>VZSF01003753.1:0-30620 GCA_013398295.1 Chionis minor
CTCTGGACATGCTCCAGCACCTACTTGCCAGAACACAAGCTGAAGAGGAACACTGGAAGAGGTGCTAGTATGTCCTCTTGGTGCACATGGCAGGAATCCAGCTTGCATTTGCAGCAATGCTCTAAAAAAACTACCATAAGCGATATCTCATATATTTTATCCACACAAGGATGAAATCTGTTCTAGTTCTTATCTAGCTTGCAATACATGAAACAGTCTCAGGCGGGCCGATAGGTTACAAGGATGATACCTAACAGAAAGCAATGTACAAACAAAATATCTGGTATTCAAATATGAAAGAAATGAACGTGGATCTCTGGAGTTGTGGAAATTTAGCAGTTCCTCCCCCCTATGCAAAAGGCTTTCTCTCTTGTATTTACAGGACTTCTGAATTTTCAAGATATTAATTCCAGAAAAACAGTGCCACACGGATGGGAAGAGCTCTGCATACTGTCACAAGAGTATTCTCACTTGCTCACTCTTTTTCTCTTATGCATATGTACATATGCACGCACAAGGGTTAGTTTTACAAGAGCTAGGAGGTTACACTACCCCTTTACGCAGAGCCAAGTCTGGGTACACTTGAACAAATAATCCTGTCTAGCCTTTATTTCTTCTCACTTCCCTTTTTTGCAGGGAAGAGGTGTCATGCATAATGTCACCAGACACTGTCTTTAAATGTCCTTTGGCATCTTAAAATATGCTAAAATCCCTCTGCAGATATGTTACAGCCTTTAAAGTAGTTATTGGGGAAGATACACAAGGCTTTTTTTGTGCTCAGCAATACCCATATTTCTGTCTGGCCTAAAGATCGGCACTGTGGAAAGGAACATCATGCAAGAAAGTTTGAAAACAGCTAGGAGGTACGCAGCGTTCCAAGCCTGAATATCTCCAAAAATATCTCTGAAGCAGCTTAGCATGAGTGAGAGTTAAAAGAATAAGCAAAGAGGAGAGTGACTGGCTGAAGGAGTGAGTTTTTCCAGACAATTAAGAGAAATATAAGTCGTGTTTGTTTGCTTTTCAAAGAAAAATCCCACACTATCTGAAAGCCAGACACCCTCATAAAGGGACCTACATAAATCACTTTCCTTCCTTCTCCCTGTCTCTGTGCGGCGATCCCTGCCCAGAGAGACAGACAGCTCCTCTTCTCCTCCTGTATGGGCCTCTGAGCTGCATCTCTGCTGGAGCTGTTTGTGTGCAGTGATTCATCCCAGGATGTGAACCAGGAAAAGCAGGCTAAACTGTCTCTCTTGCTAGGAGGGAGAGGAAAAAAGTGACCCACGTGTTCCCAAAGGATGTATGTGTCTCGTTCTCTCTGAAATGGAGAAATAACTGCAGGGCTGGATTTCTGGGTTTCAGAAGACCACAGAATTTTAAACATCAGGGATGTTTTCAATAAACAGTGTAGATGTTTGGCTTATAACCTTGTTCAGATTATACATTTCAGTCTGCATACTGCGGAAGTCTGTCTCCACAACATATGTCAGCAACCTGAGCAACTTTCTCACTGCTGGAATAACATGAAATCTGCTGCTCACCCTTCATCTTGCTGCTAGCACCCATGACCCTTGTTTGCCTTAAGTCACCAGACTGGGAGGGGGGCTAGGAGGAGGGGGAAGAGGCAGCCAAAGGGTTGGCCTGGTTCATGCGCCCCTGGGGCTTTGGTAGATGCATAAGCTTCTTGGAGCAGATTGTCCCATCTCTTTCCTTGTCTCTGCTCCACTATCTTCCTTTGCCCACAGCGGAGCATGACAGGACTCCTGATTTTTAAGAACTCAATCAAACCAGGAAACTTGTATTTTTTGGCTTATTCCCCCAAGTCCTGCTCTTCCTTCAGAAAAGCTTTATCTAAGCTAAGACTAAGGTCTTATCATGATAACCATAGCAGGCTTCATATAAAACAAAAAGTAAAATGAAATTAAACCTCCATATATTTCTTTCACTATCTTTTTTCATCTGTCTGTACTGTACCTGCTTCTAAGTTTAGGACTCACCCTGCTTAGTGAGAAAATGCTTCTTGGGAAGAATGTACCGAGGGATCATTGTCTAAGAGCTACCCCTCTGCGACGTCAAAGCCTGGAAGCTTTAACCTTGCCAGTCAGAGACTTTGCAAGAAAAATACAAGAATGTGTATTAGTACTTTATCTCCCAAAACTGGGGGGCAAATATAAAAATAGCAGCAAAACTCTTCAGCAGGGATGAAAAGCATTTGGCTGTTAGAAGGGAATCCAGTTTGCCAGGGCATTTTGAAACTCGGTGAGACAATGCTAGATAATAGCACATTACTTGTTACCCACTGGGTAGCCCTGTTAATCTTATACAGAAAAAGAGTTAGATTTTCTACTACTTGAGATTGGCCTGGCTGTATTTTTACTTTTGAAAACATCATAAGTAGAAGATATAATAAAAAGGAGTTCTTTTAACTTCAAACTACTGAAGGGTTGTTTGGCATCTGACAGAGGTACAACGATATTCCAGTTTTAAATTTAAGTTCAGTGGACCTGGGGCTTTGCCTGCAAAGATTATTCATATATCAGTAAAGAAACTAGTAACATTAGTACGCTGTTATATAAGAAATAAATGTTTTTTGCACACTTTGTTTTGAAACTATGATGCAAAATTAAGATGACTTACAGGATGATGAGGACATCACACCCCACCCCATATTTGACCTAATTCTTTCGTGTATTACCTAACAGTAAAGGTACAGAGACTCAAAGCATCATCTGCTTTTTATCTAGAGAGAGAGAATTACAGCACACAGCCAGTTAGCTACAACCGGGAGACAACTTCCCCTCCATACACACCATTGACTGAACACAGATACGCCACTGTATGACATGCTGGAGGGGAAAGGGAGTACACATAGTGACTTTTAGAAGTATAAGATTAACCTGATATACTCAGCTATGGAAATTATAAAGTGGTTCAGAACAAGCTGCCAGTTGCACTATAGAAAATCTGAAGTTCCTCCACTTTCACAGTGAGGGAACTATGTGCAGACTTGGCAGGCGCCTGCACTTTCACATGCAGGAACAGGGGAGCTCTGAGTCCTAGTCTGAAGATAATCACTGTGTGGAGACTGGAAATTGCTAATTACTGCAATATATAAGTTGATGGACTTTTTTTGCTGCAGCTTCAAGGCAACAATAAATGTGCAGAAGGCCGTTTCCCATTCCCCTCTGTATTACAGTTAATTTCACTATCACAAATTTCAGAGCATTTTCTTTCTTTCTTAATTTGTTATCACTCCCTAAGTACCCTTCTCATGGTGATCCACAACCCCTGCAACTTTCATGGGACTAGTTAAAAGGCAAGTGTGTTGTTTGCTAAACATAACAAGGAGTTCTATGCATACGTCAGAATCACAGTTACTTTGGGCTAGCTGTCTGCCAATTTTTAGTTTATAAAACCATAAAACACAGCTTATGTGCATCACTATAACTGCTCCATATCTAGTAAATCCTGCTAATGTCTGTGGGTCTGTACAACTTAAATTCATTATCTCCTTAAACTGGAATTCATACAAATTCCAAGGACTAGTGTTCATGTGTACTGCTGGGGGAGATATTTGGGAGAGAGAACCACAGAATCATAGAATAGTTCGGGTTTGAAGGGACCTTTAAAGGTCATCTAGTCCAACCCCTCTGCAATTTTGCACTGTGTTGCTTTATGAAATGACAAGCAGAGTTCCAAACCTTGTAAATATATTCCAGAATTAATGGCTGTTTCAGGAAAAGAATCCGACAGAGTTTGACTATAATTTGAGGGGGAGCATGTAGCTGGCTAGTAGTACAAAGCAATGCAATAAATCAATAATGTATGACTGTGTGGTGGATTCCCACGCACAAACTATATTTCATATGAAATCTTCGCTTCCCAAAGAGGAAGAAAGCTGGCTTTGATTGTAGTATGGACAGCAAGTGAGCTGCTAGTGTGCGAGAAGAGGGGAAAGGTCATGGAGCCTAGGTTTGGGATCTTTTCCTGAAGTGGTGATGTGTGAGGGAGAAAAGGATAAATTTAGTCCAGTCCCTGCATGTGAAAATGTCCTTGTCAAGGGACTGCCACCACCATGTGGTGGTCCCTGAGCGATAATCGTTCAGGAATCCCTGTGTGAGGATTTACCACCAGGACTTTCCAGTAGCCACCTTGGCCAGAAAAGGGAGCTGGAGGGTATTCTCATAGCGGAGCCGTAACATAGTGCCCCACAGAAAAACAAAGCTAGCACTTGCTTTTCAGGCAATGGAAGTATTCTATTTCAGGTTCCATAAAACCAATCTTCCCAGTTGTCATGGAAACTGTCCTGGGGCAGGTCCATTGGTGGTACCTCGGGGTCAACACTCCTCACTGTCTGCCATGGTTTAGCCTTATGGTGCACTTGGGTGAGTGGTGAGAAGGGCCCTAGGGAAACCTGGGCTCCATCTGTATCAGTAATTAACTTGCTGCTTGCCCTGAGGCTAGCTGGCTACAGCCATACTATTAAACACCCTTATTCACCGAAATAGGGTAGCCACACATGAACTGCTGATTGGAAATGGTCTGTGCTAACTCTGAAACCATGCCTAGAAATAATTTGGGATAGTGCTTGTTGGTCTGTGCCAGAAACAGCATCAGAGATGTGATGGTTTCATGGGGCAGGTACTCGAATGCGGGTGCTGGGATCTTCGGACCTGGTAGATTCAATACTACGTTTGTGCCCATGTGGCCCTGGCAGTGCTGCCTGGCATGCACCACCCATGAGTGCCCCACCAGGAAGGCATAGCTCTCCCAAGGCATGGCCCCCACTACCCCACACCTGGCTCCACCATGTCCCCAGCACCACGATATCCTTCAACCTGCTGCTGTTTCAATGGTCCTAGAAATGAGCTCCAGGCCCTGCACAAGGGCTGTACCCCTGACCTTCACCAGAGAATGACCTATGACTCTTGATGAGGTGTTTCCAACTGAACGTCATATCCAGTTTGCCAGCAAAGCCAGTCTGCCTAACAACAAGGTGCAAAAAAATCTCATACATGGGCTCCTTCCACAGCAAAGCCAGGAAGACTGCTTTTCTGAGTTTACTCATACTTGACACAGTTTTATACCCTGAAAGCAGATGTCCAAGCTTTATTGATCAACCTTCCCCCTTCCCACCAGAGCAACCAGCCAAGCACCGTTTCTGAGCAGGTTCTGCTCACAGCAAATACACACAAACCAAATGCCATATAGGTAGAGAGAAATCAAGCAGCACTGATGATATTTCCATTTAAAAGAGAACAAAATGTCTCTGTGGTCTTACCACCTACCTTGGCCTTACCACTGTCCTCCAACACATTCTACTCTTCCCTCCCTGCTCCTCTTCCCCTGCTACCCTCCTCACCTCTGGCCTGGAGTGCCAGAGTGCCAAGGGGTGTCTAGAGCATGAGTGGGTGTGCAGGGAGAGGTAGGGCATAACCCATGTCAGAGGCCAACAGTAGACTATCTAAGTTGGTGAACAAAGTCAGAAACATTGTTCAGAGCATTCAGGGCTCACCTATCTGTCTTTTGGTGTATGTTTAATTTTACAAAAAATTCCCAGACACCTAAGATGCCACTCTCTGTTCATAGGTAGTGCTGCAAGAGACAGAGAGAGCATCTTGCACAGGATCTGGGCATGGAACAGAGTAGATAGAACAGGCTTGATGTGGACTGTGAATGTGTTTTGAGCCAAGTCCATAACCACTTGTGTGTCTAAAGTTTGTGTTATCCTGCCAGAATAAGAAAATAAAAATGCCCCATTGTTTCAGTGGAAAAGTCCATCCAGTGCAGCAGTGGCACTCTGCAGTCAGGAAGAGCATGTGAGCCTCACCAACCTGTGTCTCCTGTTCCTCTGGGACCTCCTCAGAAGTCACAGCAGTTATATAAAGGATGCTAGAGGTTAACAATGTCAGAGGATCTTGAGGATCTTCAGGATCAGACTTGGCAGACCACTGTTGCTAGAGCAGGGTTGCTCGCTTGCTGATATTCAACCAGTTTGCAAACACCTCTGCAGAGTGCTTACCTTGAGGTGTCCCCTCATGTGAAAAACAGTTAGGAAGTTAATACTCAGACCTTGCCTATCCTAGGTTAAAGCAGGTGGCATTTCACTTTCCTGTTTATTGCCATGAATTAAGGGACTGTGGGAATGATGAAAGGTGAAATGCAATCAATCATTTATTATCATCATTGCTACTTCAGGAAGCTGTTATTTGAAATTGTTTGTGATACTGAAGTAGTAGCTGGTCAGAAATACTTTGTCAAACTGTTTTTTAACAGGATTTTAATGGTTTGGGTTATTTGGTTTGGTTTGGTTTCGCTTTTTTTTAGTTTTGATTTGTTTGGTCGTGTTTCTTTTTTTTTATCAAGAAGGGTTCCTTGGGACCAATATTTGAACTTGAGGCAACCATGTCTTTTTTACTATATCTCCAAAACTGTTTGTGCATCTTGTTCTTACTTCTACCTTTCCTCAATAAGGGTTTTATTTTTGAATTTAGACATGAGGCAGACCTAGATTAAAAGGAAGTCTGCTGTTAGCTTTTGGACTGGAACTAAGACGAACTTTGATAGTCACTGGAAGCCAAAATAAGGACATACGTTTGAATGTTAGGTCAGTTCTGAATGTCACTTAATTTGTGAACATAGATACGTGCCCATGTGCCAAACTAATCTCAGAGAAAAAGGTGTTCAACATTTTAATGCAGAATAGTAGAAAAATAAACTAGAAAAAGTTATTATAAGCTATCTAGTTGATGATTAATAAATATCTAACATAAATTTTCCAGAAATACCAAAGCAGCAACATAGCTTCTGTTTTTTGAAAGAAATAAAAAATATTCATGATTTAAGGAAAACAGTATGAAAAAAAGCAAATATTTTACAATTAAATACTAATTTCTATTCAGGAATTTGCTGTTCCTACCCACTGTTTAAGTCTGGAATATTTCACCTTCAATAAATATTACTATTCGTACATGATCTTCTGGAACAGTCCCAGTTTAAATGAAAAGACCAACTTCTTCTAGATTGCCACCTCATTTATACAAGGCTGGCTGGAAAAAGTAAACTGGATGAGTTTGGCCTCATTTTTCTAATGCTTAATTATGCAGCAATACACATTTACATATTAGTTCAAGAGGGCTTTTTCAGGAGTAGCCTGTGAAGAAAGGAAGAACAGCTCTGAGCATTTCTGCTTTGCCAATTACCTTTGAAAAGAAAAAAAAAAAAAAAGAAAAAGAGTAGAAGTGCTCAGAAAATTCCTGCAATTTGCGTCCAGGTGTCATGAACTCAGAAGACCCTTTGGAATATCCATTTTTAAGAACTATAATTAAAAGAAAAATTATCTGTCTTCTCTTTGCTTTCTCTTAGATGCTAGAATGTGAAAGCATTATTTTTAATGTTTTCTGTAAAACAGAAAAGCATGTGTGAGAAAGTTGAGCATGGGGAGTTGGGATTCTCAGACCTACGAAATGAATGGCATGCTTGTATTTATTTTTAATTTTGCTTTTTTTAAAATAAAAAAATTAACATTAAGAGATAGGAAAAGGTAGTGATGACACTTGAAAATAGACAAGAACCACTGAGCTCAAAGGGGAGGTGTCAGTGGTACAAAGTCCAGGTGTTAGGTGGGTACTGGTGGTGTTCCTCAGGGAATGATCTGGGGCCAATAAATGCATAAGTGCGCCCTCAGTAAGTCAATTCACAAAAAAATTCCAGATGAATGGAACTGTCTGTAGACTGGAGGGCAGGGCTGTAACTCAGAGGAATCTCATCAAGCTGGAGAAATGGGCTGACAGGAACCTCATGAAGGTCAACAAAGGGAAATCAAAATCCTGCCCTGGGGGAGGAGTAACCATAAGCACCAGTACAGGCTCAGGGCTAACCAGCTGCAAAGTAGCTTGGCAGAAAAGGACCTGGGAGTCCTGGTGGACAACCAGTTGACTATAAGCCATCAATGTGCCCTTTCAGCGCTGAAAGCCAACTGCGTATTAGGCTACATTAGGTAGACCAATGACTACAGATCCTTCCCTTCTGGTCGGCACTGATGAGATACATCTAGAGTGCTGGGTCTAGGTCTGGGCTCCCCAGTGGAAGAGAGACATGAGCTGGAGGAAGCTCAGTGGAGAGCCATCCAGAAGTCAGGACACTGGAGCACATGATGCACGAGAAGACACCGAAAAAAGTTGGCTTGTTCAGCCTGGAAAAGAGGGTTTAAGGGAGATTTTATTGTAGTATTCCACAACCTGAATGGGAGGGATAGAAAAGTCTGAGCTACGCTGCTCTTGGAGGTGCAAAGCCAAAGGACAAGGGACAGCAGACCCAAGTAGAAGCAAGCAAAATTTTGACAGTATATAAGGAAAAATTTGTTTGCTGCGAAGGTGGTCAAACACTGGCACGGACTACCTCAAGAGATACAGGGCATGTCCATCCCTACAGGCATTCAGACCTCAGCTGGACACAGGTCTGAGCAATTTACTGTAATTTTGAAGTTGCTTTGAATAAGGGATTGGGTGAGATAACCTCCAGAGATCCCTTTCAATATACATTATTCTTTGATTGTATGCTACCTTGTTAGTCATAATGATTATATCTTTATGAAAAATCAGATTATATTACATATACCAGTTTTACTAACTGGTGATGTTTACAAGACAGGAAAGGAAGATGGGATTGAGAGGAAGAATTGTACAGAATATGTCCTTCATGAGCACACAGAATTTTCTACCATACATGAGAGAGAAAGGGTGGTGCTAGACCTTTGTGAAACAATATCAGGGATCAGACGTGTGCATGTGTGAGGATGCCTTCTCAAAAAGGCAAGCAGGAGGGGTGTGTGGAGTAGGTGATTGTTCCTATGGGATAAATTCACTTCGTAGTTGGGTGCATGCTATCTAGGCTGTTTGCAGGTGACATATCACCATAATATCAAAATACAGTTCTGACTTACCTTTAATCTAGACTTAATCACAGAATGTGCGTCAGACATTGTATATCTCATTTGTGAATGGAACCTCTTGTGGGTTTTTCGTGCTTGTTCTGATACTTCATGTACTTTACAGTTACCCTTTACATAATGGGGAACCTTCTTCAAATGCTGATGTAATTACCATTAGGAGCATAAACAATTTCTGAATCAAAGTCAAAGGTCTCATTTTCCTAAGCAGTTGCTAGGAGAAGAGATTATTTTAAGCTTTGAAACATATTTTCCAATTTCCTGCGTCTGTAGTTTTCACAAAGTATGTAAATGTTAAACAAGTACAAATTAATTCTCTCATGGCCTGTCTTAGCAGAGAGTAAATCTGTTAAAGCTTATGTAAAAAGAAAGACGAGTGGTCTTCATGCAAGCTATCAACATTAATTAAAGGTCTTTCCTCATTTTATATGATGTTTAGCTACAGCTGTCTGAATGATATAAGCAAAGTTCCCTTCCCTTCCCTTCCCTTCCCTTCCCTTCCCTTCCCTTCCCTTCCCTTCCCTTCCCTTCCTGTAAGGTAAGCTGCTGCATTTTTGTAGAAGAAAAGTGTTCTTAAAAATTAATGTTATTATGATTTAAAATGTTGTTTACTGAGATATATTCAGTAATTAATAATCTACTACCCATGAAACTAACTGCTTTGGTTTAGATCTTTCACTTGTTTAAAAAAAATGTCTTTTTTTTTTTAATGTAAATGTGGCTATCAGAGCTATAGGTAATTTTAGCAGAGAGGTTAAAGCTACATAACTTGTAAAATGAGAATCACTATTCCAGTATGCCATTCTATATGCAAGATGTAGATACAGAATGTGAAGGTCATTGAAAAAACAACTTCACATGCACCCTTTTTCATCCTTACTTTGTCTTTCCTAGTTTTTCTGGCTTATGGCCAAGTTGTCTTTTAACAAATGTATGGTCTAGTTTTCACTGATTCTTCTCAGTTTTTGGCAAAAGAATCCTATTCTGATTTCTCCACCATTGTGCAGGGCTAGTCTTTTGTCTCAGCTTTATTACTGGGAATGTAAGACTGAGCTGGGGGTAAAAAAAAAAAAAAAAAGACTTAATTGTCTTTTAAGAATAAAATTACTTATTCTTAAAATCTCAATTTTTTCTTCCCCTTTTTTTTCCCATTACTGTTTAAAAAAAAGTAAAAAATACAGTAATAAAGGAGGAGATAAACATATTTCTGACAGTTGTTCTCACTTAAACTCGTCAACCTGTTTCTTTTTTAATTGAGGAGATAGTGGTGTTAGTGCATTGTGACTTCCGATTGTAGTTCACTCTGGGCAGATTTTTCAGAAAGGACGCATTTCTGAAAATGTCAATCTTTACAGCAAGTAGAGACAGGGCAGGACCACAGAGTTCAGATCCAGACATACATTACAATGTGAGTGGCCGACCTAGTTAAGCCTCACAAAAGAGATCTGTCATCTGGAAAAACTGCTCTCAGAGTCTGATAAAATTCTCATGAACAACCAAGGGTGCTTTGAATGCTGTCAGTGGATAACTCACTGGTTTTTGAAATTGAGAATAATTCTGAATCAGGGTCACTGCTAAGTTCTATGAGCACACAATCACTGGCAGGAATTAGTAGGGAAGCAGAAAAGTTCTGCCTGCTCCTTGGGAAGCACTGCTTTTATACTTTGTAGTGATTAAATCTTCTGAACTTTTTATTAGTCATGTATTTACTATTGCAGATCATGCAAATACTCTGAAAGCCCAGTGCTTATTAGATGGCTTGGCTTTGCAAATCTTATCTCAGAATAGGTGGTAGGAGAGTGGAACTATTCAACATGTAATTTTCTAATGAGTTAAAGAAAGGGAAAAGAAGGCTGATTTTTTATTTTATCACGTATTAAGATTTTTTTGTTTAAATTTTTTTATAAAGTAGTGTAGTCATTATTAATGGAGAAAACCACTTTCTTTTTACTTTTTAAAGACTTTTTTTTCCATCGGAGAAAGAAACAGATAGTTAGAAAGTAAAACACTGTGAAAGAAACAGGAATGGTTTCTCTGTGTTTTCCATCTAGAAAAATAGAGGAATTAAGAAAATCTTGTTGGAAATATTGCATATTACTCACATTTCTAGGTTATATACTACATTTCTGAGATGAAAGAAGTGACGAAGAACAAACCTTTAAGGTAAACTATCCAACTCCATTCTAAATTAAAAAATTGAAAATTGGGGCAAATACTTTTGTGAAAAATTTGGAAAACTGATCATTTCAATTAAAATGAAATGCAAATATTTAAAAAAAATCTTATTCTTTGGATTAGAAAAATATAAATAACATTTAGTCAAGTTATTGGAATTCTTGTTTCTTACTATCTATATATATATGTTTTCATGAGTATGTGTATGCATGTAGAGATATATATATGTATACATATATGTATATATAACAATAGTTGCTATGGTGTGCTTTCCAGTTTTATGTTTGCACGTAGAGTCAGAAACAGGATAATGAAAAATTAGTCCAGTTTAAATGAGTAATGGTCCCAAATGTAAGTTGGCTTGGGAACAAAATTAAGTAGAAGTGATTCACTTCTAAGATTTAATAAAGTCAGCTTTGATGTAATCTGATGGATCCCATCTTAATGGCTGCCTTTTATTTTAGGACCAAGAAGATGGTTGCTCTCCATTACTGAGCCATTCCTTCCATAATCTTAAAATATTGGGATTACATTAGCAGATGTCCACTTCTTTGAAAAGTCTCTAGTTTTGCCTGATAAGTGTAAAGCTGTGAGTGACTCCAAGAAAGCTCCTTTTTCCTCAAAAATAACCACAGAAGAGTATCACAACTGTTAACATGAATTCTTATCTTAGAACATGGTAAAAGATATTCCTGTTTTACCAGCCTTATATTACCCTTTAGAGGACATCAATTAATAGGTAAACATGAGGGGCGTCTGGATTAGACTATGATTAAACTTTTCATTTCCAATTTCAAAGTTAAGACAGATGTTGTAACTTTATATGCCTTAATCCTTTAAGGCAATAAAACTGCTCATTGCAGAAGTGATAGGAAACCAAATTTCTTGCCTGGGAAAAAGCTTTGAGAATAACAGAAGCTAGACATGAAAAATATTAATTACATCTATTTCCCATTCCAAGGAGAACATTTTCTAATGTTTTTCAAGTTTAATTGGACATGTCCCAGATACTGAATTTCCCCCTCTGCCCTTAAGAGATTCTTCTACTGTCTAACAAATCTCATTATCAGGATGTTTTACCAATTTAAACTCCCTGTCTTCATGTCTTCCCCTTTCTCCTATTAAACACTATTTCCAGCCACATTTGAAAGAAAATGTTAGTGTTCAGTGGCTGCAAGTGATTAAACATAAGAAGAGCCATAAATACCAATAATCAACAGTAAAATCTATCCTACTACTTTCTCATTTTCTGAGATGCTTTTGGTCCTAACACTTAATTGCAGCTGACATTTAGACAGAGACACATTTTAAACTTTGGGCGGGTAGTGAGCAGAGTCAGATTAGCAGTTCATTACCAAATCCTTCATGCTGGCATAAATCCAATAAGACATGCTAAGGAATTGCTATGAATTCTTAAAACTCTTCCTCCCTAGATAATTACATACCAATCATTGAAACACCACTGCTGACATACTCAATAGCTCATAATTTATAAAACAGTAAAACTGTTTAAAAATAATATTTGTCAACATTTTTTCTTTTTCATCCTTTAATTTGTCTTCATTTTTTCTTTCTCATGAATGTGTGGTATGACGGAAGCCACGTAATTTGTGCTGAAAGCATCAGTTTAAAAAAAGAGTACTGTTCTATTATTAACATAAATATATGTTTCAAATGGGTAATAACTTACTGCATAACATTTTCTTCATATATGTCTTTCTGGAATTGAAATCCTAAAAAGATGAGCTCTCTATTGTCTTAGGAAGATGACTTTTAATTTCTCATTGTCTCAATATAGTGATTTTTGGAACAGATAGCATTCTGCCTTACACTACAATAAGATTCTGGTGTTTAAATTTTATTTTGAGCCTATAAAGCAGAGGAATACGTACATTAATATTGACACTTTTTCTTTTGCTATAAATTAATGAAAAATTATGCTTTTTGCATGTCAGATCTAATTGTCCTTGAAAAAATGTAAAATTGAGTGAACTTTCAAAAATAATATTTTCATTGCTATTATCACATTTTCTGTCTTGAAGATCCATGAAAGAAAGGAAATTAGTTTATCCATTCTGATTTATTTCAGTTTGAAAAATACTTTATCCATCATGCTGATAAGAATTTTAGAAAGTACTTTATACCTTTTTACCCTTAGGGAAGTAAACAGAAGTAGCTGTTGAGCAATGCTTCAAAGAACACGCTAATGTACTCCACCATATATGAATTTTGCTCTGTGTAATGTGAAATTAGGCTGAGGCAATCATCTTCAGGTTTTTTATCCAACAGGTATTGTAAACAGAGATATAACATGAATAATAAAATAAAATCCTAGAGAAAACTGTGTATTTCATTCAAATATATATTATGAAACAGGTTTTTTCCAATTTCACTGAAAATTCAAAGTGTGAATTCCCTCCTAATCCCACAATTTCTTGCCTTTTCCACCCAGGACAATTATTCACACAAATTTATTTCAGAAATGTTGTGAGGGATCACCCAGACATCCAAATACGACAATGAAAAATCACAAGTCATGATGAAGAAACCTGACCTTGATTTTCTCAAGGAACATGTGGTAAAAGATCATAGGAAATAAGAGACCTAGGGGAATTGTACTAGGCTAGTTTTTCCCTTTTTAATTTCTGAGCCGTAGGGCCTGCTTTAGGCATAATTCCTAGGAAAATTAAACTACTGTAGTATTTGTAACCGCCTGCAACAGATGTTGAATGCACTTTTCTCCTCTCCCATTCTTACAGATGCAGTGTGCATGCATATGCTGCAGCGTACTTGCAAAGGGAACAGTCAGATCCCCAGCAAAGCTCCTTTGTCTGGAAACTCTCACTAAGGAGCATCACATAAGGCATCCCTTTTTCCTGTGCAGACAAAAGTCTTAAGAAGTGGAAGGACGTAACCATGTGTGTGTGGAGCATGAACCCTTCTCAACCACAAACACTCCTGAATGGGGAAGGGGGAAATATCTAAGGTGATAATACTTAAAATAATAAAATAGATCTTTAAGCTAAAAGTACCCGTCAGCTTCAGACTAACAGCACTTATTTCTACTTTAAAGGTCCTTTATTGAAAAACGGCCACCTAAAGAGTCTGTGGGTGCAATTGCTCTCAACATCTTTAGTGCTCTAAATTCTTGAGGCTACTTTTCTTCAAGAAATATGAAGAGAAACCGACCTGTGCAGAGTTATTCCTGTCCCCTGCCTCAGTCACCTGTCTAGGATGTCACCTTGGGATGAGCTAAAATAGGAGGTTTCAACTTCTTCCCACTGACTGCAAGGGAGACTCTGCTGGCCACCTAAGATTTAGATAACTAACTTTTAGACAACAGTTTGATGCTAGCCGTTAGCATACCTGAGAATCTGACTTTGAAGCACACTGGTGCCTGGGACCAAGAAAAATGGTTAATATTCAAGGAACGCATCCTCCAACCTCAGAAACAATGCATAGCAACAAAGAGGAAGTCAGGCAAAAAAGACAAGAGGCCTGCCTGGATGACCAAGGAGCTCCTCGACAAACCCAAACACAAAAAGGAAGCCTACAAAGGGTGGAAGCAAGGACAGGTAGCATGGGAGAAACACAGAGAAATTGTCCAAGCAGCCAGGGATCAGGGTAAGAAAGCTAAAGCCCCGATAGAGTTAAATCTGACCAGGGATATCAAGGGCAACAAGAAAAGCTTCTGCAGGTGCGGCAGTGATAAAAGGAAGACTAGGGAAAATGTGAGCCCTCTCCGGAAGGAAACGGGAGACCTGGTTATGTGGGGTATGGAGAAGGCTGAGGTACTTGATGACTTTTTTGCCTCATTCTTCACTGCCAAGTGATTTAGCCACAGTTCCCAAGCCACAGAAGACAAAGGCAGGGACTGGGAGAATGATGTAACCACGCACAGTAGAAGAAGACCAGGTTTGAGACCACGTAAGTAACCTAAAGGTGCACAAACCCATGGGACCTGATGAGACACATCCACGGGTCCTGAGGGAACTGGCAGATTAAGTTGCTAAGGCACTATCCATCGGATCTGAGAAGTCGTTGCAGTCCAGTGAAGTTCCTGCTCACTGGAAAAGGGGAAACATAACTGCTACTTTTAAAAAGGGAAAAACGGAAGATCCAGGGAACTAGAGGCTGGTCAGTGTCACTTCTGTGCCCAGCAAGATCATGGAGCAGATCCTCCTGGAAACTATGTTAAGGAACATGGAAGATAAGGTGATTGGTAACATACAGCATGGCTTCATTAAGGGCAAATTGTGCCTGAAAAATTTGGTGACCTTCTACAACAGCATTACAGCGTTGGTGAATAAGGGAAGAGCAATTGACGTCATCTACCTGGACTTGTGCAAAGCATTTGACATTGTCCCCACACAGCATCCTTGTCTCTAAAATGGAGAGACATGGATTTGACAAATGAACCACTCGATGGATAAGGAATTAGCTAGATGGCTGCACTCAAAAGTGTTGTGGTCAGTTGTAGTCAGTGGCAAGAGGTGACAAGTGGCGTTCCTCAGAGGTTAGTACTGGGACAGGTGCTTTTCAACATCTTTGTCAGTGGCAAGAGTTGACAAGTGGTGTTCCTCAGAGGTTAGTACTGGGACCGGTGCTTTTCAACATCTTTGTCAGTGACATGGACAGTGGGACTGAGTGCATGCTCAGCAAGTTTTCTATGACACCAAGCTGTGTAGAGCAGTTGACACTCTGTAGGGAAGGGATGCCATCCAGAGGGACCTGGACAGGCTTGAGAGGTGGGCCTGTGCAAACCTCATGAAGTTCAACAAGGCCAAGAGCAAGGTCCTATATGTGGGTTNACAGCATCCTTGTCTCTAAAATGGAGAGACATGGATTTGACAAATGAACCACTCGATGGATAAGGAATTAGCTAGATGGCTGCACTCAAAAGTGTTGTGGTCAGTTGTAGTCAGTGGCAAGAGGTGACAAGTGGCGTTCCTCAGAGGTTAGTACTGGGACAGGTGCTTTTCAACATCTTTGTCAGTGGCAAGAGTTGACAAGTGGTGTTCCTCAGAGGTTAGTACTGGGACCGGTGCTTTTCAACATCTTTGTCAGTGACATGGACAGTGGGACTGAGTGCATGCTCAGCAAGTTTTCTATGACACCAAGCTGTGTAGAGCAGTTGACACTCTGTAGGGAAGGGATGCCATCCAGAGGGACCTGGACAGGCTTGAGAGGTGGGCCTGTGCAAACCTCATGAAGTTCAACAAGGCCAAGAGCAAGGTCCTATATGTGGGTTGGGGCAATCCCATGCACAAATACAGGCTGGGTCAAGAATGGATGGAGAGCAGCCCTGAGGAGAGGGACTTGGGCATGTTGGTGGATGAGAAGCTCAGCATGAGCCGACAATGTACGCTTGCAGCCCAGAAAGCCAACCACATCCAGGGCTACATGAAAAGAAGCGTGACGAGCAGGGAGGCAATTCTTCCCCTTTACTCTGCTCTGTTGAGACCCCACCTGGAATACTGTGTCCAGCTCTGGGGCCCCCAACATGAGAAGGACATGGACCTGTTGAAATGAATCTGGAGGAGTGCCACGTAGATGATCAGAGGGCTGGAGCACCTCTCCTCCAAAGACAGACTGAGACAGTTGGGGTTGTTCAGCTTGGAGAAAAGAAGGCTCTGGGGAGAACTTATAGAAGCCTTCCAGTACTCAAAGGGGGCCTACAGGAAAGACAGGGAGGGATTCTTTATCAGGGAGTGTAGTGATAGGATTAGGGTAACAGTTTTACACTGAAAAAGGGTCGGTTTAGATTAGATATTAGGAAGAAATTAGGTGGCGAGACACTGGAACAGGTTGCCCAGAGAAGCTGTGGATGCAACTTCCCTGGAAATGTTCAAGTCCAGGTTGGATGTGCCTTTGAGTAACCTGCTCTAGCAGAAGATATCTCTGTCCAAGGCAGAGGGGTTGGAATTAGCTGATCTTTAAGGTCCCTTTCAACTCAAACCCTTCTATGTTTCCATGATTCTATGATTATGAGATGTCTTAGAGAGCTAAATGAAATATATCGTCTTATGATAAAAAACGAAATAAGAAAATGAAATTTAGAGCTAACACATAATAATGTAGGTCCAATAATTAAAATCAGCTATATCATAGCATCATACATAGGGCAACTGTCTTAACAGTGAATTCACACATCAGTTTCTCTTTCAGGAAGGAAATGGACAAGTTGCATTAGCAATACCAGAATGCCTTTTGGTCATTTATCAGAGAGACCTGGAAAGACAAGAGGCATCAAAGTCCAACCAAGTAATTTTTTTTTTCAAAGGATGATGATGTTATGCAAATTTTCCTGTGAGCCACAGATCACTATTGAGATTCCAGGCAAAAGCTGTTTGCGATGTCCACATACCAAAGTACACATCAAATGGCAGGATAAAAATCTACAGTGATAAGATACGGAGTTGGGAATGCCATCCAGGAACTAACACCAAGATGATAACATAAAAGCTGTGCTGAGTTGGTTATGTATCTGAAATGGAAGACATGGACTACTGAAGTTATAACAGTTACACAGTAACCTGAAGATGGGAGTGCCATATGGGAGAAAGGAAGACAAATGCCTGAAAGACACACCACAGCACAGTTTTTTGGTAAAACAAAACTGACGTCAGAAACTGAGTTACTGACAGAAAACAGGTTTTGCAATTCAAGTTGTGGCTGTGTCTGAGCAACAAAGCTGAGCATTAAGCCATAAGCAGAAATGAAATCTATAGCAATGTCAACAGGGAGCAGTGCCAAACTCTGGTGACATATTTAATCAACATGTAAAGGATGTTTGCACAGGATTCTATGAAAGTCAGCATCCTCAGGTGCATATATCACATATTTGCTTAAGGAGCTTATCAAAAATCACTTAATCTCCAAAACTAGGTTTTATTGGAATGTAAAATACTGAACTAGAAAATAAAAAAAAAAGAAAACAAGTAGGAGACTGAATAGAAAGTATCTCTACTCTGCTAGCTAAGACAGATGGCAATACAAGGTTTAAAAACAAATCCTCCTCGCTTCTTTCTGCTGTCTCCTTACGTTGAGGACCTTTTCTTTCACACTTACTGTCTAGCTCAGCACTTTCTGTGCTTTACCAAACTGCAAACACTGCATGCACTCTTGTTTCTGAAGAAGTTTGCAAACTCTTGTGCCTGCTCCTTTCTAGAATCCTCCAACATGTGTTCACTACTGATCCTTGCATCTCCCATCTCCTGCTCTGCACCCATCCAGAGATCACTCACAGGTCGGGCACAGCCACCATCTCTCTCAAAAATATTCTGGCCAAACAGCCATCTTCCACCTTTGCTGTTTAGTCAAACCCTTGGATGAAGTGAAGCAGTACTCTACAACAGAAATAAACATATTGACCAGAAGGGTTTCCATCTCAATACCACCCATGTGCTTGCCTCTCTAGCTCTACACATACAGAGAAGCTTGATACCACCCGCAGTGTCATCTTAAATTTCGAAGTATACCACCAATAGCCAAATTTCACAAGCAAATCCTCTCTGAGGGCCCTTAAATCATCAGAAAGGTGCAGCCACTTCCATTTAGCCTTGTCACAGGAGTGGTTGCATCAGTCTGTCCAAGAGATTTTGGACACTTTTTTCCATCTGTGATATGGCATTATTATATGCTGCATGTTATTACCTATCCTGTTCAGACTTATGCTTTGAGGAATTAATTTATGGGGGTTTTGCTCCTGACATCTATCTTAATTTACTGTAGTTACTGTCACAAATTATTTCCTCCTGTGTGTATGTGGGTGTAGGTGTGAGTGAGTGCACCTCTTTCATATGTCATTTTAGTTGTCAACAAGCCCAGCACAGTGTTTTGAAAATTGGAATCACTGTGAATAGGATGTATTTAAATACCATGAGAACAGGAATATTCCCTTTTGTACCCCTATGTCTTTCACTGTAAATTTTATTTGCAGGTTTTCCTATCTCTTGTTCCAGCTACAGCTGGCTTTTAAAAACAGGAAATGACAGATTAACTGTCAGTCTAGAGTCACTAGATTGTCACCCCTAACATTAGTGGAGCAGCAAAATTAATCTGAAATTAGCATCCATGGATGGGATTCAGCTGCCTGTATTTTACACCAAAGCTGTCGAACAGTGTATCCCCATTTGCAGAAACCTACAACGTGCCAATGTCAGCATCTTCTTTAGTAACAACAATTTTAAATATGTATCATTCCTCCACTTTCGCTGATGCTGTGTTTAACTAATCCTCTTATATGAGTGAGATATGCCAGACTCGGGTGTTCTGCTAAAGGAAATCACCACCTTAACCTGGAATGTCATCAAACATTAGGTGATCTAGATCCTACAATCTCTTTCCGGGTTTGAGACGGCTGAGTGTCTTTTAGTGTCTTGCAGAGTCAGAACAGTCCTAAGACCCCCTCCAATTAAATGAAAGCTAATGAGTGCTGTCAACACACAGGGACAAAAGCCTTTTCACTCTCAGGAGACCAATCCAAATTTGTAAATTACCCCCTTCTTTTTCCTATTCTGCAATCATTTCACTTGTATCAATTTTCTACTTACTGGCATAATGAAGTCATGTTCTTCCTGCTGTGCCCTTTTTTCCTGAAGCTATTCAGTGGTCAAGTCTCCCAGCCTGTGCTATTTTGACAGCATTTTCCTCATTCCACATTTGCTTTGCAGTCAATACTTCCATATTTGTTGCAGCTCTTATGCGACTGAAATGATTCATCAACACCAGCTGGCCCTGTTTGAAGGAGCAGAGCACCAGACATTGAGAGACAGGTGATCAAATAACATGCAATGGAAACAGCCTAGCTTTCTGGGTGTCCTAAAGAGTTTACAGCACTGCCCATCCACTCAGGGCTTCCTCATGCTTGGGATCACAGCTCAAATTCTGTGAATCCCACTCATACCATTTCTCAGCTTTGCTGGCCAAAACCAGACCTGGGTGCCCTTGCCAAACAGAAAGAGTTTATATCAATAAGAAGTAAAGACAAGATGCTGGGAGAAAAATAGTGTGGAATATTTTCTAAACAATAATCAGTACTATTTACTTTCTTCAACTTTTCTTTTTTTTTCTTTTCTTTTTTTTTTTTTTTGAGAGGGAGAAATAAGGAGAACTTCCATATGACAGACAAGTTGGCAAGTTTAGTGAGGCAAGACAGAGATCACTCTAGTTTCTGAAGCTACAGTCTACTGTGTTTGCAGAACTATGTGAAAGTTAAAATCTTGTTGGCCAAAAGTCCTTCTAGTTTTCCTCAAGAATCCTGCTATCTGGACTGCAGAACTATTTGTTTATGACTTGATCTATAAATTTAACTCTCTAGACAATGCTTCCATGGACAAACAATCCTTTCACAGTAAATATGTCCAAGTTATAATCTTATTTTGATGCTCTTTTAACACCACTAGTGGCAACTGCTGATTAAAAAAAACAACAAAAAAAAAATCTTTACACAAACTGATGATTCATTTTTGTAATGGCATCTATGTCTCACGTGTCTTTGGGCTATTTTTCTGTGTTTAAAAGACTCCTAACAGCTGTGTCTGAATTGTAAAGCAGACCCTGGGGAAGAGTATACAGTCATCTAATCCAGGGGAATTACTAAAGAGCACTACTGCCCCTGAGCTCACTCCAGCAGTTTTATCTCAACATCGATGACACAGGAACACAGCTGAGGTACTTACAGGGGACCAGAAATGGAAAATACAGCGTGGAGTGGTCCTGTCTGATCATGCAGGGCAGTCGCGGCATTATTAGGTAGAAGCAAAGGGTTCAGTTAATTAGGATGACAGTTACAACTTTCTTCATGATTTTGTGCATGAGTTTCTGTTCCAAGACTAAAAAAGTCAAAGACCAGGACTGCTTGTTCAGAGATTCTCAGCAAAGCTGTTGGAAATTAGAGAAGGAATTAAAAATGAATGATTAAAACTCTATTAATTCCTTGTATAAAAAACTTCTGAGAGTTAAAAAGTCTCACCACAACTCAGTTTCCCTTAATTACTTTTCAACCTGAATTAAACTAAATTGAACTAATTGGGAAAACATCAACACAGAAGTTTAATCCATTTTATCTAGCCATTTAAATCATACATTTAGTTAAGCAAGGCTTGTTGATGCTCCAGAAAGCTCCTCTAAGAAAGTCTCGAACAACAACTATGAAAGCAGATATACTTACCTATCACAGTTCTGATTCCCCTGCAGCTGTTTCAGAATAAAAATCACATCCGAGGCAGACAAATGGAGATTATAGAAAGTATTTAGATACTGTATCATTTTATGGATTAATAAAATGTCTGAATATGGTTATAACTCTGCTAAGCAATGGCTGAAACACAATAAAAGCATAGAAATACTGAAAGGAAATATATAGCATCAGCTTCCACAAATAGTTTCTAAAAAAACATAAAGAAAATTGCTACAACTGTGGTGCTTAGATGTCTTTCATATTTATTTTCTACCAGGTTGACTCATTTGGTGTTGATTGGGCATGAATTTCAAAGCATGGATAGGCAGTTCTTTCTAATTTTATCCGCGTAAGTACTTGCACCAGAATTGTCCAAGGAGTATAAGTTAATATTATGTGATGCATGTCATTCTAATAAACAAAAGATCTTGAATTTCAGATCCTTGGGGTTTGCATCTCAGATCAGGTGCCAGATGCTTTCAGTGAGTTGTTCACAATCAGCCCAGAGAGAGCCAAAATAATGACTGTGTAATTCATGAATACGACAACAACAAAAAAATCTAGGAAAGAATGGTTTGATGTATAAGCATTCTGTGAACATAGCAATTTGTTGAATTCAGTTATTTAATGCGAATTACTTAGAACATGCATGCACCAATTGTGGGAAAGGAAGAACGTATGAAGTTATAAAGACTGGTATAAAAGTTTATTATTAGGTATAATAAGAAGACATCAAGAAAATTTAACTTAAAATAGATGTTATGAAACTCTTTTTGATAGCAAGATTGTTGAACAGACTGTTAATGAAAAACTAGATGCTGGAGGCATCTAAAACTGGGCAAGACACAGGAAGATTAATTGATTTGTTTAGTTCTGTATTAGAAATATGCAAAACTAGTTGTTAAATGTGCCTTAAATTGCCAGATTATGTAGGTTATGCAGACATGTGTCACAAATCCCACCACTTGTGATGCAGGTGTACATTTTCTGGACATAGTATCACAGAATGACAGAATGGTTTGGGTTGGAAGGGACCTTTAATGTCATCTAGTCCAACTCACCTGCAATAAGCAGGGACATTTTCAACTAGAACAGGTTGCTCAGACCCATGTCCAACCTGACCTTGAATGTTTCCAGGGACAGGGAATCTACCACCTCTGTGGGAGGCCTGTTACAGTGCTTTATCACCCTCAAAGTAAATAAGCTTTTCCTCACATTGAGATGGAATTTCCTGTGTTCCAGTTTGTGCCCATTGCCCCTTGTCCTGGCACTGGGCACTACTGAAAAGAGTCTGGACCCATCTTCTTGACCCCTACCCTTTAGATATTTGTAAGCATTGATGAGATCCCCTCTCAGTCTTCTCCAGGCTAAATATCCTACACTGGGAATGTGGTATAGCTCTATCTGGAAAAATGAGATGCTGAAATCCATGCTGAAAATGGACATGGATTAGTGGCCTAACAGCACTAACTCATGTTATATAGGTACTAATTCACTACTAACTCGTGTTGTATGGGTAATAGTCATTAGAGAGAAACACAGTATGAATGAAACAACAAAACAAAGGAAGCTTCTGACACCTGTATTTAAGGTTTCCAGTGATCTTCTCTTTTAATTTTCAAAAAAACCTTCTGGTATATAAAACACGAACACAAAGTATTTGAACAGGATATCTGGAAAAAATTATGTAGTGCAAAATGACTCATATTTTGCTGAAACTTTTTCAAAAGAAGGTTTTCTGAGTTGGAAACAAGTATAGAAATTCTTAGTTGAAGAAGGCAACCTAAAAAACAAACACCAGGAGAGAGGAGACAAAAAACATGTTTAAACAGCTGGAAAAAGAAAGTTTTGAATATGTAGTAGTGCTTACATCCTTATGTCTGTGTATGTAAAGGTGGTGCTCATGTGGTATATGTTGTCTTAATAATATTCAGTATAAATCAAGGTAGTGCTGAGTGTTATACCAGGTAACGATCTCACATATGGTGTATCTGTTTTGTATAATGTATTGAACAGCTCCTTTTAACATTTTATTTACATCTTAAGACATAGTACCTAGTGCTTCTTATAACGTACTTTGTATAGAAGTTAGTTTCATAGGGAAAGGTGACATTCCTATTCTGTTTTCAAGTTAAATTGCATCTTTGTATTTTGAGAGGGGCCCTGCTTTTGAATTTTTGCTTTCTCTGCTTGCTTTTGTGTTTTTCAGTTTTTTACCTGCTGTCATTTATTTTTTTTTTTTAGATTTAAGACACAGTGGCCCAGGTTATTTCTGATTAAAATGCTTAACCGTCAATGTAGTAAAACATAAACACACAATATGTTTTTATAAGGCTATAGTAAAATTTAAGTCTTCACAGTTAGAGATGTTTGTAAGGTGTCACATCAAATAAGCCATCTACAGAACAAGAAAGTTCTTTGAAGTCCGGGAAAGATATTGTATAAAACTGAATATTCTCAGCTGGTCTTTGATCTGTAGTTATCTTAACTGATATGAAGCCACCTATTTTATAGACCTCTTCTACAGGACATTTGGTGAATATTTCTGTTGTTTATTACTGTTCCATTGCTTATTATAACTCTAAAGGTGTACTGTTATTTATAAAATACTGGAAACCTATCTATTCACAGAATACCTTAACACAGAGCTGAAATGACCATATATATCTCCTTTGCTTTCTTCCAGAAGAAATATTCCTTCCCTTCTACTAGTTGCCTTCTCTTCCTTTTTCTTCCAGTCCAGATAAATTGGAGAACAGCAATCCCTATTTCTCAATATTTCCTAATTTCCATCCTTTACTTACTGGAAAGCCACAGTGTAGCAGATTCCTGCAACCTACACTATCTGCTTAGCTCAGGGAGATTTTGCCAGTGCTCCCAGGCTTTCTGGCATTTAGAGTTCTCCAAATAAAATCTTCAGGTAGTCAGACCTCCTGGGCTAAAATCCACACTGCACAAGGAGGAAGGGACAATAAAGATTGTTTTCTAGCTTTTTGCCTAAAAAACCCATTTATCTGCGTACAGAATAGCTGCACAGGAATAGAAACTCCCTCTTCTCTTGAAGTCTTGTCCATATTTTTATCAGGCTGAAGGAACAGGCACCTACAGTCCACATCATGGCAAGGGTACATGCAACATTTTAGATTAAATATTGCATAAAATTCAGTGAGGAATCATGGCCCCATGAGTCTGTAAACATGGGACAAATAGATTTGAATGTTATTGTTGCTTTTGAGGATATCCAAGCTCCCTTCAACTTTTCTTGTATTGCTGCCACTAGATTTCTGATTCTGCAGAACACTTCCATTTATGCTAAACTCTGAGGAGAGATCATGAAAATTATATATATATATTGGGAAGAACTAGAAAATTTTGACTTGTTGTAAAGAAACCAGATGAACTACCAAAATATAAAAAGCATCATAACATCATTCTGATTATACATTCAAATAAATGATATTTTTAAATCAACAATGCACATATGGGTCACATATGAGTAACCCAACATCGCAAAGATTGCTTTCTTGTAACATTACATTAATTACTAAAACAGTACTTAGAAATTAGTACTTAAAAAAAAGTTAAACCATAGTAATCTTAACAAACAAATTATGCAAACGCTAAATAGTGTAATGGAGTGAAAAATAACAGTGTTGGTGCATTTATAAATGAGTAAGGTCAAGAACCGAAAAGTTGAAAAAAAAAAAAAAAGATTTTGACAGGTATATTAGTGTTCCCCAGGTGCTTATTGATTACAGTGTAAACCCTTTTGCTAAAATAAGCTAATAAGGAGCTTGAAAAGCCAATTTTTATTTGTTTCTAACTTGCAAGGCTTTGGGCATGATATCTGCATGAAATACTGATTGAAATTCACCCTAAAAAACCTGATCATTAGTTGAGTCTTTGAACAACAGGAATCTGTTGAAAGTTTCTATAAAGAATGATAAAAAATATTCAAAATGCTGATGTGCAACAAATCAGAAAAAAAAAGAAAAGTGATTTCTACTGTGAAAGACCTTACTTGACTTTTTTTTGAGACATATGTAACCACAAAAAAAGCACTTAAATTTGGAAGAAATATACAATTTGCCTTCTAGGTACAGCCATGCTAAGCCACTCAATTCTCCATAAGATCTGTCTTTACTAAATAGTTTGAAATCATTGCTGTGTCTGAATACGTTTTAGTCCAAAATGATTGCTTATGCCTACTCATGATGGCTGAAAACTCGTCCTGGTATCAGAACTGGTATCAAGCTGACGTTGCCTTCAGTGCTTTGGATTCACCCATAGCAGTCCTTTGGCACAATGCAGGAAAAGGTGGATGAGCTTCATGAAGGTGAAGTCTACAGAAGGTGGAAGAGTGGGGTAGGATTTGGCTGAAGAGCTGAAAGTGATATTCAGAGTGAGGTGCTAATAGTAGTAGAGAAAGAAGAGATGAACATATCACCCTTGAAAGGAGAAATGAAGAACGAACTTTCAGTAAATGCAATCAATCACTTATATTTGTTTGTCAGGGATACTTGCTGCTTTGATTCATGCTTGTGAGCTTGAGGTGAGGTCATGACCCTCTAGCACTCCCATTAAGCAGAAGTTTCAGTTCACTGCTGTCTCAAAAGTTATTCCTTATGGTTTCATTCGCACAATTTTTCTTCCTTTTCCTTTCATTATGCTCCTTGGTGCCAAGTGATAACAGTGGAACAAATCTGCAGGAAGTCCTGAATAAATGATAGCCTTCTATAATGAAATGACTGGCTTGATGGATTATTGATAGCACAAGGAAGAAACCCAAGAATGGGAAAACCTTCACATAATAAGAAATTCTCAGGGGATACATATTATAGATAAAGGTAACAGTGACAGAAGACCTTGATGTAGCCAATTATCTCAGTTCGCTATATGTCTTTGAGGTTCATGTACAGTAAGTCCTGCCCTACATTGTATTTTCTACATAATTTCTCCACTGCTAAACAACTGGAGGCCTGATATGGGCTAAGGAAATAACAGAGGTGTTACTGGCTGGTTTAGTCTGGGACATTGACAGACATCAAGAATCTTTCTAGTTTATTTCTATGGTCTTCTTCCAAGCTGACTCCTTACCCAAAAGAACCATGGAGGTTCTTTTCCCTCCATGGATCTATGAGTTAGGAATGAGTCTCTTCTCATACCAAAGTCAATCTTTCCCTATTGGATTGTCCTGTTTTGAAGTAAAACAGGACCAATTTTGTTCCGTAACTATACTTTTTAGATAAGCCTCTTCTAACTGCTGAAATTAACAGGCTTCTAAGTCTCTCTTTTCTCTCTCTCCTGCCTCCCTTTGAAGCAGGGCAGCAGAGAGAGAGAGAGAGAGAGCATCTGTTGTTCAACCTGATTGGGCCAATATGACCCAAACTACAACGTGGATACATGTGAATTCTACATATTCTGTCAGATATTCCCTAATGTACACTTTAAATTCTGTGTATATAAGTGCTTGGAGGGTTTATATAAACACACACATTTATTTTTCCTTTAGAAAAGGTAAATTCCTTACTAAAGCTAAAAATCCTTTGTGTTTCCAGAGATTTGGGCTCTAGTAACTAAAGAAAAGAAAAACTGGAAAATTCGGTTACTACAGAATTTTGAGTGAATTATGACAGTCTCAAGCAATCTCTGTGACATATTATACAAGATTTTGATATGACTTCCGATTATGCACTTTTATATATGCAACTAAATATTGGTGCAAAACCACTGGGTCCTGGCTAGATGCTTAATTGTTCAATTTTTAGTGTCATTATAAAAATATCCCAGTAACTGAAAATACTCCTTAATTCAATCCAGAAAATTGTTAGGCTTCACTTCAGAAAGAAGTTTTAAAAATAATTTTTACCCCATGATGGAGAAGAACACAAATCAAACACCGTAAACTTACAGAAAAATTCAATAAGTTTCAGAAACAAAACCAGAGAACTCCAATTCATATAGCCCAGATTTCTCTCAGTTGTCTGTATACAAGCCATAGACAGTAGAAAACTTGATGAAAACAAATACCAAGTGCATTATACTTACAGGAACATACAATATGCTGAGTAATAACTCTTAGTTATGCATTTTTCTATGTCTAAATGAAAATGACTATCAGATGTTTATGAGGGCTAATTTATTTCATGTATATAATGGATTTCATACATTGATTTAAATTTTGCAGTCACAGTTTAAAGAGGGAAATTGTCTTCATTAAGAAAAGGGATGCAGCACACCCTCATTTCTGGTTTTTAAGAAAGGTCTGTTTAAATTACTTTTCTTTATGGGTTTCCAATTTCAGCGGGGTATATTTAGCAAAACTACTATGGTTGAAATTGCATTTTATATTTTAAACTTGTTCTGGACTTTGTCTTCCACATAATTCAATTTATCTTGGTTTGGAACTTGGTTCATGCTTTATTTTTACACAGGCAGCCTCTTTAGTTTTAAAATTATTTATACTGCCTGAAGACCAAAAATTGTTCTCAAATTTTGGATGCTTTCATAGCTTTTTATCTGATAAGTGATGATATATGGAAACAGTACATGGCTTCTTAAGCTCACCTCAGACGTGAGAGTTAAGACCACAGTCCAAGTCCTCTGAGAGATATCCACTGGTTTAAGTGAACACTACATCAGAATCTAAGGATTGTACTTGTGTCCAGATTAGATCCCGAGAGTTCCCAAGTGTAAAATACATTTTAACAAGCTACTTCAAAGTGCAATACTAATAATAAATACATATAAGTGATGTATTAAAATAATAGAAAAAAAATGAGGAACGGCTCCAAAAGAAACCCTAGTCCTCTCAAATTTCAGCCCCATGACCAAAACCCTCCTCAGCTTGCAGAAACAGTGAAATCAAGATACATCTTTATGTAACATATTTCTAATCAGTAGAACTCAAATGTACAGAAAAAATCTGTGTTAGTGGACAAATATTCTTCTAAAGGGGGAGAACAGGTTGTGAGAATACATATATTAGGCAGCATTACACACTGGGAGAAATGAATCACTGCCAGGAAATAATGAAGAGGTCCATATTCCAGTTCTCATGTGGATAGATGAGTAGGGACTTAGAATCATAGAATCATAGAATGGTTAGAGTTGGAAGGGACCTTAAAGATCATCAAGTTCCAACCCCCCTGCCATGGGCAGGGACACCTCTGACTAGAGCAGGTTGCTCAAAGCCCCATCCAGCCTGGCCTTAAACACTTCCAGGGATGGGCCCTCCACAACTTCCCTGGGCAACCTGTTCCAGTGCCTCACCACCCTCACAGTAAAGAACTTCTTCCTAATATCTAATCTAAATCTCCCCTCTTCCAATTTAAAACCATTACCCCTTGTCCTATCACTAGACTTCCTGACAAAGAGTCCCTCTCCAGCTCTCCTGTAGGCTCCCTTCAGATACTGAAAGGCTGCTATCAGGTCTCCCCGGAGCCTTCTCTTCTCCAGGCTGAACAGCCCCACCTCTCTCAGCCTATCCTCATAGGAGAAGTGCTCTATCCCTCTAATCATCTTAGTGGCCCTTCGCTGGACCTGTTCCAACAGTTCCATGTCCTTTCTATGTTGAGGACTCCAGAGCTGGACACAGTACTCCAGGTGGGGTCTCACAAGCGCAGAGTAGAGGGGGAGAATCACCTCCCGTGCCCTGCTGGCCACGCTTCTTTTGATGCAACCCAGGATACGGTTGGCTTTCTGGGCTGCCAGCGCGCACTGCCGGCTCATGTTGAGCTTCTCATCCATGAGCACTCCCAAGTCCTTCTCCTGAGGGCTGCTCTCCAGCCATTCTCTGCCCAGCCTGTATTTATGCCTGGGATTGCCACGTCCCAGGTGTAGGACTCTGCACTTGGCTTGGTTGAACTTCATGCCATTTGCATCAGCCCACCTCTCAAGCCTGTCCAGGTCCCTCTGGATGGCATCCCTCATAGAACCATGGAATGGTTAGAGTTGGAAGGGACCTTAAAGGTCAACTAGTTCCAAATCCCCTGCCATGGCCAGGGATACCTGTTGGTTGCCTCATTCTCCCAGTCCCTGCCTTTGTCTTCTGTGGCTTGGGAACTGTGGCTAAATCACTTGGCAGTGAAGAATGAGGCAAAAAAGTCATCAAGTACCTCAGCCTTCTCCATACCCCACATAACCAGGTCTCCCGTTTCCTTCCGGAGAGGGCTCACATTTTCCCTAGTCTTCCTTTTATCACTGCCGCACCTGCAGAAGCTTTTCTTGTTGCCCTTGATATCCCTGGTCAGATTTAACTCTATCGGGGCTTTAGCTTTCTTACCCTGATCCCTGGCTGCTTGGACAATTTCTCTGTGTTTCTCCCATGCTACCTGTCCTTGCTTCCACCCTTTGTAGGCTTCCTTTTTGTGTTTGGGTTTGTCGAGGAGCTCCTTGGTCATCCAGGCAGGCCTCTTGTCTTTTTTGCCTGACTTCCTCTTTGTTGCTATGCATTGTTTCTGAGGTTGGAGGATGCGTTCCTTGAATATTAACCATTTTTCTTGAAGCCCTCTTCGTCCAGGGCTTTATCCCAAAGTACTCTGCCAAGCAGATCCCTGAAGAAGCCAAAGTCTGCTCTCATGAAGTCCAGGGTGGGAGATTACTGCGTGCCCTCCTCGCCACACTAAGGATCTTGAACTCCACTATATCATGGTCGCTGCATCCAAGACTGCCCTTGAGCTTCACATTCCCCATCAGCCCCTCCTTATTGGTGAGAACATGGTCCAGCACAGCACCTCTCCTCATTGGCACCTCTATCACTTGGAGACAGAAATTATCATCAATGCATTCGAGGAACTTCATGTATTGCTTATGCACTACTGTGTTGTCTCTCTAACTGATGTCAGGGTGGTTGAAATCCCCCATGAGGGGAACCTGGGATTGTGAACGCGAGGCTGCTCCTATCTGTCTATAAAGGGCCTCATCCGCTCGGTCTTCCTGGTCGGGTGGCCTGTAGCATAACCCCACTGAAACATCACCTGCCCCTGCCTTCCCTTTTAATCCTGACCCGTAAGCTCTCTGTTGGCTCATCATTCGTCCCCAGGCAGAGCTCCATGCACTCCAGCTGGTCACTGACATAGAGGGTGACACCCCCTTCTCGTGTCCCCTGCCTGTCCTTCCTAAAGAGCCTGTATCCTTTCATTCCAAAACTCCAGTCATACAAGCCGTCCCACCACGTCTCCATGATGCCAATAAGGTCAAAGCCGTGAAGGTGTGCATATGTCTCTAATTCCTTATGTTTATTCCACGCGCTACGTGCATTTACACAGAGGTATTTAAGTTGGGGCCCTGATTAAGCTAACTTACTGGCTGGAG
>VZSF01003753.1:31301-175991 GCA_013398295.1 Chionis minor
CCTCATTCTCCCAGTCCCTGCCTTTGTCTTCTGTGGCTTGGGAACTGTGGCTAAATCACTTGGCAGTGAAGAATGAGGCAAAAAAGTCATCAAGTACCTCAGCCTTCTCCATACCCCACATAACCAGGTCTCCCGTTTCCTTCCGGAGAGGGCTCACATTTTCCCTAGTCTTCCTTTTATCACTGCCGCACCTGCAGAAGCTTTTCTTGTTGCCCTTGATATCCCTGGTCAGATTTAACTCTATCGGGGCTTTAGCTTTCTTACCCTGATCCCTGGCTGCTTGGACAATTTCTCTGTGTTTCTCCCATGCTACCTGTCCTTGCTTCCACCCTTTGTAGGCTTCCTTTTTGTGTTTGGGTTTGTCGAGGAGCTCCTTGGTCATCCAGGCAGGCCTCTTGTCTTTTTTGCCTGACTTCCTCTTTGTTGCTATGCATTGTTTCTGAGGTTGGAGGATGCGTTCCTTGAATATTAACCATTTTTCTTGAAGCCCTCTTCGTCCAGGGCTTTATCCCAAAGTACTCTGCCAAGCAGATCCCTGAAGAAGCCAAAGTCTGCTCTCATGAAGTCCAGGGTGGGAGATTACTGCGTGCCCTCCTCGCCACACTAAGGATCTTGAACTCCACTATATCATGGTCGCTGCATCCAAGACTGCCCTTGAGCTTCACATTCCCCATCAGCCCCTCCTTATTGGTGAGAACATGGTCCAGCACAGCACCTCTCCTCATTGGCACCTCTATCACTTGGAGACAGAAATTATCATCAATGCATTCGAGGAACTTCATGTATTGCTTATGCACTACTGTGTTGTCTCTCTAACTGATGTCAGGGTGGTTGAAATCCCCCATGAGGGGAACCTGGGATTGTGAACGCGAGGCTGCTCCTATCTGTCTATAAAGGGCCTCATCCGCTCGGTCTTCCTGGTCGGGTGGCCTGTAGCATAACCCCACTGAAACATCACCTGCCCCTGCCTTCCCTTTTAATCCTGACCCGTAAGCTCTCTGTTGGCTCATCATTCGTCCCCAGGCAGAGCTCCATGCACTCCAGCTGGTCACTGACATAGAGGGTGACACCCCCTTCTCGTGTCCCCTGCCTGTCCTTCCTAAAGAGCCTGTATCCTTTCATTCCAACACTCCAGTCATACAAGCCGTCCCACCACGTCTCCATGATGCCAATAAGGTCAAAGCCGTGAAGGTGTGCATATGTCTCTAATTCCTTATGTTTATTCCACGCGCTACGTGCATTTACACAGAGGTATTTAAGTTGGGGCCCTGATTAAGCTAACTTACTGGCTGGAGTGGCTGGAACTGCTTTTGCTGCACTCTGGATGCTCTCCTGTTGACCTGCAACGCTCCTCCAGGCTCTGGGCATCTGTTACTGGCATTGGCATCATACTGGTAGAAGTGAGATAGATTGAGGTTCCCCTCCCTCAGCAACTGTATTTTAAAGCCTTCATCACAAGCTTGGCAAGCCTATGACCAAAGATACTCTTCCCCTTCTCTGACAAGTGGAGCCCATCAGGTTCCAGTAGACCAGGTTTCTCAAACCGAGTCCCATGGTCTAAGTAGCAAAACCCCTGGCTGTGGCACCAGGCCTGTAGTCATTTGATGATTTGTCAGATTTGCCTGGTCCTATCAACCCTCTTCCCTTTGACTGGAAGAATTAATGAAAAAAACTACCTGCCTCCAGAGTCCCTTACTATAGCTCCCAGGGCTCTGTAATCCTTCTTGATAGTCCTCGGGCTGCTCCTGGCTGTATCACTAGTGCCCATGTGAAACAGCAGCAGTGGATAATAGTCAAAGGACTGCACAAAGCTTAGTAGTCTGTCAGTGACATCCCTGATACGAGCACCCGGTAAGCAGCACGCCTGTCCAGAGAGTCCATCAGGTCAGCAAATGGGTTCCTCTGTACTTCTCAGAAGACAGACGGCTACTACTGTCACCCATCGCCTTTTCATAGTTGTGCTGGTTGTTACACAGGGAACAGATCAGGTTGCCTTACTCAGTTTTAGCACCTCTCCTGGTACAATGGACCTTTGCTCCTTACTCTGCAGAGCAGTGAAAGGGTTCTGCAAGGGCAGCTCGTTTTTTTGGGGAAGTCTTTTCCTCCTGCTGGTCCTTGCCATCACAAGCTTCCACTCTTCCATGTTACTGGTGCCGCTTCCTTCTGTGTGTGCTGGTGTGGGAGTTTTTGGCTGTTTGGCCATGGGCATTTTTGGCTGTTTGGCCGTGGGCTGTTGGTCCACTGCAGACTCCACTTGTAACAAGCTGCATATCTCTTTCTCAGCCCCCCTGAAGCTACACAGCCTCCTCACCACCACCTGCAGCTCAGCTACCTTCTGCAGGAGGTCTTCCACCTGGGCACAACTTTTGCAGGCAGGTGTGCCACCTATCCCTGCCCCAGGAGAAAGGTCAAGGCATATTCTGCAGTCTGAGGTCTGCACTGCAGCCTCTCCCTTCAGCAGCTCCCTCTGGAGACCCTGGCCACTGCTGGCATAGTTAGTCGAGAGCCCCTAGCCTGAACCGCAGCCTTTGCTCTCAGATGAGTGCCCACTGCTCTACCTGACCTTGGGGGTCAGGTAGGATGAGTGCCCTTGACCTGAGCAGATGGTCACAGAACAGTGACCAGTGCTCGACAAGTGCAACGCTCCTCTTTTGAAGAGCTGTCCTTCTCACCTGCCCTTTCACACCAACTGTTCTGCCATGCCCTGGCTGATGCACTACTCATGGACATAGAACGTTTGAAGATTAATGCTTGAAAAATGCTAGTGCTTCAGAAACACAGAGAAAGTGTGAAAAACTCCTGATTTTCCATTTTCTTTTTAATGGAAGATCAAATTACACAGATTATTTAAATGCTAAAATTTACTGGGGAGATTTTCTGTCTCTGAATTATTGATACGTTTTGCCACTTTCCTCTGACTCTGGCTTGTGCTTGTCTCTAAGTTCAGAATGGCAGATGTTGTCTCATTTCTTGTGCAAATTAAATTTGTCCTTTCCCTTGTGATTATTTTGTCTCTGCTGTTCTATATTTTGTACCTTACAGTTGCGTGGAAGGAATTTGCTATTCTGAGTTTCTTTACAGATTTCATCAGTCAAACAATCTTTAAGTTTGTCAACTCCTGTGACCATGTTCCCAGGGAGAGTTCAGTCTCTAGAAAGTGAGCTGATTTAATTGAAAGTAATGTAGAAACTTGCCATTGAAATGATCATTTAAAAAATTTTNCGCGCTACGTGCATTTACACAGAGGTATTTAAGTTGGGGCCCTGATTAAGCTAACTTACTGGCTGGAGTGGCTGGAACTGCTTTTGCTGCACTCTGGATGCTCTCCTGTTGACCTGCAACGCTCCTCCAGGCTCTGGGCATCTGTTACTGGCATTGGCATCATACTGGTAGAAGTGAGATAGATTGAGGTTCCCCTCCCTCAGCAACTGTATTTTAAAGCCTTCATCACAAGCTTGGCAAGCCTATGACCAAAGATACTCTTCCCCTTCTCTGACAAGTGGAGCCCATCAGGTTCCAGTAGACCAGGTTTCTCAAACCGAGTCCCATGGTCTAAGTAGCAAAACCCCTGGCTGTGGCACCAGGCCTGTAGTCATTTGATGATTTGTCAGATTTGCCTGGTCCTATCAACCCTCTTCCCTTTGACTGGAAGAATTAATGAAAAAAACTACCTGCCTCCAGAGTCCCTTACTATAGCTCCCAGGGCTCTGTAATCCTTCTTGATAGTCCTCGGGCTGCTCCTGGCTGTATCACTAGTGCCCATGTGAAACAGCAGCAGTGGATAATAGTCAAAGGACTGCACAAAGCTTAGTAGTCTGTCAGTGACATCCCTGATACGAGCACCCGGTAAGCAGCACGCCTGTCCAGAGAGTCCATCAGGTCAGCAAATGGGTTCCTCTGTACTTCTCAGAAGACAGACGGCTACTACTGTCACCCATCGCCTTTTCATAGTTGTGCTGGTTGTTACACAGGGAACAGATCAGGTTGCCTTACTCAGTTTTAGCACCTCTCCTGGTACAATGGACCTTTGCTCCTTACTCTGCAGAGCAGTGAAAGGGTTCTGCAAGGGCAGCTCGTTTTTTTGGGGAAGTCTTTTCCTCCTGCTGGTCCTTGCCATCACAAGCTTCCACTCTTCCATGTTACTGGTGCCGCTTCCTTCTGTGTGTGCTGGTGTGGGAGTTTTTGGCTGTTTGGCCATGGGCATTTTTGGCTGTTTGGCCGTGGGCTGTTGGTCCACTGCAGACTCCACTTGTAACAAGCTGCATATCTCTTTCTCAGCCCCCCTGAAGCTACACAGCCTCCTCACCACCACCTGCAGCTCAGCTACCTTCTGCAGGAGGTCTTCCACCTGGGCACAACTTTTGCAGGCAGGTGTGCCACCTATCCCTGCCCCAGGAGAAAGGTCAAGGCATATTCTGCAGTCTGAGGTCTGCACTGCAGCCTCTCCCTTCAGCAGCTCCCTCTGGAGACCCTGGCCACTGCTGGCATAGTTAGTCGAGAGCCCCTAGCCTGAACCGCAGCCTTTGCTCTCAGATGAGTGCCCACTGCTCTACCTGACCTTGGGGGTCAGGTAGGATGAGTGCCCTTGACCTGAGCAGATGGTCACAGAACAGTGACCAGTGCTCGACAAGTGCAACGCTCCTCTTTTGAAGAGCTGTCCTTCTCACCTGCCCTTTCACACCAACTGTTCTGCCATGCCCTGGCTGATGCACTACTCATGGACATAGAACGTTTGAAGATTAATGCTTGAAAAATGCTAGTGCTTCAGAAACACAGAGAAAGTGTGAAAAACTCCTGATTTTCCATTTTCTTTTTAATGGAAGATCAAATTACACAGATTATTTAAATGCTAAAATTTACTGGGGAGATTTTCTGTCTCTGAATTATTGATACGTTTTGCCACTTTCCTCTGACTCTGGCTTGTGCTTGTCTCTAAGTTCAGAATGGCAGATGTTGTCTCATTTCTTGTGCAAATTAAATTTGTCCTTTCCCTTGTGATTATTTTGTCTCTGCTGTTCTATATTTTGTACCTTACAGTTGCGTGGAAGGAATTTGCTATTCTGAGTTTCTTTACAGATTTCATCAGTCAAACAATCTTTAAGTTTGTCAACTCCTGTGACCATGTTCCCAGGGAGAGTTCAGTCTCTAGAAAGCGAGCTGATTTAATTGAAAGTAATGTAGAAACTTGCCATTGAAATGATCATTTAAAAAATTTTAGTAGGGTGATTTCTGTTTCATATGCATGCACGGAGTCCTCATATAATCTAAAGGGATGCACGAATACAGGTCAATGTTTTGTTATAAAAAAGAAGGCAATTCATAAATGTTGTACTTTTCAAACAAGTGTTGATTCCATTTGGTTGCATTATCATTATTGAAAAGTAATATTTTTTAAGCTGTTGAGAAAAGAGAAAAAATATCAGTAAATACTGTTAGTGTACAGTACAATAATACTGCTCACAGATGGCACATTCATTGGAGGTAGCACAAATAAACTATTTTTCTGTTCCAAAGTAAATGATTCTGTTCTTTTTATCAACACTCTACAGAAAGCCTGTAAGACACATCAGGGTTTTAAGGCCTTCCTTATCAATACAGCAATATGAATTATTGTCTCATGCCAAGGCAGCGTTATGATCAAGCTTACAAGATCTGCTACATTGATGCCTGTTTACCCTCACCTGGTGCACCTTGCCAGCTTGTGTCCCAGTGCCACAGTGTTTTTTGGACAAGATGGTTGTGGTGGGAGCAAAACTAGATTTTTGGTCACCTCATCCATGGTGGCAGCAGCAAAAGCAGCAGTGATGAGTGTTTGGGAGATGAAGAAAAGATTTGTGTTAAAAGGACTGACAATTTTCCAGGTAAAATACTAAGTACTGTGCAGTCAGAAGTATTGCTATGGTTATGGCAACAGGTAACATTGCATAAGAAAGGAAGAGAGGTATACAGTAAGAAATCTTGCTTGTGAGATCTACAGGAAGAGCACAAACCACTTAATATTGGCAATATCTGTGGAATAGCAACACCATTAAACAAAATGTCTCCCATTCATAGACTGAACTGGCAGCCTCCTAAAGGTTGGCAGTCATTCACTTGCTTCTTAGTGCATTTCCAGTTCATGTAAGCTGTTTCGCAATGCTCATTATATTACTTGTATGCATAATAGGTTGCTGTGCTTGCTGTCCCTTTTGGAGTTTACAGATTCTATTTTCTGCATGATAAAATATATTACGTCCATGCATTGTTTTTTTAAACAAGTGTTCTGAATTCTTATTATTCTACCATCCACCTGAAAAGTCTCATTTCAGGGAACAGATCCATTTATTAGCATAAAAGCTTTCTGCTGAACCATATCCTTAGCATTCTCTTTTTTGCTCCAATATGGCCATCAGTGTCTATTCTCTCTGTTAGCCTGGATCTTATGCAAGTGGATGCTGAGATCTCTGGTTAACATTATTAAATAAAGCAAATGTATATGAAAGAATATGATCTAACATACCCTGCCATTTGAAACAGCTGACAGCCTTTGCTGCCACCTCCTAGTTCTCCGTTTTAATTCTGCTCTTGGCGCTACACCCTCATTCTCTAGATAAGACTATGACTTTCGCGTAGCAGAGCTCTGCATAGTCACTCATAGAGGAAAAGACGTCCTTACCCTTCACTAAGCAAAATATGTATCATAGAATCATAGAATCATAGAATGGTTAGAGTTGGAAGGGACCTTAAAGATCATCAAGTTCCAACCCCCCTGCCATGGGCAGGGACACCTCTGAATATGGTTTTAAACCAAAAGAAAAAGCAGTGTTCTAAAGATAGAATGCAAGTACAGATGATATAAAAAGCAGCATCTTCAGAGAAATTTACTAGAGGTTTGGTTTGCTTCTTTCCTAGTGTAATCAAAGAAAAAATTCACCCTGTTTCAATTCAAGCACAAAAAACATAACTCTTCCCAAAACACCATTTTAAAGACAGCATATTAAAACCAGTATTCTTCCTGTGATACTCAAATTGTACAAATTATCTGAGTTACAAAAACCAGGCTTGATATGGTAGAATTTATGATTAATAAAACAAAACAAACTCTTCTGCTTCTCATTTCATCCTCAAAACACATCATTTTGTCTTTAGAGAAGGTATTTCTTTATGTGAGATCAAAAGCACACTATACTGTCTGGTAGGTACACCCAAAGCCATTTACCAAGTCTTTTACACTACAGAGTTCTCAGATCATTAATTGATCATTTATTGTAATTAATATTAGTTTAATGGTTGTCAATCTCATAAGAAGAACACAAAATAAAGCTTAGGATTCATTAAGTCTTCCATCAGTCTTCTCTACCAACGTGAAAATAAGTACGTACTTGTTACAAAGCGTAAAATTTCAGACTTTTCCACTCATACTCAGAACAGCAGACAAAAGCCTTTTTGCATACCCTTCATAAGAGAGAGTAATTAGAAGAGTGCTTTGGTTGTCTTCACATTCCAGCCACAAATTAGGAAAAGCTACCAACAGTCTGACCTTTCTAAACAAGTAGTTACACAGAGTGCCAGCTAACCATAAGTACTGCCTGGGATGCAGCAAGAGACAGCAAAAAAATTTCCTAGGAAGAGACTTATAACATGAATCCCGTATCTAAAGGGAGAACTCTTGTGCATTCCACTAGGGCTCCTTGTTTTTAGTTTGTTTGCATGTTTTCATGCAGAAGTAGCAAATGCTGATGTGGACCATGTGTGCAAGTATCAGCAACACAAAGCTACAGTTTGTACAATAAGCTGTTGGTAGATGACACTACTGAGAGAAACACGTGTTCATTCCCAGCCATAGCACTACTCCCTTCTGTTTGCTACTTATACGTAAGTTAAATCACTCACGTATTTTTTTCTTTATAAAGCAGAATTTGCCACTCCCTCAGATTTCTATACATTGTTGTTTGAAATAACACATGGCATTGACAGCACCTTAAACTTTTTTCCAAACTTTCACTGGAGAGATTTGTAGAGCAGGAGATTTGAAATGCAGCAGATAATGTTCTGCTGCCTAATTCTTTATTGTTTTACTTCTGGGGAAAGTGTTTACGTCTTGGCAAAGTGTATATGTTTTTAAGAAGCCAAGAGAACTATTTTTACATTCACTTCACCAGTGTAAAGACTACCCTAACTGCAAATCAAAGAAGACCAGAATGGTCTAAGTTTTAATTTGCTTTTCCTTTATCAGTTGAAATTATTACCCATCATAAACATTTCTAGGGAAAAAAAAAAATCTTATTGCTCACTGTGTAATCTAACAAATGCAAGGGATTGAAAACAGTAACTTGCAGCCCTTCTGAGTGATATTTTTCAGGGATCCATGGAAGAGATTCATAATGAAGACATTTAACCATAAGGGAAACATATTGAGACTGTAACTCAATGTGGGTGCAGAAGTGGAAGCAGAGCATAATGTATTTATTGCTTTACAAGTAAAGGATTTGTCCAAAAAGAGTCCTGATTTCAGAAGTGAAAAGTCTATTAACAGAAGCTTTTGATGACTTCACTTCTGAGGTACCCTTCAGAAAGGTACCCCTAAACTTTTGAAATCTTGACCAGATCCTGTAACATCTACAATCAGTACATTTCCTCTTGAACACATTTTTTGACAAGCTGGCTTGATGAAAATGGGGAAATAACATCTTTGCCAGGAATAATGGCCAACCATTGACTCTAGTCTCAGCAGTCAGTGCCAAGCATTTTTCCATTTCTCTGTAAATCAAAGAATTCACCAGAAAGTAAATGACACATTTAACAGATAACTTTGTGCCATTTTAGGCCAACAACCATCTGTGACTTTAAGACCAGTGAGTCTATGAACATCCTAAGTGCCAACTTTGCCACCTGATATCTCCATCTGTACAGCACAGTGAAAACTGACACATGACACCAGACCTCCTTAGCAACACTACTAGAAAACAAAGCAAAACAAGACAACAACATCACAATTTACAGAATAAATGAACTAAATGAAACAAATACTAGACCCTCTCTCCTGCATAGACTAATGAACCTGTTTTCTTGGAAAAATGATTATGCCGATATGCTGTTTAGTTTTTCTGTTCCATGGCACTCATTGATTCCATGCCATAACTCAGTGCATTGTACCTTCAAGTTGCCAAAATTTCAAGAGATGTGGTTCCTATCTAGACAGTAGGCAAGCAAGCTTCTAAGTACTCAATTTCAGGTGTCAAACATAAGCAAATTACAGTTTTTTAAAACATTTGAGAGTTTTCATATATGTACACAAGCTTCAAAGGATAAACACATTATTTACTATTGCTTTAGCTTTTCAAACTTTATCACTCCAGCCCCAGATTTGTGAAGCTTCCTGTTAGTAGATTTCTTTGTGGCTGGTTATAATATTGCTTTTTTGCTCTCAAATTCATAAAAACAATTCAAAAAATGTCTACATCCCAATAGAGCAGAGAAAGTGTATGCCTCGTGCACCAAGACTTCTGCATTTCCTTGAGCATTTGGTTTGCATACTAGGATGAATTTTCCTTTGGGTATCGCTGCCCCATGACAAAGAAGAGTAGTCTAGGCACAAAAATCCCTGGAGAGACACTAACTGAGGCTACAAGACCTCTTCAATGTTTTCTATTAGTAAGCCTGTCTTTACTTCCATGTCCCAGGATATACTGGTGTGTTCCCAATTTACACAACATGGCCCAATCCTCGAGTAAGAGTGCTTTAGTAAACATGGCTGAGTCCCATTCTCTAGCCCTGAGAGCAACACAGTCTGCCTTCTGCCCATATAGATCAAAAATTTATTTCCTCACAGTGGCCTTCTTCCATCCTTCAATGGGAATAGTCCCCAGCCTGTTTTATCCTCCAGATCAGGCCCATGTGTTATTTGAAAGATTTTTTTTTTTTTTTGGCTTTGACCAAAACTATGCCAAGGAGTTCAACAATCTGGACAACAGCAAGTTAGTTACTGAGCCTGTTCAGCCTTCCACTGTAGACACAGTCAATATTCATGCTGGCAATGGTGTGAACATATTATATATTTGGTAGATAAATATTCCATTTAGTTTACAATTGGGGAATTTTCCATAATTTGAGAGAAATCACATTATGCGTGAAATAGTGTTTTCTGCAGGCTTAAAACCTGCAACAGCTTTCTTTTTTCTGTAGCGCTGTTGAGAAGTAATTTGTTTATTGTTCTGGATCTTATTTTTAGCCATGGTTATAGACAGGAGGGATTCTGTCTTCTCCGGTGTCGTTTTTTTTTTTCTAGTGAGAACCACCCTTTGAAACATCTTTCTTTATAGTTATGGTCATGCTCAGCTTAGTCTGGTCCAACAGGCAAACAAATGCTGCTTTCTTTTGAAGAGATGATGGAATTGGTAGCAACCCAACGACAGGGTGTGCCCACACTGAATATATTCAGGAAAAGGCACAGAAATATCCTGCAATTAAAAAGTACACTTAGAAATAAAACATCCTGACCACGATTCTCATTGGATTCCTCTCATCACTGCCTGAAAATTGGAGAAATTTATTGCAGAAGGACTACTACATCAAAACAAAATAATGAATAGAGTTAAAAGCCATAAACAGCCAATAAATAAAAAGGGAAACTTCAGCATTTGGAACATGTAACATTCTTCAGAGGGTTTGTAATGCGGGAATTAAAAAAAAGTATTACAGAACTTAAAAATATCCCCAGTTTGTGTGGAAGTGTCTGGGTTTTATATTCAGCAATTTAGCTGTATTTGTTAAGTTCCATAGTGGTTTTTAATATTTATCAGAATGCTGGTCCTGCAAAAGTAAGGAAGAATTGTTTGGAATGTCACCCAAAAAAGATTATATATCACGATGATGAAGAAAGAGCTTGTATAAATCAGAAGGACAAATACTGCTCTGTTTGTGTGAGCTGTTGCATTCAGTATGATTTATAAAGTGCTGTGTGAAATTCTGAGATGAAATCTTCCTGTATGTCTATCGTGATATTTACTCTGTGCGCCTACTGCACTGACATTATGATTGTGTTTAAATCTTGCATATGTCAAAACAAATATTATTTGAATAGACATGGCTTGCTAATTTCTCAGATGGGTTTACTTTTCCTTTTTCATTGATAAAGCTGCCACAGCTTATTTTGGGATGTTTTCAGATGTTTTCCTGAGCCATCTTAAACCGAAACAATAGAGTTATAAATGTGGATTGTCTCACCACTTGAGGAAGCAGCTGGGCTCCACATAAAACTATTAAACTTCTTAGAGACAGAGATGTGCTGGAAGCTTGCACATCGCGCTGGTAGCACACGTCCCATTATTGTCATGACAGTTCCACTCACATGGCACTGAGCATGCAAACATCAAATAAAATCAGCAAAGAGATCTCATACATGGTAAGAATTACAGCGGTGCTAATACCAACTCAGCTCTGCGAATAGCTCTCTCGGGCCTCCTGCAGCATAAATTGAATTGATCTTTCTCCTTCAGTGGCGAGATCTACACCTTTTCTAAAGCAGTATGCTTCTTACACGGTTAACTGTTACCGTCAAGAAAAGCCCAGCTCACCAAGGGGAAATATGGATTTTTGCTGATCAAAGTGCTCACACATTCCACCTTTAAGGGTCCAGAGTCACTGCTGCTACTGAGCATGACTTGAGAAGGTATGCTGACAATACACATGTGAAGAGTAAGATTTGAGGATAAACAACGACAAATTGTCAGACCCTGACTTCATCCTAGTAAGTCTCAAACTGAAATAAATCTTTCAAGGTGGCCTCTTTCCACAGTGGGCCTTTCATTACATTGGTAAGATTAGAAACTAATTAGAAGCAGCAATTTAGATTCAACCCAAATTCAATCAGGACTTGCGAGTTGAGTGAACTGTCAATTTGCAAAACAAAATGCTACAGGATGAGGATGATACAGTATTGAAAAAGCCAGATAATTAGGTGATGCAACCAAAATAACAGGCACGGTGAATATATGAATTCTGCTAAATCCTCCTTCATTAAAACAAATTAGACTGCCATCTTCATCTTCGCCCATGTTGTTACACCTGTCACAGAAGTGTAAAAATCAATTCCAAACTAATTGACACTTTGGGGAGAAATGTCTGGCAGCTACTTTTCCAATATCAAAGAGCAGAGGGGCATTGAGAGACTGTAGGTCAGAGATGGCAAAACCATTTCTTGCCTAATGCCTGAGCAGGGCAGCAACCTTTAAATTGCAATGACGAAGTCTGTCCTTTCGGATGAATCTTTTCTTTGTGACCATAAAATATTTCTCCACTGTAAGCAGTGAATGGGGTTTTGCTCAAGTTTAAATGCCAGCAATAACACCCTTTGCTATTCTTTTTCCTGTCTGCTTTTCCTCATTAAGCTGTTTAAAGAGAGCTGTAATAAATGCACATCTAAAAGGCCTTGCCATAAACAAATCTCAGAATCATACATGTGATGGCTGCCCCTATGGCAAGAAAGACTGAATCAAGGAATCTGGCTGCAGTGACATGAAGGAAAAGGAATATCATGTCTTTAGCAGTATTGTCTTACTGATTGCCTTGTTGGCCTTTGTGTTGCATTCAAATAATCACACACACACAATTAAATACTGAGGTAGTGTGATGAGGAAAAATTACCAAAAAATTAATGTTTTATTGGAAGAAGTCTTCAAAATAATAAACCTTTAGGTAAAAAACTTCAGGAAGTAATCATAAGCTAATGTAGTTTAATACCTCTGCTAAAGCAGTCTCATCTCAATCTTATCCAATAACTTAGATGCTAAAGTCAAAACTTTACTCCTGCAAAAATAACCTATGGAGAAGGCAAGTGGGGAAGGTATTTTCCATGGTTCCAGGGTAGGGATATATATTTTTTTCTTTTTAGAGAGAAATCAGAAGAACACTGTAGAAAAGACACCCGAAGCGCTCAGTGTTAACCTAGCTCTGGTCCCTGCAGTGTTTACCTTCTATTTCAATGGGGATACAATTGCACAGGTATTAAGCGCTATGGATAAATCAGATCCTGCTGCTTCAGATTATTGAATCTCTATTTTGAATTGAAAGAAAAACTAAACTTAATCCATGTATCTATGTTTCTTATAAGGTCCAGCAATCTTTTAATTTCAAGTTAATTTAACTTTGCTCTTCTTAAACCTCTGACAAGGTTTCATTTATACACTCCATTATGCTGTGACTTTTTTCTGTGAAGAGCTGAGTTACTCAGAAATTTCTCTTCGCAATAAAATTCATACTATGTTTTATTTCACAACTCTACCTAGTCACCAAAGCTTTATAGAAGTATTTTCTAAAGATATGTTTTAGAATTATTTTTGAGAAAGAGCAAACCCAGCTTTTTTCTGGAACTCCCTCCTTCTACAAAATGAAGGAGGGCGTAAACACATGACCATGGTGAAGTCAGTGGGAAATAAGTATCCTAGAGCAAGGATTCTGCCCCAGAATTCATGTCATTTTGGTCCTTCAATACCAGAACCACTGTCTGCTGAGCAGAGTCCTTTCCCTTTTCTCCATCCAACTTTAAATACTACTGATTCAAACTAATTCAATTCCATACCAGATTGTAACTTCATTTGGATCCAAAGGCCAAGAGAAAAAGCAGGATGATGCTGAATATTGACACATCTGATTGTGAGAGGAACAGTCCAGATGAATTTATCTGCCTGAGCTAGATGGCAGCTGCCAGGAAACAGTGGCCAGCCACCAAAGCCTGAGGGACACCTAAACTACTAGGCAAGGAGGTCTCTGAAAGAGAAAGGAATGATCCTAAAACTTAATTATTATTTCTTTCTTCGAAACCTACTGTTGTGTACTGCATCTACCTGCAACTCCTTTTCATTTTTTTACGGCAAAATAAGAAAAATAAGGGTTTTTTTGTACTTAAGAGGGTTTTCCCTTTTTGTGATGCTTTTGTGAATTTAAGTGGAAAGTTAAAAGTAAGATGACAGTTAATACAGGATTTCCTTTTCTTATACTCTACTAGCAGCCAGTCGACATTAACAACTGAACATTTCCTTGACCTACTTCATATAAAATACATTTTTTTCATAAGAAAAATGAAGCAATGCTCTGGCACACAGCTGCTAAACTGTATAGTGTTTGCTAAAAGTGGGACTATTACTTAGAAACTGACAACAAAATAAAACAATAGGAAACATTGCTGCAGTCTATTAAATGGTTTTATAAAGACATTAAAAGAAAATAAAATTTTAAAAGAGCACTACCAGATCTCCATAAGGGTTTCCCTGAAAATCCTGACCAGTCTGGCTATCTGCCAGGAATTTAGGACCTTAATTGAACACACTTGGTTTCATTACAGTGCACCGTGGCTCTTCAACTGTCAACTGAAATTACGTGTGTGTTTACCTGATAGTCCAGATGTAAAAATATATTTTTCCATTAAAGGCGCCTTTTCAATGTAACAAACTATGCCTTATTTCTAGAAGTGAAAACAGAATTGAAGAGTCACTAGCATATCTCCATAAAAATACTGCTGTTTTACAGGCGGATTATCTACTAGCATAATTATAGGCAGTGCTATTTACAACAGTAGTAATTACAATTGCTCAACACTTTCTATTGTATACTGAATAAGTAATACAACAAAAGACTAAAAGACTTTTCTTTTTTTTTTTTTTTTGTCGTCTATGTCTAACAGCTTTTATTCCCATGTTTCAAAGTTTCCCCAGAAAATGAAAACACTGCTAACAATTTTGGGATGTTACCCAAATTTACATCAATTTACTCAGATCTGTTTTGTTAAGATAGTGCTACAGTATGCACATTAAATACATTAATATTTTGCATTGTGGTTCTGCGCTGAAGTCTTCAGGCCGTGTTTATGGGAAGCACAGCAGAGGTGGAATGATTCTGCTTAATTTCTGATGGAGGAGGCAAATGAACTTAGAATTGAAATATCTTGCTTTCTTTTCTGGAGGCATTGCTGTTGCTTCTTCTGTATATAAGACTACTTCCAATACTAGAAATGGAAGACAGCTACCAAAATAGCAAGAGAATGACGAATGACATTATAAGTTTTCTCAGGAACTCTGCTCATGCTCTGAAGTACACATTTGGAGGAACTAATTAATATTATCTTTATCTGCAGCATAAACTTCATAAACATCAATCAAATAACATCATTCACCAGAAGTCTTTGTGCTTTTATAGTTTGAAAATTTGCTTCTGAGCTACCACCTCAATTTTTCAGACTCCTTTGACTCAGAGAACATATTCAGCAGAGACATAACAGTTCATGAATAGAGTCTTTGCAAATGCCCACTGGATAAACTTCTGAGCTAAAAGACACCTTTCTCCACAGTTGCCATTATCATTGAAGACCATGAATTTAAAAGGCCTTCTCATGTGTGGCCAATTGCATCAAAATTTCCCAACACCAAAAAACATGCCCGTTGCAAGCTGCAGTTTCTAAACCCCACAGAAATAGCAGCCAAGTGAGCAGTGCCACACACGTTTAACAGGTTTTGTTGTGGGAGTAGCTGTTGCTCACAAATCTTAATAGTTTTATTCTAAAGATTTAGTAGAACATTGAAATAAACAGAGAAAACAGTATAAACAATTTTTTTTAAATGCAAAACATTCCTATCTGGAAAATGTTGGATCCGTTTTTGGAGAGAGTTGCTAAGGGAGAAAAGCAAAGAGAAACCAGCTCTGCAGAGCACTGCGGTCTTGGGTGAGCTGGGCTTAGTGATCTGAAATCCACTGAGCTCATTTTTATCCCTATTTCAATTCTGTGATGGTTTGGAGGAGGTTTATAAACAATTCCAAGATAATTCAATTTTTAAAAAATAACTTTAGCACTCTGTTTATAGTCCTTTTAAAAAAACATTTTATCTTTAAAAACAAACCAGAAGGTAACTTCAAAACATTGGCAATGCATTTCATCGAACAGACAGGAATCAAGGGACTGTTTTCAAGAAAACAAAGATTATTTTTCATAGGCTTCATGGCAAGTTGATATGTTTTCTAAGCTCACAAATACCCACTCTCCTCTCCAGCACTCAGAAGAAACATCTTGTTTCAAACACATGGTTTGGTATCCATTACTGAAAAAACACCCTTTGGCTGAGCCATATTCTGCATCAGGCCCCCTGAGCAGCACAGATACTGCCTGGGGGTTCCCAGCCTGTGCGCCACCACTGCACTGAGGCAAATTCAGTGGCAGCAGTCACTCTCTGAGAAAAAGCAGAGGGGCAAAAATTTTCTTTTTTTCTTTTTATAGCCAGGATCAGTGTAGTTTTTAATACGTGGTGATGATGACAAGTTATGGTTATTAATTGTCTTTTTTATCCATGCAGTTTCATGCTATGAGGTGAAGAGCTGACCCAGGCTTGCGCACCCCCATGACTGTATGCATGCCCAATACATTCAGGAGCTCATGCACCTGGCTGCTGCTGTATTCAGAGGTTCTACACAGTGTACAGAAGCAGCTCATTTGGGAATATCTCCAGATGGAGAGGGGTTTAGTGAGCCAGCTCTTCTAAGGCTGGTCTGCAGGGTCAGATGTTGACATGTAATGTCACTGTGATTGGTCTCTCTGGCTATATCTCTACTAGGAAGCCAAGCAGTGCCAAGCCTTATTCTCTGCTTCTGAGGCCAGCTAGCATAATCCAGCAGTATACTGTATAAACCATGCAAGCCACCTAAGTCTTCCTACCAACAGGATGGCAACATCCAAACTGCATTTTGGGAACAGTCTGGGAAAGCTGAAAACTGTGAGAATGTAACCCAGAGGAAAGCTATGCAGAAAACAATGCAAAAATTAAACTCACAATTACATCACCGTGCTGAGGCCTGAGCCCTGGCACTGTTGAACTCATTGGGAAAGATCTAGACTCTGTTCAGAGTTGAATACATGCTTGGGTTAGTATTTCTGTGCCTGCTATGTGCACTAGATATGCCTATGAACTCGAGATCAAGCTCACGCCTGTGCTTGGTTAATACTGTAGACATACCACATTAACCCAAACCATACTGTGACCAAGATCTGTCCATTAATTTTAGTAAGTTTTGCAGCAGCGCCTCAAAAAGGAGAAAGATGCACAGAGCATTATGGCTTTGGATAAGTGGCTTAAAAGAAAAAACACGTCTGTGCATCAAAAGGTTTGGGTAAAACCCAATCTTCCCTTCTTTGTTACTCCAGGGAAGCCACAGTAAGGGGGAGTGGGGGTGGGAAAAGGGGAAGAAAGAATACTGCATGTCCACCCACCATCTTCAAACCTGAGAGAAAGTCACCTGCTCCAGTGGAGACACAGTCCTCCTCAAGCCACACTGCATGTGCCTTCATATTTGTCAGCTATTTCTACAGCCTGCATGTGTTGTCTTTTTCCTTTTTTCGTCTTTGCTTGTTGACAGAACAAACCACATAAGATGCCTCTCACTTCCAGGCTCCTGCACCCTACATATTCCTTTTTTACTGCCGTTTGCTCTGAGAAGTGGTTCCTGCAGTGGGAAAGTAAGACTGCCTCTGGCCCAATTCCTAGATTTCTTGTAGTGCTAGTTACCTTCTCTACTCAAGTGTCTGCCACGAATTTAATCCTTTCCCCAGATAGTTCATCTGTCCCCACTTTTCAAAAGCATTTCTGGAGACTGTGTCTGTTTTTCTGAAGAGTAATTCTTGCATGCTGAAATCACAAGTACAACAAATGATCCTGTCCTTCTGTTAGGGAATTTAAAAATCCTTCCAAAGTTACATGTAAATATCAGAGATCTCTGCTCTGAAATGTGCTTTGGTTCCCGCTCTGGTTCTTGGCCACAGGTAAAGGAAAACAGTCTCATTTTAAGTCTCAGTTTGTCTTGGGACACAGTTTACATTAATTTACCTTATCAATTGTTCCAATGCCTTTGGTATTATTTCTGGCAATTATGCCTCATTCACTTCTCACCTCTCATCTACCTCATGAGACAGTGAAGAAAATCTTTGTCTTCTTTTCCTTTTTTAAACTCTCTGTGCTAAAATCTGTAAGCTCTGAATACAGATACAGTTCTTGCTCCCATTTTTTCCCTGATTGTGTAAGGTTTGTCTAGAAGTCTGGCATTCCCACTGGCTGGTCTCTGTGTATTGCCTTTTCCCTTTTCTTCCACTTCCTCTTCATGCTCCCTTCTCTGCTGTGGGTCTCATTTGGCTGACCACCGTTTCAGCTGCTGAGTGCAAGGGACAAGCACAAAAGGTGAAGGGCCACCCCATCCACTTTCTTATGGACCGGGATCCATTTATTGGATTGTCTGCTAGTTGGTTCCCAGAGATATTTGGCTTGTGCTAGAGTGTTTTGATTAGTGAAGGCACTAATAATGCTCCCCCTCTCTGCCCAGACAGCCTTCTTCATGAAACCCAGTTACTGTCAAGACTGCATTTCTTCTGCCAGACTTGGCTGAACTCAGCCCCGTTGCTTCAAATTCATATGGAGGAAAAACACACATGCAGATTCACCAAACTGGAAACTGAAACCTCTTAGCACTGGTGGGGGTGCTTCACTTGCAGCCAGTACACAATCCAAACTCCTCTTTCCTGCAGCCCCCGATCCTCCTTCCAACCTCTTAGCAGAAGAAAACACTGAAAGTGGAGTGTGACTGAGGGATGGTCCCTACTAACTGCGGGCAGCAGCTGGGTTATGCTCAGACTGCCCCTCACTCCATGATGCCAGTTTGCATTGTTTCACATTGTCAGCTGGAAATAATGCATTCTCAGCTCCATGGAAAACAAAAGCCTGTGGGAGGTTATAAAGAGCCTCCTGGATTTTTCTGGTTTGCTGATCCAGTTGGTGAATCACTCTGACTACTTGCTTAAGCTTACCTTCATTGTGCCATTTATCCTCAGCCTCAGGCAGGGAATGGATGTCATCGTTTCTGTGCCAGGCTGCTGTGCTAACAGTGGACATTGGGGACATTGATGTGCCCTCTAAATAATATAGTTTTAAGGACTAATACCCTACCATGCACCAAAACTTATACATGCCTTGAAAACAGGGTTTGGCCTTCTTTTCACAGATGTGTAATACAACACAGTTCACACAAGCTCAGCAACCAGAGAACCCTCAGAGCATTCAAAACATGATTAGAAGTAAAAACTGACCCAGCCTTACCCTGTATTGTCTCTTTTCTCTGACAAATAGCCATTATTTAAAGTAAGGTCCTACAATGGCTTTATCAGCCACAAAACCAGTGCCCTAACCTGTGCACTTTAGTGTGCTGATGACAGATCTGATAATTGGGCAGGACTAAAGTACAGGAGTGCAGACGTTACTTGCTTATTAAATGTCTCAGAGGAAAAGATTCAAACACACACACACTCACACACAACTTAAGTGGCTCATTAATCTGAGGAGATGCCTTCCCTTTGACAGGCTGCCTTTCAGCCAGAGCCAGGCAGTGCAAAAACCCTTTTCTCATCTGAGTAATTTGAGAGACAACACTCCGAGTGTTCATTTAAAAATTACTGCTTCTCCACATTGCCCATTGGGCCTAAGTATTATGGATTTTGATGCAAAAATATTAAGAATCCTTTTCTTTTTCCACCAACCAATAGGGTGTTTCAAATTACAGTACTGTGCCAGGTCTCTGCTTTTCCTCTGTTAGAGGCAGTCCTTGGTGGTGAGACGCCTCCCAGAATGATTTCAAAAGTCTTTGGCAAATATCTGTATTTGCTGGGCCCACAAAATACAAAACTCATCTCCATGATGGACAACTGACTTTAAAACCTGTTTCCTTCATTACTCCCCTCTGCATAAGCTACTGAGAACCTCAAAGTCAAAATACGTTCATGAAACCACACAGTGCCCTGGCAAACACTTCTTTGTATCTACTCTCCTTGAAACTAGAAACCAAGCAAGTGAAAACTCTCCAGATGCCCTGGCAGTAAACAATCTGATTAAAATCTGCTTTTCCCATTAGACATCCACTATTCTTAATTATGCCAGTTCTGATTGCAGAGCATGGTGACATAGTAAAATATTTAAATAGTTTGCCTGTTTATAAGCATGGACTCCACAGGCAGATTACTTGACTATTTTCATATACTGAATGCCATACCAAACTGATAACTCCCATCTCCCCTCCCAATGTCATCAAGAAATTTACAATACTGTACATGTTGTCAAAGGTATTGACAAAGATTACAGAGCTGTCAATCAACACTGAGATTTTAAGATTTCATATGAGAGTTGTGGTCTTTGACTCATGTTATACTCGTGTCACTGGAGAGATGCAAGAAAGGCAAGTAATTACTTCCTACTGGGTGTTTCTCACACAAATAAAAGATGTAACATATAAAAAAACAAGTTTCCTGATACAAAGTGTTTTACATATAACAGTGTTGCTGCAGTTCGAACTCTGCTTTCAGCAGCATGTGGTTTTCTAACTCTGACACTACACAACATCTGTTCCAGCCATGTGCAGGACAAATCAGGTAAGGATTTTTCCTCCACAGATGTCATTGGAGAACTGTATTTTTCAAAGATTTTGAAGTCCTGGCCAAATGTAGGCTAGGTATGCCAAGTAATTAAGAAGATATATACTTAAGAAGGCATACTCAACAAAGGAAGTCACAACAGAGTTGTTTTGCCCCAGAATCAGATGTGGTTATGAAAAGACAGAAATGACCAAGCAGAGCATTAAAACAGTCACAGAGATGAGCATCATCTTTTCAGTGATAAATAGTGATATGCTGCTAGAATAGGAAAAGGCATGCACCAAACAAAGGACAGTTTCAGTTCAAAGCCCTGCATATGCATTTTCATAAGCATTTTAGAGTTGCTCTTTTCTCCTTCTAGGAGAGACTTCTGCATTCAGTCATTGCCAAAACAGGGTCATGACCAACAAGTCTTCAGGACACAGCATGCTCCATTTTAGTGCTGATAAGGTAACAATCAGGGGTATAGCTAATACTTTCTAATGAAAGTCACCTTATCAAGGATGGTGGGCACACTAATGCTTATTCTAATAGCTCAGTAAATTTCTTGCCCATATTTTTGTGTGTTAGCCAATAAATAATTGCTTTATTATTTTAAGCTGTGTCTGTCTTCATGGCATACTCTTTTTTCCCAGGATGGTTTAAAGATGCCTAAGCAAACCAATGCAAAAGAGGGGTTGTAAAAGCCCCTGTATGAGTTTTGAAATGAGGGTATAAGGGATGTGGTCAAAATCAAGGCCATGAAATCCAGGCGTCTCCTTTTCCTTGGAACCTCGGTGAAGTTACTCCAGACTCCAGCCATTGACCTGAAATCATGTCTCAGCACCCTTCCTTACGAACATAGGTGGGCTGCCTCACTGTTGCTTGAGTTAATTGGTAGATCTAGCGCCTCACCTTTCCTTTGCCTTACCTCTGTGCTGTCACAGAGATGATCCAAACAGGCTTATCACTGACTTCACTGGAAGTTATAGTTGTCCTCTGCTAAGCATTTTATAAAATGCTTCTCAAGCCTTTGTGGAAGGTGGAACTTCTTATTCTAATATCTCCATGAAACATGACATTTTCTTCCCCTTTAGAGACAAGATGTATTTTAGTATCTATGTATTCTACTGGTTTTGCCTCCCACTTACTTTGATAAGCATATTCTCTAAATATGTACCTTCTGTGAACCCTGTGACTCTTGGCAGAAACTATATCTTTCCACATATTGCGTCAACAGCTATGTCTGATGAAGGTAGAGTTTAAGTAATTGTTGTGCTAGCTAAAAGGCTTTAGAGGGCAAACAGAAATAATTGTCTCTATCCGTTGGTGAAAGAAGTGGGGAAAATCAGATCAAGTATAAGTTTAAAAGAAAAAATAGATTAAGTAACTTAGTAAATAAGGAAGAAGAGATTTGCACCATACTTGTGGTATGGTAACAGCTGAATTAATATGACAAGACACACATTTTAACTCTACAGAACCCTGGAACATATCTAAGCCTTTTCCATATGCAAATACAATTAATTGTTGGTTCTTAGTTACATTTTAAGCCAAAGGAAAAATCCCTACCTGGCTGCAGGACCTAATTGATTTCTCTGACATACAAACTGGCAGAAATATAGCCCTTATGATTTTCATAGATTTCCGTAAGTAATTTATACTTAAGTAATTTATACGTAAGTAATTTGGTATAGTGTAGCCATTGTTACCGAATGTATATAACTTTTCTGAGAGGCTGGAGGCAATTCTTATTCATCCTTCAGTAAACGTGATAATGATTTGACACTGTATTCATAGCGCTCCTCAATCTGGTTATAGCTATTGTTCATTTACAAGAACAAAGAGCAATTCATATTTAGACAGAAGAAAGGCTTTGCTTGCCTTATGTTCAGTATGGTGTTGTCTGCTGGACAAAGGAAGATGTTATTGCTATTATACAATCAGCATGATACGTTATCTAAATGGTATTCGGTTTCTTTCTTTAATTTGCTAAGTGCTTCATAATTTTCCTCCTACTGTGCCCACTATTGGGTTTACAGTTTACTACGGTTTACCATTTCCTTTGCTAATTTTTGATTTCTTTGTCCATAGTTTACAGCAGTAAGTAATTGCTTCTCTGAACCTACCCAAAACAAATTTCTCTCTTTGCTCTGTTTCTTAGGAGATTAGACTGATGTGATGGGACAAGCTGAAAATTTTCCATTTACTACCATTAAGGTTTTTCCAGCATCTTAACATGCAGGGATATTACTGCTTATTAAGATCTTTAACCTTTCCTTTGAAAGCAAAGTAGATTCAGCAACTGGGTCACTCACCATTTTTTACATCTTCATCATGAGTGGGTCTGACTCAAGTCAATATGACTCAAATATCACACAAAAACCTGAATTTTTTGCAGGTTATTGTAGCTTTCCCTATGTTTTCCTTGCACGTTGCAGTCCTCTTAGCAGGCTGATAGGTTGAATCTGCTATTGAGAAAGTAAGTAAATTTTTTTGTTTCAGTCCACATCAACCCACTTACCAAGTAGCCCAAAACATTTAGTTATGTATCCCTTCAAAAAGAAACTTACACTCTGCTTCCCTAAAGTACTGTTTCACAGCAGTTGCCATTCACTGTCTCCCAAGGGCTGAAAGCAATGGACTACATCTGCCATTTTGCAATGTGTAGTTGGCTGATCACTCTGACTTATGCACCCAAATACCTAGAACAGTAGCCTGAGCAAGCTGATACATGAAAATATGTCCTACAGGCATTTTGCATGTCTTTCATATGCCAAGACTTCCACCCTAGCTCCTGCCTTCGAAGATGAAAGCCTGATGCCACTGGTGACTGTAGACATTTTGATATGGCTGATAATCAACTGGGAACAAAATAATATCATGTAGCTTACTGAATAGTCATCTGATAGCAACTATTTGTATCTTTATGAAAACCAGATGTCTGAACAACACGTCTTCAAAGATGCACACTTTCCTCTCTGGTTTACCACCTTGGAAAATGTGGTAGAAGAATCATGTCATTGCTTAAGTCATTCAGCAGCCTTACCGCATAACATTTGCAAGACAACAGCACCAGCACAGCATTTGTTCACAGGTGTGAAATGCATCTGACAATGCAATAGACCTCTTGGGTATATGTACTTCCTAGCTAAATAGTCTGCACAGCTTCAAGTTAAGAGAGTTGTCAACGCTCACAACACTGTGAGTCTCATGCTTTTGGGCGGTGCCCATGAAAAAGCACAGTTGGCTCCAGGCACTTGCCAGAGCACCCTGCTTTTTCCACTTTTTGGCCACAAAGGAAAGCCACACCGTTTCTAATGGAAACAGTTTTAGTAGCTGCTAGTGAAACTGCAGTTTCTCAGCGGTCTGTGAGCAGGGGAGCCCTTAGGCAGAGCAAAGTTGCCACCCCATTTCAGCAGTGCATTCAATACATCTCTGCTCTGCTTAGAAAATAGCTACCATATTTCGAGAAGGCAACTTGGGATGTCAGTGTTATCCACTTTGCAGGGAACAGGCAAGCGTATAAACCAAGATTAACACCTTTGTCAACTGACCACCTCCAATGAGTACTCAGGGTTTCAAGCCCATGATACAATACCTCTATATTTACATAATAATATCCTGGCAGTACACCACGGTCTTTTCCAAATGCATCTTAAAAATCAAGTTCACTAAGAAAACTTGTTCAAAGATTTATTGCTAAAGTTCAGTAATTCCCCGTAAATCTCTTTGTGGAAGTTGACTTCACCCTTAACTTCAGATCTCCCATCTAAAATGTGAACATCAACCTCCAGTAGAACCTCATGTACGCAGAACTTGCAGATGCTGCATATAAGTTCATAGAATCATAGAATCATAGAATGGTTCGAGTTGGAAGGGACCTTAAAGATCATCAAGTTCCAACCCCCCTGCCATGGGCAGGGACACCTCTGACTAGAGCAGGTTGCTCAAAGCCCCATCCAGCCTGGCCCTAAACACTTCCAGGGATGGGGCCTCCACAACTTCTCTGGGCAACCTGTTCCAGGGCCTCACCACCCTCACAGTAAAGAACTTCTTCCTAATATCTCATCTAAATCTCCCCTCTTCCAATTTAAAACCATTACCCCTTGTCCTATCACTAGACTTCCTGACAAAGAGTCCCTCTCCAGCTCTCCTGTAGGCTCCCTTTAGATACTGAAAGGCTGCTCTCAGGTCTCCCCGGAGCCTTCTCTTCTCCAGGCTGAACAGCCCCACCTCTCTCAGCCTGTCCTCATAGGAGAGGTGCTCCATCCCTCTAATCATCTTAGTGGCCCTTCGCTGGACCTGTTCCAACAGTTCGATGTCCTTTCTATGTTGAGGACTCCAGAGCTGGACACAGTACTCCAGGTGGGGTCTCACAAGCGCAGAGTAGAGGGGGAGAATCACCTCCCGTGCCCTGCTGGCCACGCTTCTTTTGATGCAACCCAGGATACGGTTGGCTTTCTGGGCTGCCAGCGCGCACTGCCGGCTCATGTTGAGCTTCTCATCCATGAGCACTCCCAAGTCCTTCTCCTCAGGGCTGCTCTCCAGCCATTCTCTGCCCAGCCTGTATTTATGCCTGGGATTGCCACGTCCCAGGTGTAGGACTCTGCACTTGGCTTGGTTGAACTTCATGCCATTTGCATTAGCCCACCTCTCAAGCCTGTCCAGGTCCCTCTGGATGGCATCCCTTCCCTCCAGTGTGTCAACCGCGCCACCGAGCTTGGTGTCATCGGCAAACTTGCTGAGGGTGCACTCGATCCCACTGTCCATGTCTCCAACAAAGATGTTAAATAGCACTGGTCCCAGTACTGACCCTTGCGGGACACCACTCGTCACTGGCCGCCACGTGGACATTGACCCATTAACCACAACCCTTTGAGTGCGGCCATCCAGCCAGTTCCTTATCCACCGAGTGGTCCATTCATCGAACCCGTGACTCTCCAATTTGGAGACCAGGATGTCATGCGGGACAGTGTCAAATGCTTTGCTTAAGTCCAGGTAGATGACGTCCGTTGCTCTGCCTTTGTCCACCAAGTTCGTGGCAGTATCGTAGAAGGCCATCAGGTTTGTCAGGCAGGATTTGCCCTTGGTGAAGCCATGTTGGCTGTCTCCAATCACCTCCTTATTCTCCATGTGCCTTAGCAGAGATTCCAGGAGGATCTGCTCCATGATCTTGCCAGGCACAGAGGTGAGACTGACTGGCCTATAGTTTCCTGGGTCCTCTTTTTTTCCTTTCTTGAATATCGGGGTTATGTTCCCCTTTTTCCAATCCACAGGAATTTCACCAGACTGCCACGGTTTCTCAAATATGATGGAAAGTGGCTTCGCAACTTGGTCCGCCAGCTCCTTCAGGACCCAGGGATGAATTTCATCAGGTCCCATGGACTTGTGCACTTCCAGGTTGTTCAGGTGGTCTCGAACCTGATCTTCTCCTACTGTGGGCAGTTCTCTATTCTCAGAGCCCCTGGTTTTACCTACTGTGACTTGGACAGTGGAGTTAGAGCCCTTGCCAGTGAAGTTTTCTGATGCAGTATCTGTACTGATTTAACAGAGTTTCCCCAAATTATTTTCTTACCTTTTCAACACAAAAAGCTGCTGGCGTGCATGCTCTGATCAGCGTCTGTTTGCCAGCTGTGTTCAAAGGGTTTGATAACATGTTATAAAACTCCAACAGACTGAATAGCAGCTGTTCCCTATCAATTTCAGACATTTGGTCCAGAGAAGGGAGAGGATTTTGCTAAGAAGAAAAATAGAGTAGCCAAAAATATCACCCCAAAAATAAATATATATTTCTAAAATAGGGTTTTAAATAACCATAACATCCCTTGGGGGCCCAAGGGGCAGTTGTTTTCTAGGTGAATTTATCAATTATAATTTTTGCAAAGAACAAAATGAAAGGAAGTGTCTTCTTTGAAGTTGGGTATGGCAGAGGAATGCAAATCTGAAGGCCGGATAACGGAGCACTGTGCATTCCATGCTGGTGCCCCACAAAATCCACTCTGTCGACATGATTATTTGGAATTTTCTTTCATAAATTTTAATGTGAGAAACATGGTCTTCTAGACAAACAAGAATGCAGGCGTATCCTCTGCATATCACTGGCATTTTACCAGCCTCGGCCTCTCTCTTCTGAAATAAAAACAAGGAAGGAAGTGATTACTGCAAGATTTGTACAACTGTGGAGCCCAGCTGATAACACTGATAATAATAAAACCCTCTATGTAGCTGTGTTCTCACCAGGAGAACTCAAAGAGGTTCTTTGTTTGCTTGTTTGTTTTACAGAAGACGTTTGTACCATTAGTCCCTTTTTCCAGATGGTGAAGCTGAGGAATGGAGGAGTGAAACCTTGCAGGCATGGTCAGGAAAATAATTCAAGCCTTCCAGCTCCCAAGGTCTTATCTATACCCACTACACCATCTTGTTCTTTCATATACTACAAGGGGATGTCATAATGGAAAATCTATTACATAGTGTTTCCTCCTTCTATGGACTAAGTACATTTAAAGAACAGCTGTATTAGGGATTCCTTTTTGTAGCACAAACTACAGGGCAGTTTATGTGCCTAGGAACATGTCAGGAAAAAAAATGAGTTGCTTAATCTGGTACAAAATAGCCAAAGCTTTCAGCCTGGTAAAATATTTATATTTCAGAAAATTTTGGCTGATAAACAAATGCTTTGATTCAACTTGTTTAAAACAAGCAGTAGGTCTTAAAACAATGTTTTGTTATGCACTGTTCCTGATGATGTAATTTACATACTCAGAGCTCAGGCTGCACCCTACCATTACTGACAGGTGTGGAAAAAAGTTAAATAAGAAAAGAAAAGTAAAAGAATCTTCCAAATTCATGTCTGAAATGAAATGTGAACTTCCCCTGCACACATGTACATTTTTTAAAAAGAAGTTATATTCTGTGGAAATGCCAAGAAAACACAGAAGTGTTACTGTATCACCAAATGTATTACAAGAAATAGGGAAAGCATACACACCTGGAATAATTTTAGCATGCTACAGTGGTTTGAATCCTCTTAGAAAGATTTTGCACAATTAAGGAAACTATATATCATTGGAAAATAGTTTCCCTTTAGATCTCACCATGAGGGTTTCCGTGGAATTAAAAAGGACACAGCAGTTTTCAGAGACAAAGAAATACGATTCTGAGAATGTTGCCAGGGTGCTATGAGGAAAGGGAAAACACTAAAGACATGTAGGATCACTTGCATAAATTCAGCTACAACTCAAATTTTCTTCGTCCTAGGGACAAAAATACACAGATGATGTAGTGTATGTGCTTTAATGCTGAGGAATATATGAAAGCAACTGCTCTGACAGGTGCTTATCCTGTTATATGCGAGACCATTGTAACGTGTAAGTTAAGGAAATGGGAACAGAACATGTGTAGCATTAAAAATTAATAACCAAAGAAAGCAGACAGGCCTTCCTATAAAGCAGTCTGGTCACGGATGTGTGAGCTGAATGGGTCTGACTTGTCACTGCATGATTCATGACCAATGCAGAACTCAGGACATCTCTCAAATGTAAAATGTTGTAAAAGTAATGTGTCCCCTGAAAGCTGTCATTCTTGGTCAAATTTTCACTGGGCCAGTAGCGATCCCTTAGCGCTTGTTCAAACAACCAGGCAACTCCACTTTTAACAGTGCTCACACTGCTCACACAGGTGGAAATGAGCTCTCCTCCATCTCAACAGTGGCTGCACCTGAATAGTCACAAAAAGAAATACAGTTTGGCCTCTCCCTATTCCTTTTACATCAAGGAGTATAAAGAAAAGATTCTTGACTGAAATCATTGTCATCTTCCAACAAAGAAAAATGCAACTGAAATATCATAGATACTTGAGACAATATTTTTGGCGTCATTGTTTACTTCTGACCAAAAGAATTTGCATCTGGGGTGCTTAATGGATAAGGCACCAAGTTCTTTTTATATCTTTCATCGTGTGCCAAGACAGATTATAATGTAGCTTATTAATGAGATATTAATGTTTACTACTAATAAACTGTAATTTTTATTTATTAGCGAGTGTTGGCTTGTTCAAGCAGTTGGTTTTAACCAACCTAATAGCTTTGTTGCTCAAGACAAGCCACAGTCAGACTTAAAACATACCATAAATGAAGCAGGGGTTGTATAACTTCATGAAGAATATTTGTCCATTTCTAGAATTTACTGTTAAGGGATGAGGACTCCTGAGTGTGATTGTTACAGCCTGCATTAGCCAAGTCCTTCAAAACCAATGATCTCTGGTAAACAATTCATGCCATGCTAGGTTTCAAAGTGTGCAGGGAGCTGCAATTGCATCTGCAGGGTTTGTTTGTTTCTAACAGATCTACAATTGGCTCAGCAACGCTTACAAATGGATTTTGTGCTGTCATTTTGTTGGAAACCAGAACTAGCCATTGCCTTACAGTCCCCAGTATTCTTGTTAGCAAACATCTTAAGCTGTCTCTTTTCATCCAAAAAACTACAGAGGCACAAAAAACAATCTAGAGTTTTGTACCGAGTTCATCAAAACTGAAAGACACAACTGCACATTTCTGTAAATGAAGACTTGGGGCTTACAGAAGAGTCATTTTGTGTAAACTTTCTTGCACTGTGTTAATTCAAAGATTTGAATCATCTTTGTACCAAGTCTACGTTTCCTTGTGATACAATCTATACAGTCCAAGAAAAAACTGAATGCTAAGGGCGCTCTTTGTGAGACTGAACAAAATAGAGGAGAAACAGAATGAAGCCAGATAGGAATTAGGATCAGGGATCTCAGAACATGCTTCATTGCATGTCTTGCTATTACTTTGAAAAGTAATTAGGAAAAAGCTGTATGTATCCCTAGTATCTCTCTCACCTTAAGAGATTCTACTCCCTAGAAAAGCTTTATTCACAGCACACCTGCCACGAGCAATAGATGTGTTGATGCCACCTTTAAGATGGATATGGCTCATATGAAGACCATTAACTCAGGCCAGGTCTGTTCTCCCCATGAAGTGGGGAGCTTATCCTGTGATAGGCTCCTATCCTGTGAGGGCGCCTATCCTGTGAGAAACATCAGGTGTTAGTGCAGCCAGGCTTACACTGCACCTGTGGGGGCACAATTACTCTGTTTTGTTTACATGACACTGAAAAAGCAATTACAAATGAACGAAAAGCAAAGCATATTTAAAAGCAAAGAACAACAAAATGTTCCCTGCACATGGATTTGCTCCTCTGGAAGATCACTCAGACAACAGTATTTCCAGCTGTACTAGTTTTGCAAGCCAGCAAGACCAAAACACCATGTGCTGAAAGCTGATGCTATCTTGTAACCTGGTTGGTAAGTGCTGGTTGAGCTGTTACGCAACCCTAACCTTTCCCAAACAGAAGGTGGTCTGCTTCCTTGTTTGCAGGGAGTTTGGCCATGCACAGCGCCACGGGGAGACCCGGGACTGCAGTACTCTCTGTTAGCCTGGCAGGAGCAGGTCCAGTTTGGCCAAACTGGTGGGTTTTGTCTATGAAGGTTACTGCTACTACTCCAGGCTTCCTCGTCTTACCGTCCCTCTGTTGGCAGGCATGGGTGAGAGCTACTACAGCACTTTCATGGCAGATGTCTTGAAGTGGCCTCAGTTTTCTCAGCCTGCTCTTGCATCCTCTGTCAAGGAAACCAAACCACAACCCCATCTGCACAGCATGCTCCCTCTCTCCCTGCCCATTTCACCCTGCCTCTGGTTCTGTCAGTGTCCCCTTTCCTCCCTTCTCACCAAGAAAACCTCAGATAAGCTGCTGGCTGCTCATCTGTCATACCCTGTTCTTCACCCTTTCTTTATTTTCTTGTTTCGTTTGATATGGTTTGGTTTGTCAGCCTTTTGAGACAAGGAGCCTCTAGAGATCAGCTTGCACAGAGTCAAGCGTGACATGGCGTACTTTTAATTACTCCTTAAATGAAGGTGGCATTAATTCATTTTGTCCTATCCCGCTCATCATCAAGTCTCAGTATACGGAGGTAGATGTTAAATGAAGATTGTAGGGGCTTATGTTTCTAACTCTGTGTTACCATTCTGCTAAGATACAGTATTGCAGATACAGAGGAAATGGGAGCATTAAAGATACACAGATTAGGCCCAAGGCACAACTTTGTTCTGATGAAAGCCGGGATACAAACATTTGAAGATTTGCTCTTAAACTCTTTTGAGTCTTATCCAATTAAAATCCTTGAGAATTTGTAAGAAAATATCACAGAAAGGAATAATGTAGCCAGGGTTATAAATATTTATGAATGAACAAGGGTAAACAGCTGCTAATTTCATCCTATACTCTAGGGCTAAAGCAATTATGTTCTGACCAGATTTTAAAAGCCAGCTGAGGAACTTAATTGTTGAGAAAAAGGCTCAACAGGCCAGTTAAATAGGACAAAAAGTTACTGTCTGCCTGTGCCACGCAGCAAAGCCAGAGCCTCAGAGGCTTGCTGCTGCTGCACAAAAGAAGAAGAAGCTGCCATAGCCTGTCACGGCAATGACTATGAAAACACAGCAAATGAAATAGGTCTGTCTTTTATACCTGAATTCAAGGTGAACAATTAAGGTCGAAATAAACCAGATGATATATTCTTAGCAAAGGCAAGACCTACAGCTTGCTGAAGAAAGTTATCATTAGCAGGCTCACGCTTGAAAATGATTCTGGGCTCGGTGACAGCTGATAGCACAGCACAAGAGAGGATTTCTAATCTAATTTGGTTGAGTAAGATTCAGTTAATTCCTCCAAATAAAAAAAAGTAATTAACATGGAACGTAATTGTTAGGCACTTCCAAGGCAACATGCTTTCATCTCAGTACCTATAACTGAGGGTTATGTGTTAGATGCTGATATTTAGCCCTAGGGGCTTATGGTTGGAGGATTTAATTTTGGTACTGTACTTGATGCATGTAATTAAATGAGTCTGCTATTTATAGGTAATAATGAGACAAATATGCTGCATTTTTCTGTGCAGAACTTAGAAGCTATGACATGAGTGAGCACCCTTTGTGGGACAGAGCAGACACCCCAACCTGTTAAAGCACTAGGGTTGTGGAAAGCAGAGCACCCTGTGCATGGTAACTCTTCTTTGCATCAGCAACTGCCCTTTATAATATCACATTAGTGGAATAGCCCATGGAGCGATATTATAGAATCATAGAATCATAGAATCATAGAATGGTTCGAGTTGGAAGGGACCTTAAAGATCATCAAGTTCCAACCCCCCTGCCATGGGCAGGGACACCTCTGACTAGAGCAGGTTGCTCAAAGCCCCATCCAGCCTGGCCCTAAACACTTCCAGGGATGGGGCCTCCACAACTTCTCTGGGCAACCTGTTCCAGGGCCTCACCACCCTCACAGTAAAGAACTTCTTCCTAATATCTCATCTAAATCTCCCCTCTTCCAATTTAAAACCATTACCCCTTGTCCTATCACTAGACTTCCTGACAAAGAGTCCCTCTCCAGCTCTCCTGTAGGCTCCCTTTAGATACTGAAAGGCTGCTCTCAGGTCTCCCCGGAGCCTTCTCTTCTCCAGGCTGAACAGCCCCACCTCTCTCAGCCTGTCCTCATAGGAGAGGTGCTCTATCCCTCTAATCATCTTAGTGGCCCTTCGCTGGACCTGTTCCAACAGTTCGATGTCCTTTCTATATTGAGGACTCCAGAGCTGGACACAGTACTCCAGGTGGGGTCTCACAAGCGCAGAGTAGAGGGGGAGAATCACCTCCCGTGCCCTGCTGGCCACGCTTCTTTTGATGCAACCCAGGATACGGTTGGCTTTCTGGGCTGCCAGCGCGCACTGCCGGCTCATGTTGAGCTTCTCATCCATGAGCACTCCCAAGTCCTTCTCCTCAGGGCTGCTCTCCAGCCATTCTCTGCCCAGCCTGTATTTATGCCTGGGATTGCCACGTCCCAGGTGTAGGACTCTGCACTTGGCTTGGTTGAACTTCATGCCATTTGCATTAGCCCACCTCTCAAGCCTGTCCAGGTCCCTCTGGATGGCATCCCTTCCCTCCAGTGTGTCAACCGCGCCACCGAGCTTGGTGTCATCGGCAAACTTGCTGAGGGTGCACTCGATCCCACTGTCCATGTCTCCAACAAAGATGTTAAATAGCACTGGTCCCAGTACTGACCCTTGCGGGACACCACTCGTCACTGGCCGCCACGTGGACATTGACCCATTAACCACAACCCTTTGAGTGCGGCCATCCAGCCAGTTCCTTATCCACCGAGTGGTCCATTCATCGAACCCGTGACTCTCCAATTTGGAGACCAGGATGTCATGCGGGACAGTGTCAAATGCTTTGCTTAAGTCCAGGTAGATGACGTCCGTTGCTCTGCCTTTGTCCACCAAGTTCGTGGCAGTATCGTAGAAGGCCATCAGGTTTGTCAGGCAGGATTTGCCCTTGGTGAAGCCATGTTGGCTGTCTCCAATCACCTCCTTATTTTCCATGTGCCTTAGCAGAGATTCCAGGAGGATCTGCTCCATGATCTTGCCAGGCACGGAGGTGGATATTCATCCACTGCTATAGAAAAATGGTAGAATCCTTCACCATAGTATGTGGGGCGGGGGAAAATATATTTAAAGACCAGCTTCTAAATCCATGCTTTTAAGTTAGTAGATGTTGGAACTTTGCATCCTAGAGTTTTAAAAGAATTGACTGCTGACTGAGGACCAGGAATGCTGATTTTCAATAAACTTGATAGGTAAACTCCAGAGCAGTTGGGAGGTAATATTCCACATCATCAGTCACATAAAAAAATGCATGAGGAAGGTTTTATTTATCAAAATTTTGAATTACAGAATCACAGAATCACTTACGTTTGAAGAGACTTTTAAGATCATCGAGTCCAACCATAAACCTAACACTGCCAAAAACCACCACTGAACCATGTCCCTCAGCATCACGTCTACTTGTCTTTTAAATACCTCCAGGGCTATTCGGGGAAAAGAGCTCATTAATATAAGGCTACAGGGAGAGTGTTAACATTGCTATATTTTGGATTTGCTCAAGTGTTTAGCTTAGTGTAGTTATGGTAATAGTGGATTATTGTGTATTTTTTTAATCACAAAATTTAGTTGCTGAGGACGGAAGACGGAACACAAAAATAAAATAGTGATTAGCTTGTTGAACCATGTCAAAATGTGTTCAAGAACAGTAATGATAATTGAGGGTGTTTTTTTCCAGTGGGAACCCCCAGAACACAGGTTTTGAAATGATGAGAGCTTTTCTGACAGTATTTGTAAAGACATAATGTTTTGCAGAATGGTAATCAATTAAAAGAAGAGGCCTTCAGTACAGAATGAGTGGGTTTGCTTGCTACAGGGAATATAGATGCTGTGTCTTTTAAGAAAAGCACAAATAAAGGGATAGGTACAGCAAACCACAATACAAGGGAACCTTTCAAGATAGGAAACGGTTACTGTGAAAACAACATTGGTTCCATAGGACAGACAGCTCATCCTCAGCTCTCTGTGAAACACTTGGGCCAAAGGTATGAGGAAATTGTTGAGTGCAACGAGAGATCCTGACACATTGTGCTTCTGAGTTGGGGTAGAGCTGCTATATCTCCCCTGCACTGGACATACAGAGGCTGTGTGAATGCTAGCAACCTCTCGTTGACAATCCAAGTGGTGGTGAATGGGAGAGAACACAAATAAAATTTAGCAGAGCAATTGAAATACCGAAATAATACCTTCCACTGAAAGAGTCCAAGAATCCAGTTTGTTTATGTAAGACTTTGATACACCTATAAGCAGGATACAAAAGTTAAGTTTAATAATTGTGAGTTCTCCAGTCCATCAGCCAGGTTGTGTAACAAGGTTCAATGAGTGAAAACAGAAGCTACATTAACTCAGAAAAGGAATAAGGAAATTAAATTAAACTAGAATGTAAATTAAAATGCAAATTAACTAGAATAATTACCGTTTTGCTGGTGTACCTTATGAGCTCATTTCCTCCACTAAAGATGTATTTTGTCAAAGAACATTTTGTCTGATAAACCTGTCCCCCATGAATTTTGCTGGCATAGTCATGTTTGTTATAAATCTGATTTTTTTATACTTCTAATTAGTTTAGAAATCTCAGTAAAATATAAGTGTAGGTCAGACTCATAGCTCATATTAGCCTTAACAGTGATAGATTGTATGAGGACTTGAATCTGAAAATTTAACAAATTTGTTCTCTGCGCAGAGACAAATTTGTTAAATTTTCAGATTCAAGTCCTCATACAATCTATCACTATGCCTATATAATCCTGTTTTCTGCATGTAGATATATGTATCCTAATAGATGCTGCCCTTATCCTCATTGCATTAACAGAAATTGGAGATTATACTCTTGAAGTCTAAGGAATTGTCACAGATTCACACTGAGGGAACTGAAAACTGAATGTGAACCATTTGTTGTGTTGTGCAGTCCATATGAAATATTGCTGTGCTAAATAAATGTTATGAGGGATCCCATAGGATGTTACTTAAAATCAAAGAATATGCTCCTAAAATGCTTAGCTATCAAACTGCAAAACAAATTCTGTGAAGCCCCCAAGTCTGCTGAGAGCTGAATGAGCTTTATTGTGAAGACTTTAAAATATCCCAGAGGCTGAGACAGCTCAAGTTGGTAGCCAGTGGAAAAACAATCACCAAAAAGCTGAACAGCATATAAGCTGATTTTTATAGCATTACCTCTAAAGCATTGATTTTATTTTCTTCTCTTTACTGCCTTCAGCTTTGGAATTTAAAGAGATATTTCAAGCCACCTGTTTAAAGTCAATGCCTGTACTGGAAACTTTATTTAAGTTGACTACAGATCCAGAAGATCTGTGGGAAAGGCTGGTATTGCTGAACTCATGAACTGAGGAAAAAACACAGGTAACTACGAATTCAGGTTGCAAAATACCATGTATTGTTCTGTAATTTTGCTTGACAGATTTGAAAAGACTATTAAGAGACAAGAAAAGGCTGCAGGTATGCATACAGACTGGAACAGAGAGAGAGGAGACAGGTCAGGGTGAAATGATATTGTTTTCTTTCCCAAGGACATGCAAAAGGGTAGAATTCTTTAAAAACAAAAAAAAGTTAAAAGAAAGGTGTACAACAATCTAGAAAATATAATGTGTGACATGTAAAGGGTATTACGAATAAAACAAAACAAAACAAAAAAAGCGGAAGGAAAGAATCACAGAATTACAGTATCACAGAAGGCAGCAAGAGGAACATTTAGTCCAGGTCCTGCTCAAGCAGGCTGAAGTCAGTTGCTCATGACCATATCCAGTCAGGTTTTGAATATCTCCATGGATGGAGACATCACACACCACAACCTCTCTGGGCAACCTGTTTCAGTGTTCGACCACCTTCAGAGTAAAAAGACATTTTCTAGTATTCAGATGCAATTTCCTGTGTTTCAGTTTGTTGTCATTACCTCTTGTCCTGACACTGCACACCACTGAAAATAGTCTGTCTCTCTCTTCTTCTTTTTCCCCATCAGGTGTTTAGACACCTTCTCTTCTCCACATTGAACAGTTCTAGCTCTCTCAGCCTTCCCCTGTAGGTGCGATGCCTCAGTCCCTTCGTCATCTTCACAGTCCTTCACTGGACTCACTCCAGTAGCTCCGTATCTGTCTTGTACTGGGGAGCCCAGAGCTGGACCTGAAATGGTTTTCAGGATTATTTGCCTCTTCTTCTTCTCAGGGATCGAGGTGAGGCTGACCAGCCTGTAGTTCACTGGATCCTTCTTGCCCTTCTTTAAGACAGATCTTCCCCCATTGTCATAATCTGTCAGAAATAATTGACATTGGTCTCACAGTGACTTTGGTCAGCTCCCTCAGCACTTGTGGGTGCATCCTATTCACTCCCATGGATCTATGTATGTCCAGTTATAAATGTTCTCTAACACGATCGTCCTTGTCTGAGGACTAGTCTTCCTTGCTCCAGACTTTTCTACATGGATGTGTAGTTGCTGAGTGTAGGTTGTATCATTGAAGACCAAAGTGAAGAGAACATCAAGTACTTCAGCCTTCCCTCTGTCCTTTGTTACCACGTCCCCTGTCCTATCCGTGTTTCCTCTGATCTTCCTTTTGCTGCTGATATACCTGTAGAAGCCCTTACTTGTTGCCTCTCACATCCCTTGCCAGACACAATTGCAGGTGGGCTTGGATTTCCTAACTCCATCACTACATGATCAGACAACATCTTTATATTCCTCCTGAGTCACTTGTTTCTGCATCTTGTATACTTTCGTTGCATGTTTGACCTTTTAGTTTAGAGCTCCTCGTTCATCCACGCAGGCCTCCACCCACCTGTTTTTGATTTTCTGCTTGTTGGGATGGGAGTCCTGAGCTTAGAGGAGATGATATTTAAAAATCATTCAGCTCTCCTGGACGACTCTTCTCTCCAGGGCTGTATCCCATGGGATACCTCAAAGCAGATCCCTCAACAGGTCAAAGTCTTCTCTCCTAACATCCAGGATTATGATCCTGCCTTTTGTCCTGCTTCCTCCTAGCCAAAGGGTAAAAAGTAAGGAGGGAAGAGAAAGGAAGTAGTGAGAAGATGAAATAAAAACTTCTATTCTTGTCCTTTACTGATACTTCTTTGCGCACTCCTCCCTTCTAGCTCTTCCTTGCTTCCATTTGTGTCAAACACTTTATATAGTTTTAATGAAATAAAGACATATTTGGAAGCAAACTTGCAAGACTCCTAAATCTGTTTTAAAAATGAAATTCTAACTACATAATTTCAAGTTATAGAGAATATTTTAAGACCAGTTCATCTAGGTACAGAAGTTTTATTTGCTTGATGACACTTGGAACATTTTCAGATTAGTTTCCAACAGATACATTGCAATAAAATGTGCAGAGCATTGTCAGCTACACCCCTCTTAATCCATGGCTCAAATAAACTGCATTCCACATGAATGCCAGCAAAGCACTGGGAAACTTGCCAAACCAAAACCATAAGATATTTTGTATTTAATTCCTTACAGTGGAAGGTCAGGGGAAACGGTCTTATGTTATTTAACCTGTATTATTTGAAAATTATGTTAATCTCTTGAAAGTTGGAGATGAAATATGTCTTCCCTTCAAAATCTGGATGTGACATCATGAAAAGAAGATGAACAGTTTTCCTAATATTTAAGGAAATATTGGTATGGCTGGTGAGATGACTGGTAAGAATTTTTCTGGAAAGTATAAGAGCACTCATTTTGGGGAACTTCTTCCCCTTTCCCTTCTCCTTCCCTGTGTTTCTTTTCCTAAACCCATGCCCTGCATACTTTTGCTATTTCATTTTCTGTATTCCTAAAAATATTATTTCCCTTCTCAGAGATTTGTGCTTTCACCTCATTGTGGGATAGTTATATTCTGAAATATCAAAAGTACTACTCAATAGATACAGACTAAGAATAAAAGACAGGAACAGCAGTAGCACACAGGGAGTAAAACAGATGTCACAAAGAGACTGATCTGGAAAGGAATACTTCCCTCAAATTTAACTAGACTTAACCAAATTAAGTGAGATAAAAAAATCCTGCAACTTCTGAAAAATTCTATTTTGGAAACGCCATCAGAGAGTATTTCTAATGTAATGTGTGCTTAGCAGATGCAGCAGCTAATTGGTGGGACTACCACTCTGCTTGGTTCCTCTGCTACTTGATTTAACCAAACTGCTGCCTGACATCCCAGAAGCCCTGGCTCCATTCAGACCTGGATCTTCCAGAGTTTAAATGCTTTGATATTCCTGACAAAATTGTACTTTCCAATGAAATCAAGTTTTACCAGAAAGTGTGCTGCTGCTCTACTTCTTTGTAACACTGGCTGTAAGTTTTCTCTGAAGAGGAATCATTTTGAGTCCTTTCTCTGTATTTGAACAGGGCCATATCTCTCAGGGAACCATCCATTCCCTCAGTAAATAGCTCCAATATAAGAAATAGTGGTATGATATCTACTCTCACTGCAGCTTCCAGCCACTTTTCCTTATATATTTCTTTCTCTTATCAGATTCCCCTTCCTTGACCTATTCACTTTCAAAAAATTAACTGATTAAACTTCAGAAGGCATTAATTAATCATGTATTAGGTTCATGTCTTCTTGCAGAATCCCCTCCAATACATCAATACTCTTGTTCAATTCAGGTCACCAGGACATACCCAGTTTCCACTGCCTGTAGCACCAGTGTGTTGTACAGAGTAGGAAATGACAGCTTGCTTTCCTGGGAATTTCTGTTTTATCTGTCAAGGAGAAGTTGACAGCTTTATAAGGAGTTTCCTTACAATCTAATACAGCTGTGGCCCTTTTAACTTTGTTTTAATTTTTTTTTTTTAACCTTGCTGTAACACCAGTCAGCCTGCAGTGTCATTAATCTTCCCACAAATGTATCTGCTGTAACTGATGTCTCCATGCACTTGGTGTCTATGGGTAATGCGGGAGATTAAGGACAAGCCTGACCCGCTATTCTATCATCTCTTTGATACCACCTTGCTTAGGTGAGTCTCGATTAGTTATTCTGTTTCTCTGTGCCTGATTTCTCAAAGTGAAAAGTCAGTCATAGTCATGGTTTTAGTCATGGTCGTGGTCAAGAAGGAGCCAAAATGTGTTATAAGTAATGGGAAAACTCTAAAATATATTCTATTTCCAGTTTTTTCACTGCTGCCAGTACTGGTGTTAAGAAACATTCTTTGCATAGACGGTGGTATTACCCAGATAAGACAATATAAAGAGATCCAGAGTTTTCATGTGGCCCATAAATACATACTTTCATGGTATTCAACTCAACCACAGGAGAAAATCCCTTTTGTACTGTGGGAAGTCACCTATTCCAAAGTAATCCTCTTTTTTGTCAGATTCACATGGACTTTGGACAGTTCTTGAACATTCTCTTCAGTTTTTTAACCAGCAGTAGCATTAATTATTTTATGTGTGTCTTTTTTTCTGCTTTTAGTGGCCAAACTGAACAACAGAACAGTGTGTGAGCACTTCTTGCAGGCTCGGAATAATGAGAAGCTGAGATTAGGCAACAGCATGTGAAGTAGAAACTTAATTGTGTAATTGATCATTCTGCTCAGCAATCTCTACCAAATTGACAAAGCCAATCTTTAAAACTTTGGTTATAAATAATAAGTGTGCAAAGCAATTTATTAAGCTGGATGGGGAGTGAGACACACACCTGTATCTTGAAATCCATAATACTTTTTCATTTTAAGGGAACATATACAAGGGAAAGGCAGTAGGATAAGAGCAATAAACGCAGGTAATTATCTATCCACAGGTAACACTCTGTTGTCAGTTTTGTTCAAGGTGAAACACAGAAGTATCCAAACCAGCAGCCTATCACAATACAGAAACTCCTTACATTTATTTTAAAAGAAGTTGGAAGCCAGGTACAAACATTATGGCAGAAATGAAACCACAGACTGCAATTACTAAGCTATAATTTCTATCTGCTTTCTTTAATCAGAGACCATATTGAGCAGATATAACTTGTTCTGGTATTGTTTTGTTTTATGGTGTAGACAACAGGATGTACACAAGCATTACAATGAAAATCTCTGTCTTCTCAAAATCCCTCATTTATTATTGTCTAATACGTAGCTATTATACCATACTTTATAAAAAATACATTATTCCTGGCTGTAAGACTTACATTTTCTTACTGCATTAGTATTACTTGAGTCAAAAAACAGCTTTTGCAGCTGCACTGTGCTACTAAGGGAAATATTCACATAGTGTTTGATCATGTAACCAAGCTATCATTTAAATCATATTAAAAAGGCAAATATAAGGAAGGGGAAAAAAATGCCAAAACCTGATTGAATGTCATTATACAATACAGTTAGCTTCAGAGAATCTCCATTTTTCTGTGCTGCTCAAAGTCTTGTTCATTGCTTACAGGGATGCCCATTTTTCAGATGAATCTCTCCAAGTGAGTCATTTCAACATGCTCAATTTCAGAGCTGGCAACTCTGATGATAAAATCTTTAGCTACGCTCTTTACCTTTCTGTTGGAATAAAAACCAAGCAGGACGTAGCATGAAAAATGGATTCACTTCTGTAGAAGGTGCTATTGAGATTCGACAAAAGATCAATTGGAATCAATACATGAAACACAATGGAAATCCTTGCTTTTGACAATATTAAGGTCATGGGGTTCACAGAGCAAGAAGTCAGAAAACTGTGAGAGAGACCCCTCAAAGAAAGGTAAAAAAATTAGTGATATATCTGTGAAATATTCAGCAATGGTCAGAAAGCTTTGCTATAGGGTTGTGAAACATCTAAGAGAGATGCTACCAGCTCTACAGAGATATGAAGAGGACAGACGTCTTGACAGCATGGTTCTCTGGTAGCTGAATGATTTCCTATCTGGGAAACGTTAGTCAAAGAATAGTTGAGCTCAAGTATTTTATACCATCTCAGAGGCAGCACAGCCCCATTTAACACAATGTCTTACCTAGTGTGATTTGCAAGCTTTTTGTGGAACACCACAAGTTTACAGAGAGAAAGGTTTCCTTGGCTAAGAAGAAAGATTTATTCAACACACTCCTAACCCTTGTATGGCAGCCACCCTCTTGCATCGGTCTCCTGAATGTCTTCCATGACAATATGAATTGCTACTACTGTTGCTCAAATTTGAAATAGAGACTGATAAAGCCAAGGTTTCACATAAATAGTGATCCTCATTTTGGTTTACCATAATGTTAAGAGGGAAGAAGAGGATGTTTCACTGTCCTTAAAGAGACTCTGATGTTTGGAAAGCTGAAGCTTTGAAGCTGTGTCTTGGTTTAAAAACCTTTTCCCGCAGGCATCTTGCACAATGTTGCTACTTAGCTCAGCATCCTTCTTGGAAAAAAAATGCTTGAACAGCAAACATGCTCCAAAGAGCCAAATACTTTCTCCTGCCTGCCAGAGCTGTCCACAAGTATCTGGCTTCACACATGGTCAGGATGGCTGGGCGCCTGGGGCGGGCAGCCTGGGACAAGGACACACTCGCCCCTTGCAAAAGAGGCCCAGGGACTTGGTACCCCAGCACTGGTGCAACAGCAGCACTGGTGACAGCATGTGAGCTCAGGGACCGCCCATGCCTGTGGATGGAGGCAGGAGGGGGACAAGAGCAGGGCAGGCTGGGCCAGCAGGATCTACATAGAGGCAGAAACCGCCCCGTGTCTTGACCAGCTCCCTGAAATTGGACCCTTCTGGTGCTAAATGCATCTCTTGGTCTCGAAAATGATGAAGATAAATTGCATCATTAAAAAAAAAAGAAGGCAAAAAAATTTACACCTTTTCAGTTGCAAATCCAATTACCTAAAACAAACACTAGAGAAACAAAAATATCCAGTTGAAAAATGACCCTATCAGTGCGTCACTGCTGTTTTATTAAAACAAAACAAAAACCTAGCTAAAAAGTAAGTTATGGGATTGGAAACAAAAGGAAAGGATGAGACAGGAAGCAAACTTCAGGACTGAAAATACTGTAATCTTAATCATGAGTATATATGAATTGCATGTATTTTCTAGAAAAACTACTACTTTATCAGTTGTTTAATATCTCTTCTTTTATCTTCTTTATTGTCCCTACAGGAAGTTATTACGTATATTACATTTCCACAATAACAGCCTCTGACAGACTGCACACTAGCAATATGCATATTTTTCACTGAGGGATCCAATAGGCAAGCGAGATAAGATGAAAAAAAAGAAAAAAACCCTCATAATTTTTCACAGGTTTCAGCTATTGGTCTTCATGAAGGAAGGACAGTGAATTGACAGGATTGTCCAGAACAGATATTGGAGTCTAGGTAGTCCTTTTTCATGATTTAGCTTAGATATCCTTAAGTTCTCATGTATGATCACAGTTTAAGGGTTAAGCTTAACTTGTCTGTAAAATAAAAAGGCAGCCCCCCTGAAAGGTCAGTCACACTAACCCAGCACCTTGTTTATGGAGGATGTGCAGGCAGGCTATTATAGTAGAAAGGGGATTATATATAAATGTACAGGAGGACCTGGGCAGGCTGAGAAAAGTGAAAAACCTTGGCTGTGAAGCAGAATGATTTGTGGATCCTACTCGTTACGCTGTTCTAAAAAAGTTGCATATGTGTTCTATACATATAAGTAAAGTATTTGATGATGGTGGGCATATGATAAAGATGCAAATTGTTTATGAAGAAATAAAATGGGGTAATACTATATCATTCCTCAGGGTGATTTCCTTCCATTTATAGGAGAATTAGTCCTCTAAAATAACTTTGTATAAGTGCTTTGGGATTGTAAATTTTTTCTCCAGCCTGCTTCAAAATGCAGCTAGCCAGAGTCCAACATTATTTTTAAGAAGTCTTTACCACTATGCCCCAAGTTCATAATCTTTTCTGATTTTCAAAAGGGCACTAATACCTGCACATGTAACTTCTTGAGTGTACAACATCTCTGAGGAAAACAATGAAGTTACTGAGGTATCTAAATTCAGTCAAGTATCTTAACAGAGAAGGATAGCATTTGAACTTGTTGAATTTTATTTAAAAGCTAACCAAAAAATAGGTCTCCCGAGCTATGAAGACCTACTTTGCAAACTTTCTTTGGATCTTTCCAGTTTTTCTGCTTTTTCCCTATTCTTTTATGACCTTTCATTTGCAATAAAATAAAATAGAATGAATAATGTCATGTATTACTTTCCCTCATGCCCACCACAAAACAATAATTTTTCCTGGTTTTCCTTCATTTTTCCCTTTGCCACTCTAACTTTTCTAAAGGTTAACAAGGGAAAAAAGGTAAAGAAAAAGTGGAAAAAAGTTGAATGTTTTAATTTTATTGAGCTCAGCTGGTAAAATAGCGGTGGTAAGCATGACTTCAATATTTCATTTTTAAAACTGAGACCAAAAGTATAAATATTTAAACTTTTCACAGAACAAAAGCTCGAAATCACTCTGATCCAAAATATTTTGCTTCAACATTTCGTAGTAATAAAACACTTTAGAGTTCTTCTTCATGTGCACTGGCATTGGCTTGCTTTGAGTATGATTCAACCCATTTTAATGGTCTTCTCCCACTGTGCCTCCAGGCAACCGTAACGCTGATGCATCCTGCTGCTCTGTGTATGTAGACACACGCTGCAAGGAGGTGCAGTCTTCTCCCTGGCCCTGGGTCCCTGGATTGGCTTCATCACCAAAGAGGGAGCTGGCAATGCAGTTCCCATGAATCATAGAATCATAGAATCCTAGGGGTTGGAAGGAACCTCTGGATATCATCTAGTCTAACCACGCTGCCAGAGCAGGTCCATCTACAGCAGGTTGCACAGGATGGTGTCCAGGCAGCCAACTGGACTAGTCATCTTTGTAGCCCTTTGCTGTACCTCCTCCAGCAACTCACTGTCCTTCTTAAACTGGGGAGCCCAGAAATGGACACAGTACTCCTGATGTGGCCTCACCAGGGCAGAGTAAAAGAGGAGGATGACCTCCCTCAACCTGCTTGCTACACTCTTCTTGATGCACCCCACGATGCCATTGGCCTTCTTGGCCACAAGGGCACATTGCTGGCTCATGGTCCTCCTGTTGTCCACCAGGCCTCCAAGGTCCCTTTCTGCACAGCTGCTTTCCAGCAGGTCAGTCCCTAACCTGTACTGGTGCATGGAGTTATTCCTCCCCAGGTGCAGGACCCTACACTGGCCTTTGTCGAATTTCATAAGATTTCTCTCTGCCCAACTCTCCAGCCTGTCCAGATCATTTTGACTGGCAGCACAGCCTTCCAGTGTGTCGGCCCCACCTCCCAGTTTTGTGTCATTAGCAAACTTGCTGATGGTGCACTCTATGCCTTCATCCATGTGATGAATCATTGATGGATACATTGAACAGGACTGGACCCAGCACTGACCCCTGGGGAACACCACTAGTCACAGGCCTCCAACTAGACTCTGCCCCACTAATCACAACCCTCTGAGCTCTACCTGCCAGCCAGTTTTCAATCCACCCCACTGTCCATTTATCTAACCCACACTTCCTAAGCTTGCCTATGAGGATGCTGTGGGAGACAGTGTTGAAAGCCTTGCTGAAGTCAAGGTAGACAACATCCGCTGCCCTCCTGTCATCTATCCATCCTGTCATGCCATCGTAGAAGGTTGTCAGATATGTTAGTCAGATATGTTAGTCAGATATGACTTCCCCTTGCTTAATCCATGTTGACTACTTCTGATAACCTTCTTTTCCTCCAGATGCTTGGAGATGACGTCCAGAACAATTGTTCCATCATCTTACCAGGGATGGAGGTGAGGCTGAATGGCCTGTAGTTTCTTGGGTCATCCTTCTTGCCCTTTTTGAAGACTATAGTGACATTGGCTTTCCTCCAGTCCTCAGGAACCTCACCTGTTCTCCTGGACCTTTCAAAGATGATGAAGAGCAGCCCAACAACGACTTCTTCAGGTAGTCATTGAAGCCCATTGAAGCCATATGAAGTACCGCATATGGGTTAAGACAGTAACAAAGCAGCTGAGAGGCACAATGTGCTGCAAGTCAGTTTAGCTGTAGTGGTAGAATGGGGTAGGAAACACCTGGATTGCTACTTTTCTAAGCTTATGCGTGGCTCCAGTGAGCAGAGATGGTTCCTGGTTTAAGGAGAATAAAAGCAATGGAAGATGAGGAAGGCAAAGCTGGCGTTCCTACAAAAAAAAAGTTAATGTGACATTTTCTGTCATGAAATCACCAACATCAAAAAATCAAAAATCTATTCTCTCATAATCAGCTTTGGACACTCATATTTCTCCATGCCTCAGGCCAGGTACCAAAGCTGATCATTCTCAAACTCCTTTTCCCTGAGCTCATCCCCATGTACTGACTAGGACAGTGCGTGCCCTCAGAGCCACGTTGCTTCCCTGAGTTGCAGACAGCACGATAAGAATCAATGCCATTGGGGGTTGGGTACATTTATTTTGTCCTGATGAAAATATTTTCATCTATTTTGGGACTTTAAGTGTTTTTGAATAGTAATTTCCTAAATTTGGAAATATATTGCATTAAAATTGGAATCAAACATTTCAAACAGAAATTTCTCTTTACTTTTTCATGTATCATTTGTTGAAAATCATTCTGCTGACTAGAATTAATTAATCTTTCTGAGGTGGTATACAGTAGATTTTACTTTTTTTTAAATTGCTTTGAGTCCACTGATATTTGTACTTAGTTTCATTAAAACAGTACTTTCTAATTCAACGCAGCAATCCTTAATTTGTTTGTAAAGATTTTTGATTTTAAAGAGGTCTGTCAGTGATAGAGGCACAAAGACAGACAGGGCCTTTGTAAATTTCTGGAATAACATATTTAGTGAGACTTAAGACTATAAAAATACGGTAACCTTTTCTGAGACTGTTCATGTACTGCTGAGTATTCTTTTTCATATTCAATTTTGTGTTAAAATTTTGATTTTTCCTTGAAAATTAGTTTAAAGAATTAATCTGATTAATGGCTTTTCCTTCTGTATGGAAATCTGTTTTACCTTTTTGATGTGAACCCAAGGTTAAAGGTTGATGAAATGTATTTTCCTGTTAAATGGGTGATTTTGTTAAGTAGAATGGCAGGAGAAGGGCAGTCTGGAGTCCCATCCACCCCAGACACAGTCCACAGGATTAACTAAATATGGGAAGGTCTGACATTGCAGTGAATCTTCATAAAGGCCGGCTATGCACTTGCCTGTGGTCTCACTGTTCCTCTGCAGTAGTTTCTAATTTATTTTAATTATTCTAATGATTCATATGTACCAGAGCATAGAACATGTTGTGAAAAGTTGCTTTCCTTCATTTTCTTTTTTGATTGGCTATATTTGGAGTTTAGTATTTGACAAATCTGATCCAAGAGCCCCTGAAGTCAGCAGGAATCCACCTAGCCAACCGCAACAAATTTCTTAACACCTGAGATATTTGTTGCTGTTAATATTATTCCCTGTGGTAAGGTATTTGAACTAATTTGGTTGAGCATGCAATAATGAATTGAATTCTGCCCCTACAGTAATAATAGTATACTTATAGAAATTTATGGAATGAATCCTCCTGTGGACTACGACAAATCAAATGAAGCACGTGACTGGGAAAAGCCAGCATAGATTCACCAAGAGCAAATGATGCTTGACAAACCTGATCACCTTCTACAACAAAGTAACCTGCTCAGCTGATGTGTAGGAGAGGTGGACATTCTCTACCTGGATTTCTCCAAGACTTTCTATACGGTTCCCCGCAGCCTCCTCCAGCATAAACTGATGTGTTACGGTCTAGACAAGTGGTCTGTGCAGTGGGTTGGGGAACTGGATGACAGGCTGCACTCAGAGGGTGGTAGTAAATAACACCTTTTCAAACTGGCAACCTGTCGCAGGTAGAGTCCCCAGGGGATCAATATTGGGTCCAGTGCTGTTTAATATCTTCAGAAGCAATCTGGATGATGGGATCGAATGTTCCCTGATGAAGTTTGCTATGACACCAAACTGAGAGGGGATGTGGACACTTCGGAAGGGAGAGCTACCCTGCAGGAAGACTTGGATAGGCAGGAAGAGTGGGCTAACAAGAACATTACAAAGTTCAATAGGGACAAGTGTAAGGTCTTGCACCTTAGAAAACATAATCCAAGAGTGTGGCACAGGCTGGGATCTACTCAGCTGAGGAGTAGCTCTGTGGAAAGGGACTTGGGGATCCTGGTGGACAACAAGCTCAATATGAGTGAACAGTGTACTGCTTCAGCAAAGAAAGCCAACGGGATGCTGGGTTTCATACACAAGGACATCACCAGCAGAGATAAAGAAGTCATTATCCCACTTTACTCAGCTCTTGTCAGGCCACACCTGGAATACTGTGTTCCTTTTTGGCCCCTGCTATACAAAAAGTTGTGGACAGGCTGGAGAGGGTCCAGAGAAGGGCCACAAAGATGATCAAAGGACTGGGAATCCTGCCATAGGACGAAAGGCTGAGACAACAAAAGGATTTGTTCAGCCTTGAGAAAAGACAGCTTAGGGGAGTCCTTATCAACATGTTGCGGTATTTAAAGGGTAGCTACAAAGAAGTGGAATCCTTTTTACAAAGATTTACATAGAAAAGACAAGGCGTAATGGGTACAAATTGCTTCTGGGGAAGTTCCAATTGGACACAAGAGGAAAAATTTTCACAATGAGAACAATCAGCCATTGGAATAATCTCCCATGAAAGTGATGAATTCTTCAACACTGGATGCTTTTAAGGTTCAGCTGGACAGGGTGCTGGGCTGTCTTGCCTAGAACATGCTTTTGCCAGTAAAGGTTGGACCAGATATCCTTGATGTCCCTTCCAACCTGGTATTCTGTGATTCTATGTTTATATGAAGCATTGCTTGGCTAATTTAGTTTGACAGGAGCCAAACACAAAGAATAAATTCAACAGGCAACACAATAAAATCTTTTAATTTTTTTTTCTTCTTTTTCTTCTTTTTTGATTTGGGTGCATCTCTTTCCTTCATCCTCTGGATAAGTATCATCAGTGAGCCTGTAATGTGAGCTTAACTTTTTTATCCAGTTACCTTAAATCCTGCTTATTCTTAACTAGATTTGTTGCTGTGGATCCAAACACGCCATCTTTGTGCAGCTTTGTCCCACCAGCCTGTAGGCTAGGACCTAGAGTGCAGGTGGGACAAGAACTTATGTCTGTCTGCAGCCACATGGCTGACATCAGAAAGACACAGAAGCCTCAAGCCTTTTCTAGAAAAGCCTTTCTATCACCAGATCCTGCTCTTATAATAGCATAAATATTTGCTATTTAGCTCCAGGCTAAGCTACAGGCCTTCACGATTACGGTATAGATGCAATGCCAGCAGAGCAGGGGAACATGTAAAGCTTGAGGACATCTCTGTGATGAATGTAAGGTGGGACTCTTGGAAACCGTGGTGTACCAAAGATGAAGGAAGAAACCTGAACACTCTGGACAGGAACTGTTTTTTCCGTATCCATTTCTGTGAGATATTGGACCCCCCAACCTGTTGGGGAGTTACTGTCTGAAATATATGGGGCAACATATGATCCCTTGAAGAGTCAAACAATGAGGCACAGAGACCTGGTTACTTAGAGAGGGAGGCTGATGCTCCTGAATATGATACTGGCTGAAAAAGTACCCCTCCATAACAAGTCCATATACAAGCATTTAGTGCATGGCATGTCCTGGTCTAGAAAATACGCAAGTTTCAAAGCCTCTCCACTGATCTGATTATTTCTGATAATGGAAACAATCTTGTCCTTGGCTATAAAAAATATTTTTCCCTTTGCACATCTTATTTTGTAAGACTGCCTTTCATTGCTTAAGAGTGCCTCAGCTACACTAGCCATGAAGTTTTGAGGTTAAGTAAAAATGAATAGTCTGGCTGAATATTTTAAAATATCTGAGTGTTAATATCACTGGATGATTCATAATTATCAGCTTCATCTGCACTTTTTTTTCTTTTGCTCTTGCCTGCAGTGAGTCATGAGTACGTCTGGATTACTCTTCAACCATGAAGGAGTGAAATGTACTCCTAATGGACAACACAAGGGTCACGCGTACCACATACATCCCCAAAAACAGAGCTCTCAGTACTGTCGCTATGAAATTTTAATCCTTCCACCAGCTTTCTTGTGCCAATCAGCTACTTTCTCAGTGAATAGTTTCATTCACCTCATCAGGGAGGTACGAGTGGCACGGGGAACTGCTTGTCATGACGGCACCAGGATGTGGCCGTCTCACAGGGACTGCGCTGTGCTCACAAGGCACTCTGTAGCCTCCTTAAGCTGATTTTCCTTACTGGTTTCACTGGATCCTTGCAAAGGCTCCCTTGTATATTTATGATTAAATGTGTCTTCATTCATTACTGCAAGGTCTCTTCTTCCAAAGAGGAGATTTTGAACTGGAAATTATACGGCTCTCAAATTCCACAGCCATGGTGTCATTTTAAGCTTTCACTGCAGCTTGTGTAATTCCTCGTGTTTGCTGTTTGCCAGCCTCAAGTGTAGCGAGTTCAACAAGATTCCTGCTCTGAACTGTATTACACTGTTTCCATTAAGAAAAACAAATTTCAGGGCCAAAGAGATGTTATGACTCAGCTTTGATCCTGAGGATCTTTCTTTCACAAAGCAAACGTTTCCCAGTCTGATGTCTGAAAATCCTCTCTAATTAGTGCTCCTTCGAAAGCTAAGAGGAAAACTATTGTCACAGTGTTGTCTCATTTCATACACTTTTATTGATGCTGTGTTGAAGAGCTGTAACCTTGTGTACTTTTAAAAAGCAAGAAATACCCCTTTGTTACAGCTAACAGGCATAGCTTTCAGAGTGATGAGTAGTCTGGTCTTGTGGAAGTCAATAGGCAGGAGCTTTAAAGAAAGAAGCCATTCTCATTTGGGGAAAATGAGGTGCACGGGCTTATTTAGCATTTCTGTTACAGGTACTGCTCAGCGGCCCCAAGCAAGAGGTCTTGTTACACCAGCATGTCTGCAAGACAGCGTGTAGTTCCCATCTCACTCCCTGACCCAAGGAGGAAGGTGGCAGACTGAATGTGAAGGCAAAGACATAGATCCAGATATATTTGTTAGCAGCTTTTGAAAGGAGGTAGCCAAACAACTTCCATCTGTATCTTTTCTTCAATGTTTTAAGTAGGTATTTTTCTCAACACTGTATGAAAGAGGGAGAGAAGCATACAGGGCCACTGAATTGTCTCACAGCGAGGATGGTTAGCAGCATGCAAACAGGACCAGGAGGTGGTTATTCATAGCTGCTGCTGAAAGAGCAGTCAGAAGAAGCTGGCACCCCTGGCAGGGAAGAATGAATGCCTGCTTGTATCTAAAAACAGCTGTCAGACAGGAAAGCAGACAGCAGGTTCTAAGCTTGTTTTATTTCATTTTCACAGCTACATAAAGGAAACAAAAAAGAAATTATGTCATCTTTAAAAATATGCAAAAATTAGAAAAGTAAGGACAGGCATCCAAAAGTTTCTTAGAAGTAGTGCAACTTGGACACAATTTACAGCATGTGTTTTGCAATTATTTATTCAAGTCAGTAGTGAATGATGGTCTGTCAGTATCGTTTGGTATCTAGTAAGGGAGGATCCTGCAACCTCACTATTAAGAAACCCAGCTACATTTATTTCTAATGTTTCTTATAGCCAAAACCTCACATACCTGTAATGAAATAGTGTTTTACACAGACTCCATTAATCTGAGTTCATATATGTGCCATTGTAAAAAAGATTAGAGCAAACCACCCTTCAGAAATGTCCACTGATTTCTATGTAGGTGAGGAAGTGCATCTTGAAACTTGCAGGTCTCTAGTCAAAAATGACATGACAAATCCCATGCTGGTGGCTCACACAGAAATGAAAAGGGGCCCTAAATGACGATTTAGCAAATGGTATCCTAACATGAAAAATTTCTGTCTGTTGAAATATCTGGGTCTCTGAACTGTCTGGAAATGGGGCTCCAGCAAATTCTTTTCTAGGGATTTCTGGTGAAATCCTAGTTTCAGGAAAATCAGTGGGATTTTTACCGTTGCCCATGATTGGGTCAATGCATTATCCCTCGTACAGTGGACACTGCTCAAGAGCTCCCCTTTGTATCCTCACCACCACAACAAGAGCACAGCCAGCCACACTCTGGACTTCCCCAAAACTTTGATGCACGAGAGGCCTTACTGCCCATAGAGGCACCTGGCACTTAGGCCACCAACCTCACCAGCCCTTGCATCCTTCTAGGAGGAAACTAGGGACATTGCTGCTGGCTGCTGTCGCCCTTGGCAAGGGTGAGCAGCATAGCTGGAGGAGGCAGAGTCAAACCCTTCAGGTGAGGACATCTCAGATGGTGTGCTTAAGAACTCATTTCCCTTACTCTTGGATTCCAGCCTGAGGACTGCCAGAAAGCCAGTCCTGGGGTGCTCTAGCCATAAAGGAATTTAAACAAGCAGCTATTTTGGCTTTCAGCCTGGCATGAGGCTATTTCACGCAACACAGAGGATGAAATCCACGAGTAACAAATTCTCATTTCATGACCTTAGCGCAGTCAAACCTTAGCTTCACGTCAGGTTTCCTCACTTTGCAGGTCCCTTAAGAGGATACCTCAGCAATGGGCCTAAGATTGAACCTTACTGAGCTGTTTTAAAAAACAATAAATCATTTTGTTTTCAAACAGTGAAGTGCTTTAGACCTATTATTTTGATACTTCCAGATTACCAGTTCATTACCAGGTTGAAACAGCCTTGTACAAGCAATCCTACTGATTTCATGAAGCATTGTGATTGTGCCATCATTGAGAAGATGTATGCACCTTAGCGGGAGCCAGAATGTTTACCACTGGTGCATAACATGGACTTTCAGCATAGTGAAGGTACATTTTTCAAAGATAAGCAGCAGCACCTTTGACTCATTTCTCAAGGTCGAATATTTCATCCTTTAGTTAGTGACAAAGTAGCAATATATACATCCTGCAGATATCCCTGTGCCCAGGCGGTTCGTCCTGGACTGGAGTAGTCATTCGATAATGATATATCTTACTACCACACAGAAATTTTCCTCTAGTCGTATCATTAAATTATTGTTTTTATCCTTACACTCATCCTAGGTGAAATGATAAATCATATCAAGTAGCAGGCAGCCCTGTGAGAAGATACATCTGTTGTGTTACATGTAGACTTAAGCAGCCTTCAAGAAAATGTAGAACGATATCCTCATTCCACAGAAATGAATGACAGACTTCCACAGGGTCACAATGTCAATTCTTGCTTTCTTTTGCTTTGAAATGTCAAGTTATAACTTAGTGAATATTTTCTTACTTAAAAAAGGCCTGATTTTTTTTTTCTTGAATGTATTTGTACGTGTCTGCATGTGTACATATGCATAATTTTCTCTCTCCTGGATAGCAATTTTCATATCTCCAAAGGAGGTTTAGGTTTACTGACCTTCAGTCAATACATCCTTGTTCTAACATTGGTTACTGAAATGAAGTGTGTTAAGCTGAAAACTTAAAGCATTTTAAATAGCTTAAAAATCCCTTTTCATTACTTTAAATTTTGCTGTCAGTCCTTGTGATTCTTTCACTTCACAAGTACTCCAAATCAGTTTACCAACTTAGTGAAGAATTGAAGGAATAAAGAAGCAATTAAAACAGCAGTAATTCAGAAAACAGACCTCTCTGAGACATATATCAGGAACATTTAAGTTCTTTTGCTTTTCTTTTTTCATTCCGATTTGTTAGAGAAGTATTTAATTTCAAAGTAGTAGTTATTTAGGGGAATCTCATTTCTAAGATGCTTCTGAAATCAATTCTCTATGCAAGCTCTCCCACAACAGGAAATTAACCTGACTTACTGAGTTTCACCCTCTTTGTGTACTGCTGGTCATTTTTCTATGAGTATTCCAGTGATGGTTTTCTCTCAAGACTTAACTATAGACAACATAATTATTCCTATAAATAGCCCAATCAACACATAAACAAACATACTTAATTCACTATTTACTTAGTTCTGCCAGGAAAGCATGGGAACTAATTATTATCATTTATTGTAGAGGAGAAATTGCAATCCATTTTTTAATTTTTTTTTAAATTTTGGGCCTTAAGTTTTTTTAATGAAAGGGCAGACTCCTGATCATAAAATCAAAGCCTCCCAAACACAGGCTTAGTTATGCTTTTGCAGGCCACCTAGAAACAGTGCAGACTTTCCCAAAACTTTCAGACGACAGACCGTAAACTACTGCTGAGGGTGACTATCTAAAAAAATAGAAAAAAGTAGATCAATCGTATAACATGTCAAGCATTTATTTTCATAAACAAAGCAAAATGAGGTCCTAAATAATTCAGCATAATTTGTGAGGGCCACAGTAATCAAATAAACTGAGCAAAAAGAAGGATGCACGCAGCTCCTTGTACAGAACAATAAAAACCCCACCAAAACTGCATGTAGGGAAGAGCTGACAAATTCATTGTGAATCAAACTGTCAGCCTTGAAGATAAAACTCAACAAATTCAGTTTTTTTCTGCAGAGTCTGTAAGTCATTATTTAATAACCTCTGTGAAATGAGTGATTTCAGTAAAGTGTCTGGAGGATTTATAATTATATTTCATTTTTAAGAGGGAAAACTATCTGGAAAGTTCCCAAAAGAAAAAGAGCAGGAGATTGTAGTCTTTTTTCTGATGCTTAAAGGAGAATACCTCACATGATGGTTTGGGGATGAAGTCACGTGCTTCCTTTGGGTGCATATCAAGGGGACTTAGTGCATTTTTTTAAGAGCACCATACAGTGCATCATAAAATGGAAAGCCATGAGAAAACGCAACGAGAATCCCAGAATGTGTTACTGAATGCAAAAGGTATGGAGTGCTCCTGCTGAGTATCGGAATAAAGAAATACATACAGCTGAATGGTGGCCAGGTTTCTTGAGCAAGCAGTCATCAGAAAGCACTGCTCAAACTGGGAAGGCACAAGTCCTCACTGTACTACTAGCTTGAAAATACTTTCATATGTGCATTCAATCACAGAATGAAATGCTGGTCCTAGCACTTTTGCTGTGTTTGCTCCTTCTGAACAGACAGAAGAGGTTAATCAATAGAGTGGCCTTAATGCTAACAAAAACGAATTCATTAGACGCCTGCATTTGGTGAGGATTCCTGGAACAAACGTGTTCCATGACGCAGGCATCTTTTCAGTCTCTGGTTAACAGAGGTTTTATATAACAGCATGTTTTCAGGCTGGGGCCAGGAGATCACAGCTGGACAGCACCAGTTCCTAGCTCTATGAAAGGACTAATATTTGTGAAATTCCCTCTCCTGGAAAGTAAAGTCCTCAAAATAGCTATTTCTGACGTGGAAAATAGAATTTCATGGCTCCTTAAAAGGCATTTAGGCAGATTATACTCCAAATTACTCAGAATAAAGAGCAAGGTTCATTTTTAGGATAAGAACGCAGAACCAGCAATAGGATGCAATTGTCTTTAAGATTAGAAACAGAGATTGGTAGCCAGATACTGGTTTTCAAATTGCCAGAGGAAGCTTAAAACTGGATCTGTTCTTACTCCTAAGAGAGCCGTGGTGAGCTGGGGTTACTGAATGAATCATGTTCTTCATGATGACTCAGAGACTTTGAAAGAGGCCCAGTTTTTAAATGGATGTTGGGATTTGGGGGTCTTAATAAGTAAGGGCTTGTTTTTAATATACAGATAGTTTTGTTACACCAAGGTTATACAAGAGTTTCCCTTCTGGTTTAATGCAGTGTTGTACTGTACATACAGGAGTACATTTTGTACTGTACTAGGCAATGAGGCATATGGGATTTATGTCCGCTGATTTTTAATATATTTTTTCTATTAACTTTTTTCATTTTTAATGAATGGTATGGTCAAATGAAATGGCAAAGTTCCCTCTGAACATCAGCACAGAAAGAGGGCTAGGGACTGAGAAAGAGCAGAGAGGAAGGATAATATGTGGTTGGAAGAGCTTCTGGAAACTTGCATGCTGATGGCACAGTATGTGAAATTCTTTCTGTGTTTGCATTCTGGACCCAATTCCTGACTTAGTTTACTTTCCTGTTAGCTGCCAAGTGCCAACTTATTGCTGCTGCTACTGCTACTACAGTGATCTCCTGCTACTACGATGTGCATGCATATCTCCATATATTCTGTACACGCACCTCTGAACGGGATGATTTCATTGTGTAGCTTTGTAAAGCATCTTGTCAATTATCTTTAAAAGCCAATTTAAAAATAACCTGCAAAGATAAATTATAGGTTTCAGTAGCATCACAAATATGCTTGAAGTCACCCTGCTGGGTTTTATTACATTGGTATCTCTGTAGCAGTGTACAGAAGACAGTGCACATCACTTAAAGCCAGACTATGAAAAGACATTCCTAGGAGTTAAAAGATATGGTTTCCAGATGGAAATTCTGAATTTCAAGGACAGAAGTTGGATTTAACTATTCCACACTGTAAACCCACTCTTGTTTTTTTTATTAGACCATATTCCAAACTGGACAACACGTGGTTTCTACTTCCTTTTCTTGAAGCAGCCAAAACTTTAAATCAATTGAAATCAATTGATCCCATGAATTTTTTGCTGTTGAAACTTGGAACAAACAATAACAGCTGGCACAATTTTGGTGCCAGTAAATAATACTCAAACACCCATCTCAAATCAGCCCAGATCCAAACAACCTTATATGTGCTCCAGAAAGAATATCATGAAACACTACTTCAGTCTAGATAATATCTCTGAACTCCCCCCACAGAACATAAAGAAGATAGATGAAGTCTATCTGCAGGAGTACCTCCTCTGATGACTAGAAGGGACATCTGTGACGTTCCTACATGTCTACATTAAATGTAATCATACTTCTCTATTTTTCAAAAAACCCCAACCATTCCTTCTTGTTATGCTGGGATGCAACAGCATATAGAGCTGTTCAAATCCCACAGCTCTGATGAGGTCATGAAACAGAAATAATGATGAGGAGTTGGCCAGTCCAGACTACTTTTTCAGCATAACGAGTTGTACCTAATGAACGTCAGGAGCACTGAAGAAGCCTGTGTTGTTGCATATGAGGAACAGTGAACAATCATGTATCATTGAACAAGTGCTGAGTGAGGTTATAAACACTGAAGGAGGTGGGTGCTCTGGATAAAGATCTCATACACTCACAGGTGGTTCTTACCTTGGTGATAGTAGGGCCTATCTCCATTGGAGTTTTACAACCCTCAATAAAATCTGAGCCTTACTGCCCTCCTGAGCTATTCATGGACAGTGCCCACACTAGTACAAAACCCAGCACCACAACATATTACAAAGGGAAATACACTGCACTTGCAGAGTAGTCTTCACCAGCTAAAAGCCATTGGATCTGCTACTGCATTACACTCTTTTGCTGCACGGTCACACGTAACTAGTGAGGTGGAATGGACCCTCAGCAGGACCAAGCTTCCTTCAATAGATTCTCTTTATTCCCCTGGAACAATTTTTTTTTTTCCTTCCCCCTGAGAAAAGCCTGAACATGTCTCTGAGATTTCAGATGTCAGAAACCCTGGATACCTCCAAGGTTCTTCTGTACAGTAGCCCCTTGTCTGTGGGCAAGGAACTCAACATGACAGGACTACAGCACAGTCTGCACACCATTGAAACAACCAGGAATGTGGTGGACCCACTGAATGCCACCACCCAGCACACACTCATGTAGCCTTGTCCAGGATGAATAGAGTTCTCCTTCTTCCTCTAGCCGACTGAAATATGGCATTGTCACTCAGGGTCTCAACAATGCCCTTGTAAAGCCCTGTGCTGATCAAGGAAAGGGACATTTAGTTGTTTGGAAGCTGGGATAATATTCTTTCCTTCCACAGGAACTGCATCAGAAAAATAACCCTGCTTTCATACCACGGAAGTGGTCTGAAGTGTTTCTTTTCCTTACTTGAAATTGTACCTCTAACTTTGTAAAGACAAAAATCAGGTCAAATCCCTGTAATTACTATGTTACATATGATTCAACTCTTTGTAAGCCAACAGCCTCTGTATTTGTAAAAGTGTTGCCACCCTGGGAAATCAAATTCAGTCCCAAAAGGCAAATCTTGAGTCCTTTCAAAATCTAAAAGTGGGACGTTTACTAGAAAAGAATCTGTGCAGTAGTAACTAATAGTAGTGTTTGGATGGCTTCATATCCACTCTTGCTCTGCAGTCTTTGGTGGATTTTAATTTTTATAATGTTCATTTTGAATCTTGCACAGAGACAATGAACAGATAACTTATCCAGGTATTCATTTTATTTTGCCCCATTTTTGGTTTATGAGATGCTCTTGAATTGATCTTCTCAATACCTTTGCATCTGAGATAATTTGCAAGAACTAGTCAATGCTTATACTAAGTCACATGGTTTTGCTTCTGCTCCCCGTTCTGTTGTATATATTGTTCAGCTAACTAAGTATGAATTAAACTGCATTTTGCACTATTTAAATTTTATTTTAATTTAATATTTGAGTTTTCTATACCTAGTTCCTTTGGTTTACAATTGTTCAGACCTGTAAAATTTTATTGTCGAGAATATTAATGGAAAAAGTATCAGGCACAAGAGATTTGAAGAGTTAAAGACAGGTGTTTAAAAAACAGGCAATTTTAACTTTGGCAAGCCCTGACACATTATTAAAATGAGGAGAGCTAGGACTTACAGAGGATATGTAATTCATCTAGCGCAGGTGCACAATATTTTATGTATATTTGTATACAAATGGCATGTACGCTGGAGTCAATACCTTTATTCAAGTTTTAAATGATGCATTCCGAATGTTCTTCCGAGTCCTTCAGAATGGATTTTCGTTACAATGTGTTTTTACACTAGCTCCATAAGCGGCAAGCGGCACAGAGAACGAGCTGGGTCTCACAATCCAGTGAGGGTCTTATGATCCACTGTTCCCATAAGCTAGTATCAGATCTCTGCACTGCGTTGCTGGGCACACTGAAATTGCCCACTGGGAGGAGGTGAGGTGCTCAGGGCATTCCTCCACAGCCATGCCGCTTCCTCTCCCTTTCAAATCATCTCAGCTGCCCACATCAGGTCCTGCACCTTGGTGAGCTGCCCAGGACCTGAGGACTGAGAGGCTGAGAAATCAAGGACTCCTGAAGGGAGCAACCAAGCAAACAAAGGCTCCAGCTGAATCGTCCCAGAGTCTGCACAACGCGGAGCAAATTAAAGAAATCAGCCGTAATCTGTCTATTGGACACTAACGTCCATATGCCCAGAAAAGACAATAAATCCAAACAGTTCCAGACTTGGCTGCTCATAATAGTTCTTCCAGCCGCTCCGCTGGGACTGCTGTGGATGTAGGCTAGAAACGAAGTGAACAGACGCATTCATGCTTAGACAGAACGCACCAGGGAGGCACACCACAGATAAACAACGAGAGGAATCTCCTGCTTTGTAAATAGCTTGAAGTGCTTTCAATTTAGTCGAAAGACTCAAAGGCATACTTGTGATGGGATTTCTTTGCGGAGAGGTTAGTTTCTGTTCTTCAGTACAGAACCAACAACAGTGGTTATGGTTTTCATCTGTCTCGTTCATTTGGTCTAACGATGGAAAGATTTCTTACAAAGGAAAAGCCTGACTAGCAGTTTAGTGAGCCTTGAGTGCAATTTTATTTCCTTAAAGAAAATCCATCACTTAAAGACTCATGTAGCCAATGTGTGATGCTATGCTCCCTGGTGTGTCTCCTTGGATAAAATCTGCACAAGGGCAGCTTTGTGCCATTGAAATATCACCTAGGTTCTTGGGGGTGGGTAAAAAGGGGGATGAAAGGAGGTTATTTGAACTAAATTATATTCTTTTGAAAAGGCTGGCCATGGCTGCTGAGGAGCTGCAGACACTCCACCCTTATATGCCTCCCTGCAGGAGCACAGCCCCAGCATACTGTTCCACAGGCAGCTGCACAGGAATGGAGCTATTATCCAAACTACACACTGCACAAGAATACATTCACGCACCACTGAGAAACACCTCTAGCAATATGCAGACATAAGTACTCTGTCCTGGCAGAGCTGACTTAAGTGTCTATAGCAAGCTTGGAAATTAGGAGGAGGGTTTTGATTTTTTTTTTTTGGAAAAGAATACACAATTTCCATAGCACTGAATGATACAGAGCTAGCAGGAAAGCAGGAAAGGTTATTTAAAAACTGGAGAATTCCAACCAGTGAAGTGCAATAAATAAACTACTCGCAAAATGTGATGTATATTGAAGTGCTTGATGTCCCTCCTTCCCTTTCCCAAGTGTACTGTAATGGGAGACTTAGAATGTCAAGAGCAAAGTTGAGTCTGTAAGTGTCTGCACATTCTTCTGGGCAGGATGTTTAACAAGGCTGAACCTTCACTGCTCCAGTAATTTGTTCAAATCTACTGAGTCACTTTGCCAAGAAAAAGCAGTTGCTTTAGAACATTTTCAGAATACTAAACCAAAACCAAATAATAATACAAAGTTCCAAACAGGTAAGCATCCTTTCACCTAAGGTGAAATGTCATTAAGCTGATATTCTGCTAATGAGAATAAAGCCCAGATTTTAGCCCCAAGCAGAACATCTCTTTGATCTGCAATCTACTACATCTCATTGAGATGAAGCTGATGAGGTGAATGAATTGATATTCATCCCCCGTATGGACATTTTCCTGAGGACCCAGGAGCATTTGTCAGTATTGGATTAGACAGAAAGGGCCATCTAGTTCAGTCCAGTCTCTGATGTTGATGATATCAGAATCACAGGGAAAAGTAACATCAAGATGTATTGTGGTGTTTCCTTTTCCCTCTCACAGCTTTTGATGGCATGCTCTTTAGAGGTTTCTTGAATCAGAGGCAGCAGCTATGTTCTTAATGGCCCTTCATGGATTCCATCTTCTTAGATGCAATGGGTCTAATTGCATTATGAATCTACTTTTGTACCTACCTTCACCATGCAAGTAAATCTGATGGAGGTCATATAATTGCCTGAGGCCAATAGACTGATAGGGTTCTACTCTTCATATCCTGTTTTTTAAATGAATGACAACATTGCCTTTTCAAGAGGTCTGACCAAGGGTATTTTTCTTTGATGTGTCCCTCATGCCCCAGTTTGAATGAGAAAATGCAGTGTTTTTAATGGTTGCAATAAGACAAACTTCATCTGTGTGAATCCCACTACTGTCTGTAGTTGCCATACATTTGTGTCCGACATGACCTTAGTATCACATCGTGAAAGAGATTTTCAGGCTAAATTGCCACAGGTCAAGCAGGTGCAGTTTTCTTCCTTCTTTTGGCTGCTTTTGAGGTGTAAGTGATTGTATCTCCAGTGTGGAATAGAGTGTAAATATCTGTTCAAAGCTCCCATAACTCTTATTACTAACTACTCTCCCAGCTCAGTCTTTCTAGATTTATATCCAAACTGAAAAACTGCATTGCTGACTGAAAGTCCTGGAATAGCGATGACCAGAACATCGCTACTAGAATACTAACACTGGAGATCTCAGGCTACCTGATACCTGATGATACATTTCTCACAATTTTCTGCTGTTCTTAGAGACCAGTGCTCATTCATGAAACAACAGCAGCATTTGAAAATCACATTGTTTGCCTCTTTATATGGGATGTCTTCTTGGATCTTTGAGATATCATCGGGGAAGAAATGCACTTCTCGATCCCAAACTTTCTGGAAGTATTTTGGACCTGGGACATCTCCAGAGCTTTGCATTGCCTTTTACTAATCATTGTTGCTTTGCACTCCTAGTCTGGAGGCCCTCTTAGGAGTTCATTTTATTCAACAGGTGGATTGAAAATGAAGCTAGTCTGGGTCTAAAAAAGGGTATTGTATGAGCTCCATTTTTAAACCCGAATTACAGACCCAGGTTTTCTGGTTCAGATCTGTTTGATCACTGTGCAAAGGGGCAGACGATACGCTCATTCTCCAAAAGCAGGTACTAGTGATAGAGCATGCCACATGTTGCCCCCCTCCCCTAACTAGCCCCTTCTTTCTTCCCCTCTGTCTGTAGTCACCATATTGCCAGAAGGTGGACTGAAATGTTTCAGACATCTTTGAAATACTGGCTGCTTTCTGAGAGTGTTTTTCAGCTCCTCCGCTTTTATACATGAAAAAGAGAGAGACTAATCTTTTGCTGGAAAGCATAGAACATTTAGATGAAATTTTGATAAATAGGGAAGATAGGTTTTGGGGGCATTCTGCAGAAATTTAAATCACATCAGAGCTCAGCACTGCATGGCTTGCTAGGCGACAAACAGAGGCCACAAAAGTGACCACTGAGACAATATGCCTTTACCTGTTACTGAACTAGCAGGCTCATCATTTCTCCTGGTGTCTGTTCTTGAATATTAAAATCATCAGCACGGCAAGACATAAAGCAGTTGAACAAGCTGGTCTTTAAGAAACTCAAACCTTACTCATAAGCCAAAGATTGGTCTCACACATTTAGGTGAAAACCATTTGGTAAAACAGCCAGATCTGTAGTGGTCTTTAGCCAAAGTCAATTTATTTTTGTTTATTTTATTGTGGGAGCAGTAACTTCTGAGATTTAAACAAAATAGGCTAAACTGTAATGTGTTTCAAAACAAATGTTTGGGAAGTGTCTTCACCTCCCTGTGTTTTTTCCTATTACTTCTGTCTTCTAGTATGTATGTTGCCCTTTCACAAGGAAGACAGTAGAGGCAATGTGAGGGGATTCCTGGTGTCCAGAGATTCCTGTTCAAGGAAACCAAACACTCAAAGAACTAATTGCTGAACTATTTTTCCCCATTTACGGTTGATAAAAAAATTCCCAGTTTCAGCTTCAGCCTTGCTCAAAGTATTCTGCCTCTCTGTAAAATGTTTGGAATTCACATACAGATCAATTAACGTATGTCTATACTTAATTTTTATTTTTCTAAAAATGCATATAAGGAATTCTATCAAGAGCTTTAAAGTCCACCTTCATTGAATTCATCATAAGGTCTATTACTTCCTTCTACTGAAAATTACGAAATATTTCCTGCCATTTTTCCCCTAGAGTTATAACAACCCAACAAAGGCTTTCCGTGTTCACCTGAAGTACCCTGCTCTGCTAGCATATGTTGATTCCTCTAGGAAAGGTCTTAAGGGAATTTGACTGCCTCAGAGGGAAGAAGACACTGCTAATTTCCACCCCAGATATAAAGGATTTCTGAGAGATTTTACAGAAAAGATATTTCACTAAAAAAGAAGGAAGCAGTAGAAGGTAAGGTAAACATTCATATTTTTTTCAATAACACAAGGCACTACAAAAGGTAGAGATTTGTGAAGTCAGTCACCATTCCAGAGGCATTCCCTGACCCAGTCAAGTGTATCAGAAGACCTATTGGTAGCATACAAGCCCCTTCTCCTTGAGCACTCAAACAAAAAACATCTGGGTGTTGCATAGCCTGACGTCTTCACAGAGTGGCAAAGGGACATGGATGTCGACCTAGAGGCCAAGCACACTGCAAAGTGTACTTATCCTTCAACCTAAACTGAACCTTAGGTGTCTATTGAACCATATACTCAGCTGCTGTCTCTGGCACCCTCCTGGCACACTCTCCTGGATGTCTACTGCATACTCTTAGTCTGTAGGAGCAGATAGTGTAACACAACACAAGCAGATCTGTAAAGCAAAACATTCAGTGCAAGAGGGCCTGCTTCCTACACTGCCCACACTACACATTTTTCGAGGGAGGGTGTTTTAGTTTGGTTCTACTCCAATCCCATGGACCAAACATCTGTCAGCAACTGGTGAACATTATGTGCACTTCTGGGGAACATCTTCAAGCTTGGTATTATCAGAATGAAATCCAGTTCATGTGCTCTGACACGGCTCATGAACCGAAGCACAGCAAGTAGGCATGATAGAGACACTTGCCTTAGAAACACACTTCTGATTAAACCAGGACACAAATGTAGGTCTACCCATAGGCAGCTGAGTTGTCTAAGGTTGCAGGTGTTCCTTCTCTAGCTAGTGGACGTATGTCAGAGAGTAGTTGAGATCTTTGGAAGATTGAATTGCTGTTCTAAGGGGCTTCTTTCTCTCATGGTTAATGAGCTGAACTTGACTGCTTCAGAAAGTCAGCTGAAACTTGGCTTGATGTCAAAAATATTCTTATGACTCGAAAGTGAGATTTTATAAAAAACTAAAAGTAAGATGGAGGATGCGATGTGCAGAATTGATGTTAACAGTCTGCTTTATCAAATTTCTCTGTAGGACTTTACTGCTGAAGAATGATCCTCTGCTAGGATCAGGGAATAGCATCTGCTTAAAGCTGTAGTTCTCTTTGAAGAGATTTAGAATCCTACAGAAAAAGGAAAGGAAGCCCAGGATACTGCATATAAATCACGAGCTGTGTCAATAATACTTTTGTCTTGCTTCTTTGCATAAAGTTCCAAAAAGTGAATCCTTGTTAGTAGCAAAAACTGAGAAGCGTCAGAAACAATGTTTGGTGCTTTCTTTTTTTAAATTGAGACATTTCAAGTACCCTAAATTGTTTAAGAAACAGTGGGAAAGATTTTTGGGTTTTGAACAATGCGGTCTATTTAGCCAAATATAGCTAATGTAGTATAGAGGCCACAATTGGAAACAACTGTTAGTCAGACATTAATTAGCCTTGTTTTCAGACTGAACGTCAATAGACAATAAAACCACCTAAATTAATCTAAGTGACAGGTTAAAAACAGGCCTTTGAACTGCATCTCTAAACACGACTCAGAGGCTAAGACCCATCTTCCAGAGGTTAGGCACCTGAAGTAGTCAGACACTGGAGTCCAGCTAGACAACTGCATTTCATGACAAAAATCGTTTGTGGACAGTGGGATCATTTTTGGCCATGACATAGTCTGTGTTCTCCAGCTGTCCTTGGAAAGAATAGCATGTCTCAGCCATGGAGGTAGACTTTTCTTGAAATAAGATGAAGTAGAATAGGAAGGAGGAGGATGAAACATCTTTCTGGGACTCTGCGACAACAGGCCATAACTTCCCAAATGAGCCCTAAATTTCTGGCATAGCTCAGGAGAAAGTTGAAGAGTACCACCAGTTACAATGAGGTATGTAGGTATCCTCAGAGGCATATTAAAAACAGATTTCAGCAGGAGAATAATTTTTTTTCACCTTCTTAGTGATGTACCTAGCTTCTCATCTTCATTGCATTTCCTCTCTATCTCCTTATATTCCTCTGTTGATCACTACCACAGCACAAGTGTCCACAGGCTGCTGAGGACAGCTCTTCACAAGCTGCAGATGGGGAACTTGAACAAGTCCAGCTTGAAGATCTGGGCTCACCTTTTCAGACAGATCTCCAAGGAACAAGCACCATCTCTTGTCCACTGTCTCCAAACCTCAAAATAAAGAACATTATCTGTAAAGAGCAGGCTACTTCTGTGGCAGAGGCCTCTTCTAGCTTGGCATCTTGATCTCAAAGAACCAGTCCAGATAGTCCAGGCAGAATCTACAGCAAAGTCATAGAATAGATTCATAGAATGGTTTGGGTAGGAAGGGACCTTTAAAGGTCATCTGGTCCAACCCACCTGCAATGAGCAGGGACATCTTCAACTAGATCAGGTAGGTAAGAGCCCCGTCCAACCTGACCTGGAATATTTCCAGGGATGGAACATCTACCACCTCCCTAGGAAACCTCCGCCCGTGTTTCGCCACCGTCATTGTAAAAAATTTCTTCCTTCTATCTAGCCTGAATATATCCTCTTTTAGTTTAAAACCATTACCCCTTGTCCTATTGCTACAGCCCTGCTATAAAGTTTGTCCCCTTTTAAGTTCCCCCTTAAGTACTGAAAGACCTCGATAAGGTCCCCCCAGAATCACTATTCAGCTCGGCACGCAACTACTTACACTTCCCTCTCTGTGTTGGGAACTGGCAAGTAGCAGTGATGACATCTTTTGCACATTGTGTCATCCCTTTTCCTACTTCTCGACCCTGCTTCTTACCACCCTTGAATTTCCTTTCTTCATCCCATCTCCTGCAAAATAAACAACTCTAATCTAATTACTTTTCCCCCCACTGGTTTCATTTTTGCTACATCTGTATGCAAATTTGGTAGTTTTGTTAGTTACCTAGGCAATTTCAGCCCGGAATGGTATTACCAATATATCTAGGTGCTGTTGGTTATGCACAACATGGTCCCTCTCCCTTCCCCCCCAGAACTCAATACTCCTTTTCAACCAAGTCGGGCCATTTCTCATACAACTTCCCCCCAACCAACTATGAGATGCTGTCACTTCTCATGGCACCATCTTTAAGATTTTCAGCTTCTTACACTGCTATCTGTCATGCTTGACAAATTCTCATGTCATGCTGGACCATTTCTCATGTCCTGTTCAGATACTTTAACCTGAGACCAGGCACTGCATGGACATCCACAGCCCTGGTCTCAGCTATGTGCATTTCACTCATTGGAAAAGAGCTCAGGCACAAAGCTTAATTCCTGTCATAAAGCCATTCTGCCTACTGTTTGGAAGAGCGGAGTTTCCCTGCAGCCACCCCCTGAGACTAGTACCAGGAATGAGAACAGCGGTTTTGTCCAGAAATACAGGAAATAGCTGTAGCAGGAAAAAAGAAATAGGCATCTAAAAAAAAATAAGACAGAAGCTATTCTTTCTAGTCTTGTTTCTGCCTTTCTTACTGTCATGAAGACAGGTCCCACAGATCTGATGTGATTCTGTATCCCTTGGCTCCTAAAGATTAACTGTCTTGTGACTCCTTTTTTCTGTTGCTGTAGAGTCTTTGCTTTTTGGAGCATTGCTCATTCCTGGACATCTTTCCTACTATATGCTTGTTTCAAATGTCTAACTACTGAGGTCACCCCTTTCAAGATCCCCCACCTGTGGCATATTTCAGGGAAGGGGAGGGAAGGGAAGGGANGGAGAGGAGATGGTGTGCAGTGTCTAGAAGAGACAGAGGAGTTATCCAGCACAGGCTTATGAAGGAAACATCTATCCTCACTGTTTTGGCTGGCTTCACAAAATAGTCACAATATGGACAGGCCACAAAAAGTTGGTGCAGATGCCAGTGAAACAACAGTAGCAAATAACCATTCAGTTCATTAGGAGGCAAATTTTGGATATTAAGGAACACAGTATTTGCTATCTCAGAACCTTGTGGAACCTATCTGATTGAAAAAAATGAGTATGCAGACTGATTTGAAAATGCATGGAAACTAATTAAGTGCTTTCTGTACCCTCCTCCATGATCTTACCAAGATCCTACAGGCTGCGAGTTGCTTGCCAGTGAACACCCTTGTTATACACTAAACAGTCACTGAACAAGACAAAGAATACCATTTTTTTTTGTATCATGATAGGGAAGGGAGATGTTCATTAATAATGTCCATGTTCAGTCTGAACAGCCTTATCTGTGAAGCCTAAGAAGCTAAAGTGGAGTGGGGTCTGGGAATATAACCACCTCCTAAGCCATGTTTCTGTATGCCACCTGTTGTGATCACATGCTTTGGCAAAAATGTTTCAATTTTCTTTTAGGTCCTGTCTCAGGTCTCCCCAGGACTCATCCATTCATTTTCCCTCCCTAGTCCAAGCTCTGCCCAAATCAAGCCTGAATAATCACTTCCTTAAAGCTTCTCAAACTATCACTAGCCTCTTGTCTATTGTAGTTACAGATACCAGCTAAGCCTTTCGTATTGCAACAAACTGTGCTCTTGCTCTGTTCTCCACTTATACAAGGACAAAAACAGATGGGATCACTAATTAGCTCCTCATGAGTGAACACGACTGCTTCAGGAGAGCTGGATGCTGGGGTTTTAAAGATACTACATGTAGAATTTAGGTGTTGAAGACACAGGGCATGCAAGGGTCGTAAAAACATAGGCACCTACACTACGGATGTGCAGGAGAGGTGATCTGTGTATATAGAAACATTCAGCATCTAATTTAAGATACCTTAATAGACAGTAGGAGTGTGGAAAGGTCAGCAAAGTCAGTGTTGGTTAAGTAAATGCTCACACCAGCTCAAGAGGAAGCATAATTTAGGCCAGATGAATGCCAACCAGTGAGTCAGAAGCAGAACAGCAGGAGATGAAGAAACTAATTCACAATTTACATCTTCACAAACTCCACGAAAGTATCCCAAGGGATTTGTCTACTGTTCAGATGTTGTCTACCAAAAATTGTGTGGTTGTGCACAGATGTTAAAGGGAGGAGGGGAACAAACAGCATTTTCTGGCATTATTTGTGGCTGATGTTGGAGCCAGGAATCAGAGGTGGAGAACTAGATGGAGTCAAACGTACTGAAAATGAGGCAGCTTGACTTTTAGGTCCTTGATTGAGCCTTTTAGTTGTCAGAGTTTAAAAATACAATAGTTGGGCAGTGTATGAAAATGGAAAAAAATCAAGAAACTTAGCTATATCATTTTATAGTTGCTTTGAAGGTTCTTAGAAGTGTATTTTTAACTTGATAATTTAACTTGCCTGCCTCCCCATGATACTTATAAAAATAAAAGAGTACATTCTTTATTTTAGACAAAAATACTATATAAACAGTTTCCAAGGAATGCATTCAATTAGAATGATAGACTACAGTAATGGGTGCACTTGATTGCATTTCTGTCTCACAAAGCAATTCACATTTGCTACTAATATGCTAAAATTTGTGCCAGTCAAAATAAGCTTGTCTATCACAGCAAGAGAAAATTGTCAAAACACACAATTTGATTCGTCTCTCACTTATACTAATTTTATGCTGGAATCACTCTTTTTTTTTTTTTCAGAGCTGTTCTTGACATGACAGTTAATACTACCACATCTATTAATGTGCGTATACACTAATTCACGTACATGAGTTTCCACATACTTCTGAGAATGCTTACACATGTATGACATATCTGTAAGTAATCAGCTTCCATGAACCATGTTTACATTGCTGAGACAGTTAAACACAGCAAAAGAGACTATTTGGATAGTTCTTCTTAAGGCCTCTTTGGGTATCAATCAAAGAGAACCCATAGATGTCTCGAAGGAAACGTGCTGCTGAACAAACTAGGAAAAAAATGCAAAGCTGAAGAGTCTCCGGCCTGTTCCAAATACCTACCAGATCCACTCCATTTCTAATGCTTTGCTTTTACCCAGGAGTCTAGGAGCTATTATCTCTCCCAGTGGTCAGAAAATCATAGTTGGACTACCCTACAAATAAAGAAAAAACAAAAAATCTGTAGCCTGGTTCTTTTTGACTTGGAGAGACAAAAAGAGACCTGGTTAGTTTTCTCATTCACTCCTTTAACAAGAAAAATGAGAACACAGAGTGCTCGCCTTTTCAGAAAAGTGTGTGTGACCTTTAATGTTATCCTGTGCTAACACTAACTGCAGACTTTTGTCCATCCAGGCAGCAAGCATTTTTATCCTGTGCTGGCTAGTCACCTACACAACCTCTTTTCTTCCTTTTATTACTGCTGTACTCATACAGTACAGGCATTCCTTCCATTGGCAGACTTTTGGCAGGGTTTGTGGCGTACAGTTGACTGCACATCAATCATACCGTTAACGCTTTCTTGCACTGACTCCATCTCAAGTTTGCATCCCTGGCCCCCCTTGCAGCAGTCCTCAATACGTTATCTTTATCAACATTTTCTCATTAAGCAGAGGTACGCTATTCTGGGTGACTAGTGTAACTAGATCATGTTCTCTACCCTTGAAAACACTTCAGTCCATCATCATTTATGGCTTTTTCCACCAGATGGTAACATACTTCTGTGCATAAATATATATATATGGTAAAGTCAATGAGTAAATGCCATTTAGTCTTCAGGAAAAACCCAGAAAGTTCAAATTAACTAATCAGGTAAGCCAACAGAAATGCAGTCCTGACACTGAGATATCAGATCACAAAGCACTTCAAAATCTGAGATCAGCCTGAGGGGCTAGCTAAAGATAACAAAAAAGTGTGGTCATCTCGGACCACTTCCTAAAAATGCTGTGTTCAACAAATGCCAACTCAGCCAAGAGATTAGCAAACAATTGACACAGTCAACAGTCCCTGCCTAGATCTACACTAACATGCTGACGGCATTTCCTACTATGGACCTCAGAGAGCAGGATGGTTCACAGAAGAATTAGCACATGGGAAACCTGGCATTGAGGAGCAGCCATGTATCGTAATGGGTTTGATACTTACAGTTTGGTAATATTTAGCAACATTTAAACAATGCTCTTTGAAAGAATATTTTTATTTTGTGAGAAAGATTTTGCAATGAGACTTTCTTCTCTCTGTCATCAATTCTGAAAAAAGACACAGATTTCTGACAATTTTTGTTGTCAATCTCCATTTTTTTTAAGTAGACCCTTGTTTGTTGTACTTTGCTTGAATTAGCTATTTACTTTTTTATTTCCACCAGCACTGATATAAAGTTCTTCACTGATAAGTGATGCATCTCAGAAATGGCAATATGTGTTGAAAAGTGAGCTCAGCTAACACAGACTGTTTAAATTTCTCTTTTTGCCTTGCAGATTACATGTCTGAACAGGAACTAGTAACTGTAAACTGACTTAAGACATAAATGTAATCTAAAGGAGATGAAAAAGACAATTACATAGCATACAAGTTTCATCTTTTATAAACCTAGCCGCCATTAGCTGTGGAAGGAGTTGTTTATATACAACAAATGGAGAGTATGTATCTGGCTGTTCTTTGTCTGAAATATACTGTCAGAAGAAATGAACAGATTTTGTACAAGCCAGTAGTTTTTCCAACTGCTCGCTATTGGGATTTTCAAAATGCCTAGACATCTTCCCTGCCTGCTAGCAAACTGACAACCTCCACTTGTTTTGAATGTCCCAGAAATAAAAACTCACAATAAAACTAGCTTATTCACACCAAAGTTGGGGGGGGGGTTGTGTTCCTTATCATGCTATTCAGCACTTTTTAAGAAAGTGCTGCTTCACTGTGATTCCAGCATGACACATTCAGCTAGCCACATAAGCAGGCAAGCAGCCGGGAGAGGTTTGGAGGAAATGAGGTCAGTGTCAGTGAGCTGGCAAGACTGATACAAGAAGCAACTGCACACTTGTTACGTTTTTCATTCAAATCATGTTCACAAAGTAAAATGTGACTGGGACTGGCAAAAGATGAGTGACTGTCTTCGGGTGAGAGATACAGGCACAGAACTGCCAACTCCTTACAACACCATGAAAGTTGAACCTGAGGTGGGCAGCCTGGTCCACCGCGATCCTCATCCTCCTGCTCTGCCTCAGGGTTTGATCACTAGCCTTCAGGAAGAGAGGTGGTGGCATCATGTTGTAGAGACACAACATTATCTCCTTTCATGGCCTCACTGACTCATGGAAAAGCTGCTGCTTTTCTCTCTGCTTCTCCCTGCCATTATCTGGGACTCATCGGTCACTGGGGTTTGTTTGTTTCTTTAAGCGACTCATGTGGTTTACACCTTGTTCTCCTTTATGAAGTAGTTTCTTTGAAATATATTAGTTGAATGGTTTCAATATTCAGTTCTCTCTGAGTAGGTGGACATGCCTGTATCTGGCTTCACACTTTCTAAATCCCAGGGAATTTGGAAAGGGGATGTTGACCTCACTGGGACTTGGGAGGGAAGAACATAACCTCTCCCAGAAACCCTGCAGTTGTGCAAGGTGGGAAAACACCACCAGCATATAGACAGCTGAAGGATGCGGTGGTAGACAGGTTGGTTGCCAATGATACCAGGATGTCTGGCTCTCCAGCAGTCCACCCGGTAGGCCAAGAGGGAGCTGCCAGCCTCAGAGTCTGCTGGCCAGGCTCCCCATTCTGAGACAGTGACTTCCAGACCTTGGACCTGCCTGGGTTTCTGTTCATTGAAATGCCACTGCTACAAAAGTCCCAGGCTTAAGAACTGTTTGGAAAGGTGGAAATACAATAGTATTTAAATTTTTGAAAGGGGAATTATTTGGTTTTGTTGTGTGTTTTTAATGGGGCTGAGAGAGAGAGAGTATGAGTGAGAACATACTCTCTTTTTAAATAAGGCTCTTTTTTTTTTCATTTTGAAAATTCCTGTGGAATAGGAATTCTAGTTTCTGGGCAGCTCTAACAATCACAAGCTATATGCCCTACATATGCATTATTCTTAAGAGCAAATTTGAAAGAAATCTAATAAGTGGAAACTTGAACACATGCAAATACAGATTATTATGAACAGATAGAACATATGTCCACATGTGATGCATTCCAGTTTTACTCATGACCCTATTTCTTACAGATCTTGAGCAGTAAAAATATGTGATTTATGGATGTGTGTCTAAGGTTACAAAACAAAACGCTTAATGTTTTCTAGAAATGCCTTGGAAAGAAAATGAATGTCAAATCCCCAGATGCTTGTAAGTCAAAACTAAATAACAGGTTTTCAGGACAAGACTTCTTATAATTGGAAATTAGAAACGAGATTCAACTCTCAGCTTCAAAAAAGAAGAAGGGGTTTCTGAACTGACAGGGTTATTCTGAGGCTAATCTCCACCTTTAACCCAAAGAAACCCAAGTTTGAAATGTATTTTTCAAAAGCAAAATTGTGAGAAACTCAAATTCTTTGTGTATGAAATAGCATTTGGAAAACTACCATGTCCATTCTCTTTTTGTCTCTCCAACCTATGTGTCACACTGCGCATACACACACAAACACTTATTTTCAAATGTATCTTCAATATTTGATCTTAAAAAGTCTTTTCTTAGAACAAAACATTGTCAGGTGCCAGGCCAGGAAACAACATTCAATAAAAGTGAATTATTCTTGTCCTACTCATAGAACATGAGTAAAATAAAAAAAAAGTTAGAATTGGCAAGTAAATTTGGCTTCAAAATATCTAAACTGTCCAGCAGCTATCCAATGCCAGAGAGATACTATTTTATACATTATATCAACATAGAAAAGCATTGCACTATGAATGCCCTCTGGAAAACACAATTCTTAACTGTTGTATACATAGTTTGTTATCAAACTGATTATTTTACTCCCTCATAAGTCCAAAGAATTTGGACCTTGGAGCACAAATTTAGCTATATGTCATTCAGAGGAGGGGTGAATAGCTTCAAACTCACATCTGTTTATTTCTTTGTGTGTCCTTTGGTGTGGCCTAATTTTTCCCTGTGCTGGGAAGAAGAAAGAAGGGCAGACATGCCTATGTTCTTCCCAAAGCCACACACAGCATTAAACTCTTCCTTAGTTGCACTTGACTTCTCTGAATTTCACCAGCCTCCGTCCATCCATCCCTCCCTCACCCTCTTAATGGCCTCTCCACAGCCTCCCTTCCTCCCGGGGATCAACCGATACCCTTGCATCACTCTCCTTTCTCTCCCTGCCACTGCAGCAAACCCAAATTTGCCGCGGGAAGCTCCCTGACATTTGCACTCATGGCACATCCTGTGATGGGCATGTGCCCAAGCCCATGCGCCTGTGCCAGCTGAACAGATGCAGCTGCACAGACACATTGCCTGTCGCATGCACACACCGTGCCCCCACTTGCGAAGGCTTTGGACCATGTTTCCTGTGCACTTATAGTAGCTCCTAACAGTACAAGTTTTAATATCCACCTGGTGAAAGTTTTCATTGCGTTTGTTGGGAATTTACGAGTAAGGATTTGAGAACTTCGTTGCCTAATTCTTTGTGGTCTTGCTCACTAGATTTTTGATTTACACAGGGACTTTAAGTAAAAGTGCAATTCTTGAAGTCAATTAAATTAAGGTGTCTTTTTTTGCGGGGACACTTTCAAATCAATCTCAGCCTTGTTTATATTGATTTTTTTACTTGCAAAACTCAACCAATGCTGTTAGATCCAAATGAGCACAAGTATGCCTGTGTAAGGCTTTTCAAGAATGTAACGTGCAGGGTAGAAGCAGAGCACAGACAGTGAGAAGCTGCAGTGCTGTTACCAGAGCAAACCAATGTCCTGAATCCTCCGTCACCTGGAGCTCCATTAACTCCTGCTGAGTAAATAACCACCTGGCACGGAGACAGAGTGCTTTTTCAGTCTATTTATTAGATTTTTTTTTTTTTTTGAGGAGAGAGGAGAGTGGGGTATGAATCTGAACACCAGTGGTAACTAAATAAATCCAGTATATTCTTCCTAAATATAGAGTTATTCCTAAGAGGGAATAAGAAATACACTTCCTTCACTGCATGGCTAAGGTTTAAGCCTTAAGTTTGCAGCTGCACTCTGTGGACTGTACTAGGGAAATCTTCCCTCCCTTTCTGTCCCCTCCCTATCCAGTGTCTTAAAAATAAAAGCTCAGTGAGCTCAAAGGCATTTTGTAAAGGCATTTGAGAAATTAGTCACTCACAAGACCAGCACAATGAATAGGGTTCAAGCGCATTAAAAACAGGGACTCTCCTTCACCATGCAATGAGGCAGTGCACGACTCTGGTGTCACAGCGGATAGCACGAGGCAGAGTTTCCAAAGGCTGTGGCATGTCAAGAAGGTGAGACAACGACTGTGCAATGCCTTTTAACTGCTTCCACCTCCTAAAGTGGCAGTCCAGTGTTGCAAACTAGTGTAAACGACAGGAAAGGAACTGAGACCAGCTCCATTTGGCATTTTAGGTAGTGGGGGAAGTTAGTGCCACCTCCCTGGGCTCTGGGTGGTCATGTGTGATGGTACCAGTATAGCTGTTTTGGAGGTGCTAGCACTGGCTGTGAAGGAGAGATGAGGAGAGGTAGCAGGCAGGAACTCCAAGTACCCTCGTGTGACAGGACAGGCAGGATGGAAATGATAAAAAGCCAAGTTCACACCCTAAGGGTTAATTAGTTATTTCATTTACCCTTCACATTAAAATCTGTGAAAATCAAAGGATTAAAAGGGACTGCAGTGATTCTGGGCTTCCAAGCACTGCAGTAATATGGCTATTTGGGGTTCTGTGATCATTTTGATTTAATGAGAACTTTCCTATGAAAGACACAATTCACTCGTGGGCAGCACGTAAAGCCAACCCGACCTGGAAGGATCAGTCATTTATACTGCTGCTGGTTCCCAGTACATCCACAGGCAAGTCACTGTTAAGGCCCTTCATGAGTTTGTATTTACTCTGCACTGCAGTTTGAATATGCACTGGGCCTCTTTTTAGAAATGATGGCACAGACAGGCACCCATTCCTGTTCGGGAGCAGGAGCCAGCCAGCATGGTTTCCTAAAGTGTTCTTCTGTCAAAATCGCCACCTGAACTGGAGCCATGCTTTCTCCTTCACCCTGTTCGCCAGCATGGGTGAGGCAGTTCAACAGATTTTTCTCCCAGAGTGGACTCCTCGCACCTTGTCGCTGCCCCTTTCACACCAACAGAGGCAGGAGAAAGCTGCCAGCAGCCACTGCAAGTGTTTCCCCCCTGCAGAAGTCTCCTGGCATGGATGTGTCTTCCACAAACCTTGGATCAGCACAGCTGGCCGCACCACCCTGAGGATGTACATGTACTGATGGGGCTTTCTGACAGCCAAGTGCTAATTAAGGCAACCTATAAATTATGATCTCTGGCTTGCCCAAAGAGCAGATACAAGCCTGGTCTGAATGGCAGGGTTGTGCAGCCAGGAAGCCACAAATGGATCATGGGGCACAGGACCTTGCACACTGCACCGGGTCGTACCTCTTCACCCCTCTGCCAGTAAATCCACCACACAGGGTCTTAATATGGAGAAAGGCGCAAATTCATCATCAGCCTTCCCAAGAGTATATTAACTTAACCAGTGTTACAAAGTTTTCTTGGAGCCACAGGAACATTAGGGATTTCTTTAACTATAAAGTGTATAGTCATGATAATGAAAGCTTTGTGTATGAGCCAGGAGGTGTTAACCATTGCCTGCAGGTGCCTGGGACGTGAAATCTGTTTCATAAACATTAAATGCATCAAGTGTGAATATGAAAAACAAGTATGCCTGCTTACCTCTTTCTCCATATTTTAATACTATCTTTGATAGGTTAATTAAAAAGAATTAATTAAAAAACAAGTTTTTATTTAGCCCTTTTTTGTTTCCCTGCTAGGCAAACCCAGTCTGTACAGCTGATCTCCAGAGTACTTAAAGTAGCCAAACCCTGCAAAAATCTCCACAAAACAGAGAAATCGGGAGCTTCCAGGTCTCAGCATGCACCACTGAACATATCTTGATCCCATCTCGGAGTTATGCCTGGGAATGCCCCTGTCTTCATTGCAATAAGAAGGAAGCTAAATGTATGAACTAAAAGGTGGGACCTACAGTGTATTCCAGCCACTCCCCCTGTTGGGATGCTCATCAGACTACTGCAGGTGTGGTGGTGCGCACCTGGTACTGTGCTCTTGAATCCACACCAACACATCACTCCAGCAGAAACCAGCACTGCTTCCAAATGGATCTGTCCTGTCCACTCACCACAGCGGTTCATTCTGCCTGTTCCTAGTGTTGCAGCAGATCTCTACTGGGATTATCTTCCAAGAGTCATAATATTTCTCTTTGTCACATCTAGTGCCTTATTTGCACTATTGAAGGCCTAAATACATGGCTAAATTAAAAAAAAAAAAAAAAAGAAAAATCAAAGGGCTTCTATTGTCATGGATAATTCTGAAAGTGAGGCATTTGCTCCAAGTGAAAATCTGCATTGGTACCACTGTTGATTAGGCAGCTGGCTGCCCCTGAAACAAAGCAAGTCACTCAAAAACCCCCTACCTCACTCCTAAGTCTTAAGACATGCTTTTCTAATGTGTCTTCCTGGAAAGTGCTGGATAAACTGACTGTGGGGAGCCAGGTCAAGTGTAGTGGTAAGGCAACGACACCTCTCTGCAGCCTGACCCACGTAGCATGGCCACCTCCTCAAAAGAGCCCTGAGAGGGGGGACAAAGTCACCAGCACTGGCATTAAAGAAAGCAGAGATGCTTTTTACTGGGGCTTTGATGAGACTCTTAAACTTTATATATGTGTGTCTTTGGGACAGAAGGATGCAGTACTGTGGAAACTGCTGTTTCAAACAAGTCTTTTTTTCTGTTTCTTTTGAAGTCTGAGAGTCTGTGCAGATTCAGAGGAATCACAACCTGTATGTATCCTAAAAAAAGCGCCTATGATTAAAATTTCTCATGGCATATACAGTGTTTTAATACATCTGTAAGCTGGAGAAAGAAAGAGAAAACCTCAAAGTGTATTTTAATGGAAGTAAGCAACTAAATCTCTACAAAAAGAACCTGAGAGCGGATACAGGAAGGAAACAGCATGATTGAATGTGATCTTGCAGTATGCATTCACAGGACACAGGGAGAAGAGACGCGTGACTATACCTAGGGCTGGAAAAGGAGTCCAGCATGGTGGTGCTGAGAGGTCCTGCTCTGACTTCAACAGTTGCAGCAGGATAGGCATAGCTCTAAGAAATTTGGGGGGGGGGGGGAGTCCTAAATGATAAACCTAATGAGCCAACAAGGGCAGCTGAGAAGGGCTGGTGATGCTACTTATAACTTTAATAAGGTATCAGAAGGTGGATACTGCTTCACTAGTTTAAAACCATACTGATAAGCAAATGCATTTTTTCATCCTTACTCCCTGTTTAATGATAACACATACTCTAATATACCTTGGAAGATCACTTATTCCAGGGCAGACCTACAAAATTCTGGAGAAATGGATTTCATTCTGTGACAGTTACTTGAGGATCAATGCAATTTTATTAAGAGATCCACAAAGAGCCGCTAAGAAAGCAAGCTTACTGCCAGTGTACTTAAATTCACCCTGCAGGAGTCTATAGCAGAGCTTGAAAACATTTAGAGGTTTGTAGTACAGTCTGAAAAACACAGTTGTTGAGAGTCTACAACCTTAGGTTGTAGGGTGCCCAAGAGTGTGGCTGGCAATCTGCCATGGACTTCTCCGCAGGAGCCTGGGTCTCACAGGTAACACAGGTTGACATTCTCTGGGGCTACTTATGTCTTGGCAAGCACTGGCCTGAGCTGCTTTAGACAGGGGTGAAAATACAAAGCCTGTAAGGCAGATGTCAACATGGGCTCCTGTAAATTTCACTTTTCATAAAGAGCTTCCAATTAACAACATGATACAGAAAGTAAATAGTTATTTTTCAGGGAGGATTCATCCAACACCTTGCTCACCCTCCTCCCCTGCAGAGCAGACTCTTTCTGTCACTGTGAGCCTTTCCAGCAATGCTCTTATGTAGCTTCACTCACCAGAGGACTAACTGCAAAAGACAGATGAATAAATGTGCAAACTATTACGATTTTGAACATTCCTTTTCTTGGGGGTGTTGCTAATACTTGAAAAAATGTTTTCTGCTTTTATTTTCTTTCTTTTCTGAAACCATCACAAATATGGTAGCTGAAGGGCGCAGCTCTTGGCAGGGAGAGAAGAGAGGGACCCTCTTTCTTCCCCTTGTGAATTCTAAGTCCTAAAACACTAGAATATGCTAAATGCTTTTAACCGCAAGACAAAACATTTTATATTTTAAATTACTTCGGTTGATTTCTTCTGCTTTATACCTATTTCTTTTCTAGTTAGGTACAGTGTTTACCACAGATGCCTCAGGGCAGAAAGTCCATCATTACTATGGCCCAACACTTATTTGTTCTTTCCTTCATTTCATGCCACTTTGGCTCTCTAAGAAACTTTTATTTAAGCATCTTTTCAGCACAGAGACCTGTTCTTGGGCATAGATGTGAAAATAGTTTCTAGCTCCTAGTGGAAAAGACTTTAGCTATAGGGAAATGCAGCTATTAAGTGTTTCCCAGGGGAATGCAGTATAAGGCTATAACCTCTCCAAATCTGCTCTTAATTACACTTTGGGGCATGTATGCATCTCAACACAGGGTATTTTAAAGGAGCTGTAGTTCTCCATATTCCCAGTCTTCCACTACAGGTGGAATATGTGCTTTAGTGACGGCGATTGATATAGCAGCATCCTGGCAGTTCTGCTCTAAATAAAGACTCTTTACAGTCAGTTGCTAGTTTAACTGTTTAATTATACTCCTAGGATTATAAGACCATACTGTCCAAGTGTTTCAAAAGTGGCATGCCCTCAGTAAGGAAATCATGCGTTTCCAGCCCTGAAAAGCAGAGGAAGAAAGTAGAGCAGCAATACCGTGGTGTGTGCTTTGGTATAGCTGAAAGTAATTAGCTAAGGTAGAGCAATCCTTGGAGCCAAGGTGAAGCTGAGCCAAGGCAACCATTGTTTCAGTGACATTTAGTACCAATTAATTCCATATAGCATATAAACAAAGGAGGTGAAATCAAGAGAAGGCATCTGAGAGAGGCAGGATGAGGGAAAAAGTGACTGCAGTCTCAAGGGGGTCTATCTTCCCACTTTCAGAAAATAATTTGAAATTATGGATGATGTGTGTGACAGATACATGAGCTGTGGCAGACAAACCTTTTGGCATAGAGATGCTGAATTCAACACAGTATTTGCTTACTAGTCAAGGGCAGTTCTACTTTGCTGAAATAAGGGATGGATCTCTTACAATAGCAATGAACAAAGAAATCCATTTATACTGCTGCAGAAGCATACTATTTGAGTTATTGCTTTTCTTTACATTTATATTTGGGAGAGTAGACAGCAAAATAAAAGGTGGTGTAACTTACATGAGCAGTGTAAATATGAAAATGCTGGCTTTTAAATTGTCTTGTGTATCTTTTACTCAGTTACACTTGTGCAGAATTAGTATAAAAAGCTTTTGAGCAAAATTGTCCCTTTACTTCCATCACCTGTATCTTTTCATGCCTTTTGTATTCTGAATATACAAACATATCTGTCCTCAGATAAGGAACAAGGCATTGAGATTGCACTCTTGAAATGAAATGTTGACATACTGGATGAGTAGGCATGTAGCCCGTTCCTACGGGATGTGTATGGGTCAAGGTTATAGCATGATTGAACTCGGTACTGGAAACATTTTGATTGAAATAGATTTTATATTGGCTAGGAATACAATGTTAACATATATTCGGTTTGGGCTGAATTGGCCCAAGCAAGCCGAGCGACAGATGCTCCCTCTCTCCTGCAGAGCAGGTGAGAGAGAAGAAGAGAGACTAGTTTAGTGAGAACTAAACTGCTTTAATGAAATGTAAAGAATAGAATAATAAAAAGAAAATAATGAAATATATACAAAACCATATCAAGCTCCCAAAACGACAATCACGGCACTGTGGAAGTCCCAGACTGGACCCAGCAACAGATGGGAACTGGATTCTGAATCTGGATCCCGGAACATATTTATTGGGATCAAAGGCAGACGAACAGATAGACTCTGGCCGTTGAAGAAAGAGAGCTGACCCTTTGGTCCCTCAGCTTTTATACGGAGCATGAGGCAGATGGGATGGAATATGCTGTTTGGTCAGTTTTGGGTCACCTGTCCTGTCCGCTCCTCCCCACAGGTGGGACCTCTCTACATTTTTCTGCTTCCAACCCTCCAATGGGGCAAATAACAAAGCTGGTTGGCCTTGGGTGTCATAACAGTAAGTCTAAGCAAGGGCTTCTCTGCACACCGTGCCTTGGCATCAGCTATAAACATGGGTCTTATCACTCTGAGAAAACAGTTTTCTGCACAATATGCTGTTAATTTCAGCAGTTAGAAGAGGCCTAGTTAGAAGAGGCCTAGTTAGAAGGTAGAGTTACTGAACAAAATTGGTCCTGTTTTACCTCAAACCAGGACAATAATAACAAAGAGTACACTTAAGGATTATAAAAATATAACTTTCCAAGATAAAAATAATACCCCATCCCAGGAAATAGGATGGGGTTTTCAACAGGAGTATGAAACAGATTTTTCTTCATCTATCTATGCTGGAGTTTGTCCATTTTAAGCTTCTGCTGTCAGCAGCTCTGCTGGAGACAGAACGCTAACTTTTATGGCCTCATCTGATCCAGAATATGAACATCTTTATGAAGCAACAGTATCAAACCCAATAAGGACAGAAACCTCTTTTAGACGAATAGTAGAGCCTCAGGCATCAAGATTACAGCTAAAATACAGAAGGAAAAAAAAAGTGGGGTGGGGAGAAAAAAAAACAGACAAGTTCACAGTGGGTGATGCTCAAGCCCTGGCAATTTCTTCATGTTCCAAAAGCCTGAGGAGGAGCAGAGGCTCAAGACCTCATACTGTGAGTCACCTGACATGGTACTTCCCTCCCATTAGTTACACTAGCATTCCTACTTGACAGCAAAGAAAGTGACTCTGGAGCTCATGATCCTCAATGACATGTAGTGCATGTACCACTTGAGATGCCTCACTGAATTCGTGCCCAGTTACTGTAGTCCCCACTGGTTATTTTTACAGCTCAAGAATTGCAGTGATAATATTTTCCCTCATTCCACATCCTTGCAAGCTTTACTCATGTTTGTGTTAACTTTCTAAGTCCTTCCCTAGCTGCTTCTGATCCTGGTAAAAGTATTGTCCTCTGTCCAGCTTATACACAGGTAGGTATTTCTTTAGAAGGTTGGATTTTTGTCTGGAAGTGATGAAGGCTGCAGGACAGCTAATGCATGCTCATGCTTTCACTCCATCATTTTATACTCCCTGGAATGGACAGGCTTCTGATCCAACTCCCATTTTAGTGCGTTGCTTCTTTGACCTAATGCGGAAAGAAAAATTTTGTATCCATATATTCTGACACAGGGTCACACTCTCATGCTTCCATAGGTATGGTTCAAACAGCCATTACCAGAAGCACAGCCTATCCCAGCTTCCTCAGCTACCCCAGAATTTCACATAGATACCCCAAAGACCTTGACTGGTATCCAGATGCCTAGCCCATGTGGTGCCCAAGCTTGCCATGGTTACTTTGTCACTGCTTCCCAAGCTACAATTGTAATCCTGGCTGCAGAGTAGACACAGGACCCCAGCAAAGGTTTCAGGAAAAAATCAAAGAATGCTCCTATCTATTTTTTGTTTGTATATAAATACTGATGGTCACTTGCAATAATGAAAACTTTGAGAAATTATGGGAAAGAAAGATCAAAGGAAGTGATATTAAGTCCAGTTAATTCAATTGACTAGCTGTAGAGGTTGGATAATTACTTCTTCTCAGCATGAATACACTTGTGCCTTTACAGGATGCGCTAAGACCCCAAGTTTGGCCTGGTGTCTATGAAAAGCAAGGCTTTGTAGGATATTCAGTAATTTCCACAGCTAATTTGGCTACAAATCACCTAAAGGACCTGTCACTGAGCGCTCATTTTCCAGACAAAGAACATCCAATTTATTGCATTAAAGCAGCGAAGTGGTTTGGAGAAGCAGTTGCTTTCTAGAATTTTTGTTGTTGTTGCTCATTCCCATTTCAGAAAGTAATCAAAGAAAATCCTATTTTTTGAGGCATTATTCACTTGGCTTGCTATGTAGAGAAAATTGTGTTTCTATTGGTCTGAAATTTCTTCCTGGAAAAAATCTGCACAGATTCAGAGTACCACTCTGTTGATTTGACTATATTATTGGAACATTTTTTAAGTTGTTTTTTTTTAATGTGTTAGTCAACACTCAGCTTATTAAGAGGTTCTTGGCGCCACAACATGTAAATGGACTCAATGAGACATTTGAACTGAAAGAAAGGGGACTTTGGACTTTTGAATATGATCCTTCCAGAATCATATTCATCCTAAGAAAAGAACTTCTGAGCAATTATGTAAAGCTTTGACTCAAGTGAGCAATGAAGAAGTGAATTTGAAGATTTACTGGTCATGCAGTTTCTTAAGGAGGAGTATATTTGGGCTGTTCAGGCAAGAATCTGAAATACAGTATATAGAGAAGAAAAGCAGGTACTGTTCATATTCCAGAAAAGACAGCTGGAAATCATTTCACGTTTAGAACTACTGGCATGCACGGTGCATCCATTAGGTATTGCTGTTAGTCAGCACATTCTGACAATCATCCCTACACAATGAATTTGGAAAAATAAATGATAAAGACATGCCAAAGAGGAAAAATAAAAGAGTACGGTTGTCTATATAATATGTCTGATAGCTTGTGATTCCAATAGTGTCTTTTCAAAGACCTGGGGAAGCTTAAGAAAAATAAGTTAGAAAATTGGTACTTGTTCACTCCGAAAGAAAGCTTTTTAGAATGGAAAAAACAATCAATGCACTCAAGTATATAGCTCACTCTGGTGTCAGTTTCAAGGAAGCTGGAAGAGAACAAAAAGGGGCAAATGAAAACTAATATGGATTATTTATTTTTTTTAAATATGAGAAAATGAAGCCAATGAATGATCAAAGCCATGTAAGGCTCAAAAGGGGCTCCAGGTTTCTTCTGATTTCTGTAATTGTCCAGAGGTTTCTCTTCCTCCACAAGGACTTTGGTAGCTTTCTTTAGCTTGTAATGTTTTTATAGTATTTTTGTCCTCTTCACCAGCACTAGCCTGAGCAGTGCAGGCTGGTGCAACCATATTCATGTGCCTGTGTTTTTGCATGCTCTGGACAGCACTTTTTAGGGACTGGATTGCAGCCAGGCAGGACAGCTAGAAAAGAGACATTGGACCTTTTCCTCTCCTTCCAGGTCAGCTGGCACCACATGTGCTCCTGTGCCAAATGCTGGGGGACATGCAGCCCCTCCATTTCAGACAGAGCTTCATCCTCTGTTGTTGTGCTCCAAGACCCCAGTGTGACAAAACACAGAGAAACTCTTAGTCTTTTTCCGCAAATGCCAGTCTTCTGATGGGATAAGATGAGGGAACTTCTTTGGGGATCAGTTGAACTGCACTGCTGACTTCCTGGAGCTGAATGCAGGTCTTTGCTCTAGCACAGGGTGCACAAGAGTTTCCCCTGTCATTGAGCAGAGTTGCACCAAAGTGTCTTGTAGAAAGGAAACTAAGAAACAAGCAATGGAGATTGGTTTTTTGGTTTATTATTTAAGAAAATTAAAGGAAAAAGTCAGGCAGGAATTAAGTCTGGGACACTCAGTTTATTTTTTATAGAGTATTGGAAGACTGCAAATGCTCTTGCTTTTGACATTTGCATTCCTTCACTTCTGCTATTAAGGGACCCTCATGACTAACAAGTGGGAAACGTGCTGCTGCCTGTGTAATGTTTCACCATGATAACTGAAGTTCACAGTAGCAGAGACAGGTGAGGGATTCTTCATAGGTGCTGCAGCTGAAGTACGCAGGACTGCAGGGTAGCTGGGATTTGCAATGCTATTTCATTTACTCACATTCCTACTAATGGCTCTGAAAAGCCAAAATGCAGTTCTTCACTCCTGTAGAAGGATGCTGCAGTAGAGCATTTGTAATCGTCACTTTGCACAGGTCCTCTGAGCAAAGGGCAGAGTGATCCTCACTCCCTCCCTGGTGACTATGTGATGATGCTAGCCCTCACACACCCCAAAGGCCAAGGCATTGCCTTCTCCTGGATGCCGCTGGTGCAGTAAAACGGACCGTGATGCAAAGGCAAAAGACCATTTAATATGTCAAAATCTAAGTCAGCCTATCCTTGGGATGAACCAGAGCTCCAGTCATCCACAGCTAGTTAGTATTTGTTGAGTTGTCCATCACTATGGTTCCAGGATGGGACAGTTTCATAGCTTATGATGCTGGAAAACAGGTAGCAATATTAGACAAAAGTGACTTGGTTACAGAAAATTTGCTTCTGAAGAATGCATACATTATGCAGGATATTTGGGTGGTCAGAATATTAAAAGAATAATTCTATATTGAATGAAACATTTTATTCAAGCTGTTTAGAAGTGATTTATTTAACATGTTTAGACCTGATAAAGCACAGCAATTTTCAAAATGAAGTGTTATTTCAGCATGAAATAGAAAAGTATTGATTTTTAAAATATCTAATTAATACCCTGATACTTTTCCCCATTTTTTATTTAAAATAATTATTTGAAATTAAGTTAGATATATTAAATGCTGAGCCAAATTTGCAATTTTTATTGGGGAAAAAAAGCCAGACAGAATGTTGGTCTCAGCTGATCTCAGCTGATGTCTTCCTCTTCACAAAATGTTGACTGAATGAACAATAAAATATTCAGCTGAAATACATAGCAAGTCTTCACATCTGAGGCTTCAAAAATTAAGCTGCAAGTATAGTGAATATCGTATTTGCAGGCACTTTTTTTTTTTCTTGAAATGGGACAACCTGGAAAAGTTATATGCTTTTTTTTTTTTTCCCTTCATCTTTTTTCCCTCTTTTTTTTTCCTTTTTTCTTTTAAAATTACCTCATCTGTTCATACTTCAAAACTAAGACTTTGAAGGATCTTTCTTGGAAGGCTTAGACCAGTTCTTATTTTTATTTAAAGAAGACAAATAAAACTTTGAGAAACTTAATATGAATAAAACCATACTGGCATCAATTAAACTGAATTCATAACATTAATGGAATGTGGTAACAAAGTTTAAGGGATTTGGATCTGATCTGAAAATCCTCTAGCTGTTCAGGTGTGTGTACAGTCTCTGCATTTTATTTACTTATGCATAGAAAATACCTAACAGGAAAGGAACAGGTCATAGGTCAAAAATACCTAACAGCTAATTAAGATACAATCATGCTCCGGTCTGCTGCAACCACCAGGGACTCCCAAACATTCATTTCCATGTATCTACGCTAAGCTGTAACCATTCAAACACTTAAAGCTTGCAAGTATCTTCTCCTTCAAGCCTCTGGCAGTACACCTTCATCTTTTATTTGAATATCAGAGACTATCAGCTTCTGAGAGTCACAGTTTAGCTAGTATTTTTAAAGTTTCTTGATTTACTGCAGAAGTCAGCTCCCGCTGAAGTCACCGACCATCTTCCCATTATTCACGTCCTTCCTGACAGGCAGATGAAACACACCCTAGATTCAGTCTCACAAAACAGTCATCCAAAAGAGAGTATAGAGGCACCAGAAAGCAAGTTTTCTCACAGAATTAGCTGTGCTGGACCATACATATTAATTTACAGTAGCACCCTTAAAAGAGAAATGAGATAGATCTGATAGACTTGTACATGCACACACATCAGGAGAGGCTTCATGGCTCCTCAGGCTTCATAATCCCATTCATAATAAAATGTTCAAGTAATATAAAGAATACTTGATAACTTGCAGTATTTGATTATTGACATTCTGACACTTTTTCCTTTTAATTATTTTTCATGCAGCCTGTTGGCTCAGGTAGACACAATCCCCTGCTGCTGGATGGAATGTCAGGTTTGCTTGTCCAACAGTTTTGGTGTCTTATGATTTTGCCATCAAAGCTCTGAGAAGATTAAAATACAAACCTCTCACTTTGTGTCATCTGCAGTTGGCAAATAAAGGGGACAAACTGCCTAACATGGAATTGCATTTACTAAAAAACTTCCTTCTCAAGAGGAGTCAGAAACTCATTCTTGCAGATATCAGGAACTCTGCAGAAAAGGACGATTAAGGCCCTAAAAAAATCCTCACTGTGGATGCACAAGTGTTAATTAGAAGCTTCTCTCCATTTCTGTTACACATATAAGTAGGCTGAGAGACACCCCATTTTCACACATTACATGGAGAAAACAGCCTCCATTCAGCTGCTTCTTTAATCCCCTGATGGGGGAAGGTGTTATGCAGAGTCATTTGACAGCAGAAGAAAGGATCACATCAGTGAGGTTTCCAACTCCAAAGGTGTTTAACACTGATATCACAGAACTTGCAAGAGGAAAAAACATATAGGTCATGGAGTTTGCAGGTGAGGGAAGACTCTTTTATCTCTACGTCTTTTAAAACTCTGGTCTCTGCGATACTTTAGTGCTTTAAGAAAGGTAGGATTTCTTCCCTCTTCCTGCCCCCAGACAAAGTAAAAGTTAATTTGACATATTTTCAGTATTTGATTGCAATCTAATTCCTAAAACTAAACCATAATTTCTTTAAATTTTCTTAAGCCAGGTACTAACAGTATAAAATTCTCAACTTTTTGACTACCAGAGTCCCTCACATGTATCAGTCCCTCCCATAGTGGGACTTAACCCCCCACTTAACCCATAGTGTTGGCTCCCCAAATTGAGTTATCATCAGATGAAAGGCAAATGAAAATGACACTGTGAGAACATTTTGATTAGCCCTGAAAACTTTTACATATTATTTTCCATGTCTAGACAAATCCCGCAAAGTCTAGTAAGCAAAATAGAAATTACTTCATACATATCAAATATACATGAAACCTTGTGGCTAACCAAAAGCAACCACCTGTATCAGCTACCATGAGTTAGACTTACTTAACACAGTTCTCAGCATAAGCCCATGAACTTTAACCAAATTTCTGCTGTAGTAGATGAAATATGATCAACCACCTGCCCCAAACAACAGAGCAATCTTTGGTGCGGTCAGGGAAATAAAGAATGAAACTATACGAAAAAACCTGTTAATCTTCAAGGAGTACAGAAGTGTCCAGGACATGTCTGGAACAAATTGATTGTGGATGCTAACTACTGTGGTGACAGCAAATCAGAAAACAAAAGCTCAGGCTGATCAGGCAAATCAGCAATGGGTTATTTTCCTACCCAATATTATTATTAAGGAAACCTAGGAATGAATATTGGGGATTTCCCAGGAGTTCCCTGATGACTTTGATGGGGGACCCACAGCTCTGCACTCAGATCCAGAACCACCCCTCCAAACTTTGGAAGGGCCAGGGAGGAGGGGAAAAGCCCAGGAAAACCCATGTTCCTGTGCTAGAAGGAAGTACAGCATGGCAGGACCCACCATGGTGACCTGCCCAACTTCCCTCTGGGACTGAGACATCTCACATGGAGAACAAGGAGCTCATGGAAAAAAACACCATGCTAGACTACCCAATTTCTCTCACTCACTACACCATCTCCCCCACAAGACAAGGAAGTCCTGTGATCCCTAAAAGTGTGAGCATCGTGAGTAAAGTGTTCTCGCACCCAAATCCACAATACTACCTTCCAGGCAATACACAGAGAAGAAATATATTAACCTACCTTGAGAGCTCAGACTTTCCACTGACAAAACTTTAAATCCATGCAGGCCAAGAGCCACTTCGTGGCATAGAGAAGTGATAAGCAATAGAGGGTTACATTTATTACAGATCTTTGGGATGTTGGCAGGCCCTGATGATGAGATGAAGGAAGAGCCATTCTTTGCTTCTAATCACTCTTATCTAGGCAAATAAAAGATTTGTCAAGTTAACCCAGAGTACTTGAGCTTAAGATGTACAGGTAAGGATTGTACATAGATGAGCCTACATGTCTTGTTAAGGTTCATGCAATAACAAATACGTTGCTTCATTTACATCATGCACTATAACCCAGAGAAAGAGAAAAATGCACAAACTATGCAGGTTCCTATCGAGTTCCTGAAGGAAAAAAATATGAGATGACTACAATTACTAGCAGAATAAATCCTGGCCACTAGCACCGGGGATGGCAAAAAGAACATGGAGACAAAAAGCCAAATGAGTTGATGGTCTTTCTGCCAATGTGTTAACACCTACTGCAGGCCAGTCTGAACCAGCTTGTGTTCAGTCCCAGTTGGTTAAATGCTTTCTTCCTATCCTGCTCTCTCTGAGTAGTCCCTGTTAGCTGTCCCTTAGCTAAATGCTACTAGTTGCCCTTCGATCTTTTCTCCTTTGTATTATGGATGCACCAAGAAAAAGCAAGGGAGGAACAGGTCTGTAAATAAGTAATTTGCTGCAGCTTCAGCTTTGCCATCACATATGCCTGTGCTCATTTGCCTTCACTAAATGCTTGCAGACAAGAAAAGACTAGATCAACACAGCTCAAAACAGCCTTTACATTCATAAAATGGTCTTTGTTCATTCTCTTAGCTGAGAATGACTGACTTAACTTTGATTCAGTTTAATCTGTGACCAAATGATTTAAAGTAAATCCAAATAAATGTTGTCGTTCCTCTTAAATAAGGTGTGAAAAAGGATGCAGCTTTCTGCATTGCTTTAATTTCACTATATAAATTCACACCTAAAGTTATATTGGTGTCACGTTCTCAAGCAGCAAAGCCTTTTGGGACTTCCTGTCTCTCTTGCTCTGCCTTCTGTTTTCTTATTCTTTTCAAGGTTAATGACACGATTACTCAAACACAGCGATTTATTCATCCCTTATTATTCCAAGGAAGTTGTTAACAAGTCATGGATTGGGTGTTAGGTTATTTAAGGCTATTAACAAGACATGCAAATACTCAGACATGTACTTGTGACTGACACAGAACTGCACTAGTAAAACACACACATTTTAAAGCTTTCCCTGGCTCAAACGGAATGGGTAGCATGGCTTAGGGTTGTCCTGATCCATTAAGGTCTTCCTAGCACATAAACGCTGCTAACTCTTTCTGACTTTTTAATTGCTCTTCAGAAGGCACTGGCAGCATGCTGGGCACACAATGCAGGCTCAGCACGAACCAGAGCAGGAGACCAGTTATCAAGGAAGTAACATTATTCCTCAGGAGAAAGCTAATGTCCTGACTGAAGAGGTCATGAAGGGAGGTTGTTTTATTTGGAAACAGTAAGCTCTTTGGCAAAAAGGGGAAGAGAGTCCAAAATAAATTCCCTGAGGCAGAAGCTGTGGAATTAAGAAGGGGGTGGCAGCATTTGCACAGGAGAGCTGAGAACAGGAGTGCTTCAGAAATAGGATTTTCTTCACTCTCCTTTTTGCTCTAGGAAAGATGCAGCTAAGCAGCAGAAAGCTGTACTATAGGAACTAGTGGAGACAAGGAGAGGTCTAAAGTCTTCTTATCATGATGACCAGAAAGGTTCATCTATCCAACGGATTGAGGTTTGAGGAGGACCTGACTGCCCACACCACAAGTGAGGAGACTCAGTCATAGGAAGAGGACTCACAAAATCCATTGCAAAAATAAAAAACCTTCTTAAATTAGCAAGCTACACTGAAGTGTGGGCCTTGTGCCTCCCTTTTTGGGGGAAGAGACACCAGCTGACTAACTTCGGGCTGACTTGTTCTGAAGCCAGCATCCAGGCAGAGGCATTAGCTGAGACACAAAGCATTAAACTGAAGCAGCATGAGTGAACCAGCACTTCTGGAAGTGACTTGGGTAGGAAAGGCTTGCTTGGCTTGTATCTTCTGCAGTAGCCAGACGGAGCTCGCATCTGGTGCTGGCAGTCTGGTACCCAACAGCATTATCAATACAGTGCCTAGGTCAGCATATAGCAACATATAGATGGGCACCAGGATACTCTTCTCGGGAGACGGAGCAAAGTGTGTCTGTTTTCTTCCTTTCAAAAGCACCAGTTACTTCCAGGAAATAGTTCAGTATAACCCAGCCAACCTCTAAGTGACTTGCCAAGGGCCAGATCATGAAAGCAAACATATTAAACATGTAAATTCAGTCTTTCCAGACCTTGCTTTCAGATCCCAACCAAACTGTTTTGTTCTGCTTTTCCCCAGAAGGAAGCAAACCACAATGGAACTGAAATACACAAGACAATTTAATTTAACATAAGAAGTTTCTTCAGCCCTAACGGAACACTGAGTACTAGTTTTAGGAGCAAAAGACAAAGGTTTGTTTTCAATAAGTATGATAGCACATGTGAGTCTTGTAAATGCCTGTTGATTTGGCCAAAATCTCAAAATTAATATTCCTCAGTTAGTAGGTTAAAAATGTGTCATTCTGCTTCAGTCTTGAACAGGGAAGTGGGATACCCTATGGCATGCTTTGCTAGAGTCAGGCCAGATGCCCCTAACAGAAGTCAGCATAAGGCTACTAACACAACTGCACAGGACTGCACCACTTGAGAACCTGGCCACAGGACATGTCATAATACATTCATTTCTAAAATGGGATCAGGGTGGAAGGCATCAAGAGGTCATTTATTTTACCTGCTGGCCCCAAGGCAGTATGAGACGTACCTAAATTGCTGACAGTTGTTTGAAACGTCTCCTCTCTTGCTGGGGTAAGGTACGCTGCAGACCTCTGGTCTCAAAGGCAGCTGAACATGTCCAAATGTGTTTTCAAATGAAAAGTCAGGATTAACACATTAGATGTCTGTTAAAGGGGATAGCTATTGCATAGAACCAATGCCCATAGCAGTACCACAAATGCGTGTAGATATGCAATGTTGCATATACGTTAGTTTTGTAATTTAAGAGGGAATGCTATGAAACTCAGAGCTCTGATCAAACACCACTTTCTGCATTGTATTCTTCTGCAAAAAAAGTTGCTGAACTTTCAGCTGATCTAATCCATTGCTAACTGTATCCCCTTTCCCTGCGCAAATAGACTGCTGTGCATGGATAATTAGCACGCTGGTCCGAGGCCAGGGAGCTGAGCAGCACCGCTCACCTCAGCGAGACTGCCCGTCCGGTTGCGGCTCCGACAGCAGTCACGCGGGACGTCTGCTTCTTACATCACCATGCCAGCAAGTGCACATTCAGCCATTCCATACATTAGTGCAGATACAGGTCAACTGCTTTGCCGTGCCCTGCAAAGCAGCCTAATTCCTCTTCTCTGACTTCATAAGCTCTGTTTGGAAAAGACCTATTAGACACCAACATGAAACAGCTATTAGAGAAGCAGTGTAGCAAGACAAGTTATTTTTTAAGACCTCCTGTGACGAATATTTCAGAATACATTCAGCCCTGTAAAGCTCTTCATATTTTGCCAAGATCCCTTGAAACTTCTGTCACAAAATGCACGTCACACAAGCATCTTGGTTTTCACAGAGTCTACAAATGTCCATTCACCGCAACTCAGTCTCCAGCTCTTTATGACTTCAGAAAAGCACTTGACTCCATGTTTGGAACTGAGCACATAGAGGAGGAACGCTTCTCAGCCTTGGCCTTAAAACTAACACTCCTGAGTATGTGCCTGCTTTGATGACTTGGCTTTAATCTTGGTGTTTGTTTCATTTGTAACCTGAAAGGACAGTCCAAGGTCTGATCAATACACTGTGAACATGTGAGAAAATAAATGCCAAGGATCTAGGGAAAGCAAAATAAAATTTTCTTTATAAAAATATTCCAAAACTGCACACTAATTTTACAACCAACAACTCATCCTTTATCACAGTTGTAAGAATAATTGATAAAAAAAAGTCACATTGTCCTCTTGAATTATTCTTTTATTTCCTGTCAGAGTACTGACTCACAAATTTCTGAATATATGCCAGTGTTCTGAAGATTCTTCAATAGAAAGCTTTGCATACAGTCTGCCTAACTCTAACCTTATAATGATGAAATATTTGAAGACTGCTGCTTTTTTATTATTATTTTGAATATTTTTGCATTTTGAAATCTGAAGAAAAATAAAATCCCTTTAAGATACCATATAAATTCTAATATTCTCTTTCAATCACCTCCAGTAACTGATCTAAGCAGCTCTACAAATATCTGTACATTTCATCTTATTCATTTCCCTAGTGACCAGGAAGCACATTTTCTAGCCTGAGATATAGAGAGAGCTTTTTTTTTTTTCAAATTGAGTTCCTACACAGACAGTTTTGCATGGTATGAAATTTACTCCTTCCCCAACATACTCACAATCCATAAATGAGTTGTTCTATCGTAGATGAAGATTGGCCTCTCACTCACCAAGAACATGTTTTCTCTAAGGGCAAGGACATAAACCAGGGCTCTGCAGCAGAGACACGGGTATTGGAAGAACTAACACACTCAGCCACTGCAACTTAGCTGGAACTGTTATTTGAGACAAAATAAAAAGTCAGTGTTTAAACTACCTCTCCAATGGTGTGCATTGGTCATACAGTTGAGCTAAAGTTAGCTTTAATGCCAGTTTTAAGCTAAATTGTTTGGCTTCATTCTGGAAGAAGAAACTACAGTACTCGCTTGGATCAGTTATAGCTAAGGAGCAATTTAAAACTACTGTCCCTCAGCTGTTTGCTAAAACATCTCAGTTGCAGCACTCTATTGACAACACCAATGTAGAAGGACTAATGCATTGCATGAGAATGAAATTTTGGTGAGTCAGCCCATTACTGGATCCATATTTTAAAAGAATAGTGTGCTTCACGTGTTAATTGAGCAGGGCTATGACATTGGTAGATAAGACAACCTTTTCTACCTGTAATAAACTACGTTTCATATCATCATGTTTTGACAAATGTCTGTATCATGTTACCTACCAAGATTTTTTTCCAATTGTGATTTGTGATTGAATGAGATCCTCCTGAGTCTGAAGTAAGTAAACAGGTTGAATTCTGAAATGGTGTGCTCTGATTCAAAGGGTATCAGACAGCAGAGCTTTTAAATTGCATTCACTTTTAACTGTGAGGCAAATCCTTTTTTAACAGCAAATGGCAAAGTAATATGGACCAAACTTCTAGGACTGCTTAAGTCACTGGAATTTTGTCATTAATGTTAAGGAGGAGAGAATTTAACCTAAATATTGTATAAATCATTATCGGTCTCTTTTTGCAGCTTTTGAAGCTCAAAGACATCCCGTGTTTCAGTTAACAGTGATATGTAAGTCTGTCACTGCTTTTATTGCAAGTCATCTGTTAAAGTGAATAGATAAGTTGTACTTCCCTCTAAACAAACCATACACATCTGGAGAATGAAAGTTCAAAGCAAATACCAGGTGAAGTCCAGTGGATTCCTCCCAGCCACCAAGATGAAATACTTTTTTTTTTCTGTGTAAGCATTTAACGCCTTTTGAAAATAATCAAACAAACAATACTCAAAACTGGAAGAGTTCCTTTCCTGCAAGCCTTTAGCTCTCAGTATTCCCCTCCATTCTATACAGTTCTTGCCTAGCCTTTGCTGAACCTCATAGACATGGCTAGATTGCACAGCTGTGATTCTCATCACGTTCCCTGATACATCTGTGTCTGTTCATGTGTGTAAAGCAGGGGGAAAAGGGAAATATTGGAAGACTGGTTTTCTGACTTTCTTCACTGTTACCTGAATTTCAGGAAGACATATAGTCATTTTTTGTGGAAGTTATTTTGCTGAAATTTAATGGTCAGACTTAGACCAAAAAACCCATCTAACCCCACACCCAACCAAAACCCTCAAAATGTAGAGCAGTGGTCTCTATTCAATAGCACAGTGGTCCTGTCCTTCAGAGAGGCTAACCACTCAGCTTTTGGTGGAGCCACTCATCTAAACCAGGGGTAAGACTCATCTTCCTGAGAGTCTGAGACTCCATGCATAAAATTCTTGGGATGAGGTGTGGGTACTTATAATGTTGATTTCTACATCTCAAAGTTATTTGTCTACATTTTCTTTACAGTCACTAGAGAGAAATAAACATTTCTAGCATATGAGTCATCTCATACTACTGCAGATGTCTAAAATATGTCATAATAATTGTGCCTGAGAAGTGCCTTTTTCTCACCAGTGATTATAAAGGAAGCCTTGAGTGGCCAGCTCAGATGTAGGCATCTCTATGGTTAATGTTTAAATTTGCTGAGACAAAACTCCTTCCGTTTCAATTCATGACAGGGAATGTCTATGGTCATGGAATGGGTGAAGGATCACACCAAAACCTGCAAGAAGGATGTCTATCAGGAGTCCTTGCTCCAGTGGCCATGTTTGTCCCCAGCTGCAGCACAGGGCCTTGGCACTGAGATCCCAAACAGCCAACGCAACAGCTGAACAGCAGCTTGTGGCTCATGCTGAGCACCACATGCAACAAGCACAAGGGAAAGGCACTGATTCTTCTTCATGAATGCAAGTGCTATAGGCACAGTGGTGGGTAGTGGACATGGGAGTCGAAGGATTACAATCATCAGTGCAGAACACATGATTATCAGCGTGCACAACAGACAGTAGTACAAGACGGAAAATACGGTGCTGGTAAGACCAGTAATGGGGGAGACAGCATAAACAAAGAGCTTTGTGAACTCTCTTCAGAGTTCTAAGCAAAAACTGCTATTATGAAAAAGTGAATAAAAAAGATTTTAAACTGGGGGGGGAGGGGGGGACAAAATTATTCTAGATTGGTTAGAAAATGTAGAAACTGTAGAATGACAAAGCAATCCAAACCATTTTGAGTGTAAGAAAGAGATAAGTGAAGGTTATTTCTCAGCAGAACTGTGAAGATCAATGCTACCTGAAGAAGAGCAAATAAATGCAAAGTAAAGTAACAATCAGATCTGACAAGTATGTAAGTGGGTGATGAAAGGGAGAATTTCAGCACTGCTACTTCAAACATTTTATTGAGGAATGATGAGAAGCTTGCTTATCAATGAGAAGACTGAGAAGACAGTGATGATTTTTATACCACAGAGGCAGGAATACAAAGAAGTACAGAGAGAAATTATGCCAAGGTATTAAAAAATGAGGATTAAAAGAGGAAGATAACGCTATAGGCAGTATGAAGAGAAGAGGTATTTAATGAAGTAGAATAAAATGAGAACATCACTTAGGAGAGACACTGAAGTGAACCCCTTGAAGCCAAGTATTGAGATCTTGGCTAGGAGAGGTACACCATGTTTGGATGAAACACTAGGTCCTCCATCCAGCATCTGATATTTCTGATGTCAGTGGTTGACAAACAAGTCAGATGAAAATCTCCAGCATGTTTCCTGGTGTTCTAGATGCATGTCTCCCTATTTACTCATTGAACCTGGCGTGCAACTCTTCACTTCAACTTTTCAGCATATTCTAAGAGTTTTCTTGTAAAAGTGTGTAAGCGCTTACGGTAGAAAGTGAGAGAGAAAGCCAAGTGTGACACTGAAGTGGAAATATTCAGAATGTTTTTTAACATAAAACAAAGTATTTCAAATTAAAACACCAACATCCTCAAAATGTGTTTTGAGTGGGTTTGTTGTCTCTTGGCTCCTTGCCCTTGGAAATTTGTTTAGGAATAAATTCCTCATTGTATTGTTTTCCATAAACATAAAGCACAAACATTTAAGTAGTAAATTTCTTTGCTACATACTGTACAAGGATAAAACAATAGGAGAGTTAGCAGCTACTATGTTGTGTGGGAGAAAGGTGAGTCACTGCCATGAGATAAAATTAAATTACTTCTTACATAAGTTCATCATAATCTTCACTTTTTCAGCATCAAAGCTGATGACTCAGTATTTGTTTATAAAGGGTGTTCATTACCATATAATAACTGGCAGTCATCAAAGATGTCTTATATTTTATCTACCTATATCTACTTTTTATAGAGCCCTAGTAAGATTACTGCATCTCCTTTATGACCAGGTACATATCATGATACTGCCTGCGATTCTGTCTTTAAGCCGTCATTCTTCACAGCTTTGTGATGAGAAATTAATAGTTTTTTCTAAATTCTTTGATAAATATCTTACAGTTTTTGAAGGAGAAATAAGGGGGACAATATGCAAACTGAGCTATCTAACAAGGATGTAGATCCATATTTCTCTTCCAAGAATAAAAAATAATGGATTGTAAACTTTGCATAGCTTTGCATAGCTATGAATCAATGTAAAAAGTCAAATGATGTGGAAATCACTAAAGTTTTGACCAAGAATTCTAGCAGGAGATTGGTTTAGTTTATTGTGAATTGATTGTTCCCGATAAATTAATATGTTTGCTGCGTTACTTAGTCTCAAATTAGTTTTATCATAAGGAAGTTACTTTGGAAGTCAGTAAATGCAGAGTTCAGCTCCTTCCTGCTGCTCTGAATGTTGCCCTCCTGAGGTGTGTTGAATGGTGCCTCAAGTTTCCACTTCCACTAAAACTCTGCCCAAATCATCAGTACTGCGAAAACTTAAAGGCTGACCCCAACTGAAACCTGCAAAGTTGCTTCTCCAGAAATAAAGGCCAACATCCAGCAGAGGGATTTTTGATTCCGAGGGCTGTACTCAGATTCTGCCTACCTGCTTGCGCATAGTGATTCTTGCTAGCAAGCTGCTGACACCTGTCTACTCTTACCTCCCACCCTCTGCACTGTCTCTCTGAGGTCTCCATTTCCACTTTGACTAGATATGGAATTGCATGTGCTTGGGCATAGTGCTCTGCTCTTCTTTAAGCTCCCAAAATTCCTTGTTGTTGCAGTAGGAGTATAACTACTGTCACTGGATCTATGGTAAAGCACCCTCTTACAGAGAAAGGATGAACTGATGCACACAGGCATTTTGCTGGAGTACCTGTGTGACCAGTCAGTGGTCAAGATCCCCTCAGGTACCAACGGGAGCTACAGAAGACATCGAGCCTGATGGCTGTTAAGTAAGTGTTCCCTTGAAGTGCAGGCTTTTGCCATGATTTGTTGTTTGACCATTCACAGTGTTCAAAAGACAGAAAGCCCATGGAGTATAAGATAAAAAACACAAAGGTCTGGTATGAATATGTTAAGAGACATCTTCAGACTTTCCTGCTTAGACTGATTGATCAGCATAACTGTAGCTGACTAACACTTGAGGAAGAAAAAAATAATACAGTGAGTTTAATATATTTTTTTAAACAAAATAGAATGTAGCTAGACATAGCTACTGAGAAGTAGTAACAGTCCTGTATCTACGCCAATACAGCTTCTCCATGTAGGTTGGGCCCCCTGTGTTTCTTCTTTTTTCTGGACTATGCAGAACTGACAATATTTTCTGTAAGCACCATGGAAGGAAAAGTGTATTCTAGAGGAATGTGGGGATTGGTCCAAAGCCCACTAAAGTCAATGAAAGTCTTTCCATTGACTTAAGTAGGATTTGAATCAGACCCTAAATGAAGAAAAAAGGATCTTGGAGTTCTGGGCTAAGGAAATAATTCCATTGGGAGTGGCATGGAAAAACACATGAAGGTGAGAGCACTTGAAGAAAACAAAAGGAGCTGAAAACTTGGCACCAGCGATTGCTTCAGTATTTTTGGAGGTCATAAAAACCGAGGGTCTTTCTCTGATGCAAACTCACCCCCCTCAAAGCAGGCTTATTTATTCCTGTGTCAGAAACATATCAAGCACATATGAGACTAATCTCCTGGTTTTCTTCCTTCACTTCAAAACTGACTATCACAATGGAAATGACACAATGTTGTCAGCTCCTCCCAGAATGTCACCTAATTTATCACAGGCAATTTCAAATAAGTGGTTATCCAACTTTTCCATTTCTTTCAATTCCATAAGAAGCAAAAATTCCCCAGTGCCCCTAGTGTCCCCATATGGCCTCTCTGGACTGATCATTATCCAAAACTGACTGTTTTATTAGCTGCTGAGTTTTCAGATCCCATAGTAAGTGTCTCAGAAATGCAAGCGGTGCTTCTACGTAAGTGTGCATGAAAAACAGCTGCCAGGTGAATTGAAGAAATGTATATTACACGGAATCAATATTTTGGGGAAATGTAGGTATTTAAAATAACACTGATACTGTTCTGAAGCAGGAGATAAATCAAAAAAATCAGTTGAACATAGTTAAAGCAGAGGAAAATAAACCCTTTTCATTTAGATTAATGCAGAACAGCTGCCTATTAAAAAAAATAAATAATCAAACTGAAGGAAAAAATGGAACCAAAAAGAATTCAAAATAAAATTAGACAAGGGCTGAATGCAAGGGTGCAAACTTAAGCTAGATTAAGGAAACACATCAAATCAGAAATGAAACTTTTGAAAGATAGATGCAATCATGTGCATTCCCATCTTGGAGAAGCAAATAAAAAAGAGCAGCCAATGTTATTGGCTCCTACGGGAAGTCTGCAAAATTTTGCAATTGGTCTTTTAAGACAGTTCTGCTTTTCTAATATATATTGCTGTAGCTGTATGCTGTGGAACAGATTTGGATACAGGAGCATTCACCAAATTCCAAATTTTCTCTCCTGGTATAGATTAAGTGTGCTGCAAAGGCAGAGCAGGCTTGCCAACTAGCACTCCTTTACAGTGTGTTTCATCTTTTAATTTAAGGAAGACTTGCTGCTTCAAAAGATTTAACTGTGAGGAAGGAGCAAGTGAAAAATTACTCCCTTCTGCCATCAGCACTGAGTAATATGAAAACATATCATTGCTTTTGCGGATTGGATTTCCTTTATTTTTATATTTTGAAATATTCCCATTTAATATGTTAAATATTTTCAAAGGGAGGAGAACAGAAGGAAATTATTTATATTAGGTTCAAAAATGTATAGTTTTATCTTCTGTTAATAAAATGAAAGTAATATTACTTGAAATGCTTAGCTAGTCCAGAGAAACAACACATGTTGGGCCACTGTGCTAGTCTTCCCATGATGTCTCCCCAACATGCAGTACCTTTGTGTGTCATGGACGATAACAAAAATGCAAGGAGTATCCTTGCCTATTCTGGGATTGAACTACCCCTTGATGGGTATTCTAGATGAAAGATAATGTGTGGCTTTGCTTCCCCTGTGTAATACAAACTGTATGCCTCCCTCAATGTAGAAAGGAGACTCACTGCCAAGCAGGGAAGTTCCTGTTATCTCTTTCTGTGATGGGCTTCCCTGGGACTGCACTAATCCCAGTTCAGAAACCCTAAAAACTGAAAGAGACTGAAAGTCTCAAGCCAGTGGTGACTCACCTTATGTTTGTGCTCAACACGACAGGTGGGCTCCTATGCTAGTCTCCTTGTTTTACAGAGTGCTGAGTTTTGGAGTGTCTCTTTCAAGGTGCAACCTTTAAAATCTGTTTCACTTCAAAAAGCTCCAAAATTCACCTGAAAATATTTCTGTTCCCCTGGCTTTTGAATTCTGATTTTCTAAAATTCTTCAGTTACCTGCCTCAACACGCAACTGAGAGAGAAAACTGAGCTTTTCAGCATCCACGTGTACTGTCACACATACTGCTTTAGATGTGGGAGCTAAACCAGAGTGAGGAACTCTCGCTGTAAAGAGTTAGTGAAAGGAGAGGATCACTGAACAGATAAATATGCTTTTGTGGCGAGTCCACCTTTCGACCTTTCTCCCAGCACAGAAGAGGAGTAGTAGGGTAAAACTCCTATTCCTTCCCTCTGCTGATCTTCCAGGGCATAGCAAAATTGCTTACTTGCACACGGCTAAAACCAGTCTCTTGGATAAGTAAGCTGAGCTGTTCCCAGATGACTTCTCGATGGAAATTTCAATGCTTCATTGACTCCTCTTGAAAGAGATTTGCAATCATAATGACCAATCACCTCCTGGGATCATTTACCTAAATGTAGGAGTCTTCAGAGTGAAGCGTCATTGTTTAGACTTCCTGGAGAAGGGATACTACTGTCTGGAGTACAATTAGCTCATCTTAAGGACTTTACTGAGACAGATCTGAACACTCATGTCCTACTTCTCTCTACTGCCTACAAAAGCGGCATAGATGGCTACATCAAAGATGCCTGAAGATGGATGAGAAGAGTTCTAACATAGATGTCTCCTAGGGTGAGAGTCACAGCTAGTAGACAAGTAATTTAGGAAGCGGATGGGGACACATAATTCTGACCATAACCCCTTGCTACTGTCTACTGTATTGGAAAGTGCAACAGAAAGATGAAAGGCTGCAGGCTCTCTGAGATCCTTTTAGTCATTTTTCTTCTTTACCTTTATATTTCTTATTGAGTTTTACCATAGTTAAATACAACAGTTTCATCTTTTTGTAGTATGACAAACATTTATAGAAAAGTTTGGTTTAATAGGACATTGGAAATAACCATGTCTGAGAAGAAACTTTCATTTTTTAAACAGAACAGGATTTGAATCCCTTATGACTTACGTCTAGCTACCCAGCAATAGACTGCCGTCCTAGATGATGTGTGTGTGTGCATGCATATTTGTTTATTTATTTATTAGTTGGAGCCAAGTATTGACATTCTAAGATCTTGGCTGGTCAGATAAAAATCTCCTTTGTCAAGATTGGCCATTTCTCAAGCCACAGGAACTTTAAACAGTTTCCTGGCAGACACTGAGCAAGCAGGTTGAAGTGGGCAGTGTGATGAAAGGGGAGACCACCCCTTTAATCCTACAGGTTGCTGAAATCTACAGTAGGTTTTTGTTTTTCTCATTACCTGTTTGTTTATTTTATTTTGTTTTTACAATCTGGTTAAACGCATTACAGAATCTGCAAAGATGTCTCAAAAACACTATATGCCATATATTATTTTTTTTTTAAAGCAAGCATTGCATATTCTTCATTCTGGTGGATACAATGTCTGCATTCACACCTGCTCCATGGTTACACCAGCCTCCAAGTGGAAAGCGGTTCAGTCAGTAGCCTGTAACTGGACTACCATGGAGATCTGCCTGTATAATGTTTGCAGTCTTGGGCTCAGATCAGACCTGTAAAATCCTCGGCTTATGTGAAACTAGCCCTACAGAGACGTGCATCTGTAGGGAAGAAAACAGAAAGGTTCCTTGCACGTCCATAATGCAAGGGCTCCTTGATGCTCGTGCCAGCAATAGCAGAAGCTGCTGAGAAAGGAGTTGGTGAGGATGGGGACAATGCATCCTTTCAAAGTGAGGCCCAGCACTCTGGCCAGGTTTCTTACTGCATCTGTAGGTGCTGGGCCTGCTTGCCTTCTTTCATGATATATTAAAAGCAGTACCATTAAGCTCCCTCACCAGATGGACACAGGCCTCCGAGAACCTGGATGCGTTTTCTGAGGTTTACCGAGGCCATCAACAGGATTTGCCTGCAGGATTAGAAAGTTCTTGCTTTTGCCACATTGTTGAAGGGCCATGATGGCAGGGCTGGAGGACAAAGATACACACTCCTGTGCAGTGGGGCTCTATGATGGAGGTGACCAAGATGGAGCTGGACGAGAGCTTTGTCTACTCACCTCGAAGCAGCGTTGTGCAGAGGCCCCAGACTGGGTCAGAGCCCTGTAGAACTGCAGTAGGAGAGCTGCCTCTAGGCTAATTAATGCTGCTTTGTAGCATTTTTACTGGTAAAAATGAAAACTTGGAAAAATTTCTGCTGAAGGTAGCTCATTTCCACCTCATTAACTTCCACTTAGATGTAGGATTTTATAAAACTGGATCTCTTTCCTATTCACTTTTCTCTTTTTCACCTGGCAAATCTGAGGGCTCCAAATGCATAGAAGGTGACTGGGAAAAGGAGATGAGAAATCTTCAATTAATCAAAATTAATGGCCATTTTTTTGCTCTTCTTTTCTTCAGTTGTACTCTATTCACTTTTTCTTCGGCTTCCTTTTCCCTTAGGAGTGTTCTTTTCTCTCCATCATCAAGAATGCAATAGCAGGGTCACATTGTCTATCAAAGAGGTCCCAGAATCGCCTGTCACTAATTTTGTGATTATCAAAAGGACTGTCCTCAGGGCAAAATCTTCCCCTTCTTGCTCCCTTTGAGAAAAGACTTGTTCAGATCCTGCAGGAGAGTTCCTTGCCCAAAGACATAATCCTCTAAATAGGCAAGATATTGGAGGAAGCATAAGGACAGAAGGGCTTTGCCAATCACAGGTGCCCTAAAAAGAAAGAGTAATGCACTCTCATGAATGATGTATCAGACTTCTGTTGTGCTGCAACTGGAGGGCTTGCAGAGCAGAGAGAAATCCACAAGCCAGTTTTAAGCAGCAGTGCTGGCTGATCTTACTCTCCCCTCTAGGAGAGGTTATGGTACATGTTGCGCTCGCTCCCTGGTGTTGTACCTAATCCTGCAGCCTGCTTCCCCCTGTAGCCAGAGAAATGCATTGTGGTATGGGAGCTGCGGCTATACTGTGTATGAACCACATTGATTTCAAGCACCATACACCAACTACCGCTACAAAAGGGACAGCAGAATCACAGTGGCTTGGATGGACCTCTGGAGATCATCTAGTGCAACTCCTCTGCAGGTCCACATACAGCAGGTTGCACAGGATGGCGTCCAGGCGGGTTTGGAATGTCTCCAAAGTCAGAGACTCCACCACCTTTCTGGGCAGTCTGTTCCAGTGCTCTGCCACCCTAAAAGTAAAGAAGTTCCTCCTCATGTTCAGATGGAACTTCCTATTCAAGTTTTTGCCTGTTACCTCTTGTCCTGTCACTGGACACCACTGAAAAAAAATTGGCTCCCTCCTCCTGGCACCCTCCCTTTAAATATTTATAAGCATTGATGAGATCTCCCCCTCAGTCTTCTCTTCTTCAGACTGAAAAAACCCAACTCTCAGCCTTTCCTCATAAGAAAGATGTTCCAGACACCTGATGACCTTTGTAGCCCTTCGCTGTACCCTCTCCAGCAGTTCCCTGTCCTTCTTGAATCAGGGAGCCCAGAACTGGACACAGTACTTCAGATGAAGCCTCACCAGGGCAGAGTAAAAGGGCAGGATGACCTCCCTCTACCTGTTTGTGTGCAATGCCTAACACAGAGACATACATACTTAATATGTATTCCCACAGAAAAAGTAAAGAAAGACTTGTGTCTTAATTAGCTAGGAATAAATACACACACAGGTTAAGGTTCTTGTTAGCTGATGGGATGCTAGCCAGCTTTTCATATCAAAATATATTTTGCTAGAAGCATACTGAGATTCTCATTAAAAGAAGAAAAAGCTGACACAAACCAGTGCAGTCCGACACGCTGAAAAGCGTCTTTTTGATGTATTTGGACTTAAAATCCATACTGGTGGTGAAAATTTGCTTATGGATTTAAACTTTAAATCTTTACACTCAGTACTAATTTTCTTAATTTCATTAATCACAGTCTTATATTACAAGTGATAAGTACTATTTCCCAAAAAACGCTCCACGGGTATAAAGCTTGTGCAAAGCTTCCACCATAGCAGCCAAATCCCTGACTTTCTTGTGGTTCTGCCTCAAAAATTGTTTTCTGTTTCCATGTACCTGTACTATTCAATCCCATGAAACCTAAACAAAGGTAATCTCAGATGAAGAAAAAAGGAAACTGAAGGTACTTCAGATGAAATAAATATTGTGAGAATAAAGAGTAATAAATGAGCACTGAGGTGCACAACTGCTCATTCCATGCTCAGTGAGGACTTGGGGTGAAAACTTGGTTATGATGAAAGCGGTGAGAATTTCGCCATCAGAAAAATGAGTTTTCACCCAGTATCCAATGTTGCTGCTCAGAGGATGAGGCACGAACAGTTTTTGACTTTTCTGGGCCTCATCATTTGTCACAGTGAAAATATTTTTCATGAGCCTTCCTCCTGGAAACGGGTTTTGCTACAAAAGTAGTTGAGAACTGCTGAAACAGTAACTTCAGCAGTGCAATTTCTCTATACCTTTTTTTTCGTTTTGATTAATGCATGATGCTTATTCTTCATGCCATGTAGATGCCCCACATACTCTCCAAAGTTCTCAGATCAATTTTACAAATTTCTGGATATACACCAACAAAATTTCTCAGATGACTGAAATAAGGCAGGAGGTTTATGTAACCTGGCAAAGATGGGTTAAAAGTCCACTTCAGCTGTGACAATATGGTGAACTGCAGTTACCCCGAATAATCTTGCCAATAAAGAGTATACCAAATCTGGCTTCCAGCAGGAAAATTCTGGAAAGGATTTTTGTAGATATACAAATGACTCCTGTTTTCACGAGCCATCAAAAGTCAACAGAAATACGTGCTCCTAAATCACTGAGATGGTTTAGAAAAATCCAACCCTTAATGAGCTCTACAGCTTAAGCTGGGTGGTAGTTTGAAGGATCTACCATCATCTGACAAGTTTCTGCCTAGATAACCTGCAGAAAACAAGGACAGGGCAAATCAGTGCATGTCCTAAAGGAGGAACCTGCAGCGGTGCTGACCTGACCGCTCCCACAACAGCTAGGGAACAGGAAAGACCCTAAGTGGATTCACAGTCTGAAGGAAATGTTTCACCACATTTCTGAGTTGAAAAAATAAACAGAATAATTTTAGGCACCCTCTTTTTTAACAGAGCGAGATGTTCTTACAGCAATATATAGCCGAATAAATTTTCCAAATAAAAGTCCATCTCCTCTTCAAATCACTGTCTCACAGATATAGAGGTTTTGTTTACAAAAAAGGATCTGAGGGAATTATGCTCTTTGCATATGTCTGAAATATTTGGAGTCATTAAGTTAAATCGTTTAGTTCTGCCAGGTACCAGAATTCAAAGGAAGTAGAGGGAGTGTTTTCAATTTACCCTAGAAAAAAAAGGAAAATACTAGCAGTAAAAAGTATTTGGTGATTAAAGATAAGATATCATTAAATGTGTCATCTGATAATTAGAACAAAAATTCTGTCTTCTCAAAGAAATAAAGAGCTCCCAGACCTCTTCAAGTCATATCTCTAACAGCCTGGAGACCAGCACATATAGAGAATGAGTGAGCTATAGCAGAATGTAACATAGTGATCATATACAGGTATATACATTCTGCTCATACATCTCTACAAACACATTAAAATCTATTTGTAGGCTTCTTCAACTATTACATTAGAGGTAATGATTTTGTTTAAATATCAATGTGATGCTCTTTGAGGTGAATTACACCTTAGAGTTCTGAAAATATTTTTTCAAGATTTTCAGTGAAGCATTCATATTTTAAAAAATTTTGAAAGCTTTTGTTTTGTTTTGAGATTTATTGCTGCTGTTCTTGAAAATTAAAATCTGAAATTACCAGATTAATATTAGAACAAAATATTTCCTTTGACATTCTCCCTCATTTCCCCCCAGAGAATTAAGAACATTTGCGTATTTGATTTAATTTCAAATAGACCAGATTTCCTAAATTCATTGTTACATGGAATTTCTGATCTGTATATGGATTCAGCATGTCTGCATGTATATAAATGCAAATAAAAAGACAAACCAATAAGTACACCATGAATCACCCTCTTTATAGAAATCCAAAATCACTAAATACTGGATTATACTACCGTTACACTTGACCCTTCCTGCTATTTTTCTCTGTTGTAGTAGTGCTCCTGTGAATTTTATTGCATATCTGTTAGGCCTTCCAAACCAAGGAATAAATTCTCCATAACTGTCTCAAACTGTCTGACATTTTAAAGTGCTAACATATTTGAAATATTTTCCTATATCCTGTGCTCCTCTGCATTTTATTTCATGTCTTTGTCTGCTGCTAATTAGGACCATCTTTTTTCTTCCTTTTTTCATTGCCATTTGGAGATTTTACATTTAAACTTCACATATTGCTTTTCTCCAAAACCCTTCTGTTGTACAATTATTGGTTTTGTAGCTATTCAGGTTAATTTAGCTATATCTGGATTTTTTCCCCTGTAGCAGAGGTTTGGGGTTTTTTTGACTCAAACTATGAATGAAGGCTGGTTTAAATTTAGAGCGAGGTAACAGACATTGACTTGATTTGGTTGGCCCCTAAATACTGCTCAAACATTTATTTCAATTATAGTTTCCCTTTCAGAGCATGTATTTTATTAACACTGTACACAGAATTTTGTTTAAGAAACAAATATCTTTCAAAGATTTTTTTATGATTGGTATTTTTAAAATAAAATCCTGAATGTATAATGCCGGTGCTTCCCTAATGTTATACTGTAGTGAAAATTTAGCTAAGAAGGTTCTCATTGAAGTGAGTTACTAATGGTGAAAAATTAAGAATGAATAAAACAGCCTTTGCAAATACCTACAAATTTAAAGAAAAAGAAAAGAAAAAGAAAAATTCTTAGGTTCAATAGCACATTTTATTTCAGAAAAAAAAAAAAAGAAATTCTTCTTTTTTGAACTTGCAGATCTGTCTGAATATTTATCTTGGTTCAATTGCCTCTTTACACTTTCTAGTATAGATTGGCTGTCTATAGCTCTGCCCTTTACAAGAACTGCACTATTTAGCTGGAGCAGTGGAAAGATGCTTAAGAATATTTCCAGTTTGAAAGCATCATTCAGTCCTTCCCTCAATCTGCTTATGTAACTTAAATATTTTTAGTGCCTGGGAGTTCAAAGCTGCTAATGTGTTGTGTTTCTGAATGACAAATAGAACTCACTAAACCCAGCATTACACTGTTTTTTTGAGAAAGTTTCAGAGAAATTCATGCAACTCTAAGTGAAACTCTATCCTGCCTTTAGCAATCCAAGTATTTCCTTCCTTGTACAGAGGGCTGAATGATTCATTGTATCCACGTTCTCTGTTCACCGGTAGGTATGAAGCTGACGTGACTGCGTAACGCAGCCAGAGAACAGAAGCTCTCCTCAAGCTGAGAATCTGAGACATCTAGCAGCAGCCATGGAAAGGAAACTTTCCTCCCCAGGATTTATTCATGATATAAGGTCTTGACAGTTGACAGAAATAGTACCCATTTTTCTTAGCAAGGTGTCTGAATTGCATTGTTCCCATTTGTGGCAACAGCCAAGGAATTTTTCATCAGGAGATATAGTGAAACTAGACCTGGAGACTGATTGAAAAAGTAAATAATTTCACAAAACTGAACTATTAAAATGACCTATTTTAAAAGAGGCGTGTCTGCTGAAAATTAAGAGACCGAGTAGAAAAAATTGTATTTTCCCACTCTATAACTTTACCTAAGCCAATGAAAATCACATATTCAGCTCGTTCCTCAGACAGAATTAACCCAAGGACACAAATAAGGAAGTGACTGACACTTGTGAGTCATGATCCCACATCTCACCTAACATCAGCAACCCAATTACTAAGCACCAATTTCAACCCAGTCCCCCAGATTCTATCCTTAGTTTACAAAGAGACTTCCACTTCCAAGACCCCTCAGTTTGGCGGGGAATGGTCATCTGGAGATGGTCTTCTCTTCCATGACTATAGAGGAAGACTAGATGACAAAGCCAGACATACTTTTTACTTTTTGATAGCTACAATTACATGAAATTAATCCCTATCCAGTCTACCCATATCTTGGGGTTTTTTTAAACTATGGCAGCTCTTGTTCATTCCAATATCTTCTGATGTGATCATCTTTTCTTACTACTCCAACTAAACCAGCACAGGAAGTGTAGAAACTGGGGTGGGGGAAGGAAAAACCAATATATGGCTAGGTAAGGAGGGCTACAGAAATAAGGAAGTATGCTTGTAGAAATCAGAGTTGTGTCAAAATGGGGGAAATAGAAAGGACTATAAACTCAAGCAGTATAAATGTAAAATCAGAGTATGGCACATCAAAGAAATATCTGAGGAAAAACTTTCAAAAGACAAAAGAACTCGTAATATATCCTTCTCAAACATATCAGGAACAGAAAGAGTGCAAGAGAAATTGTAGAGCCAAAAGAAGCATTCACAGAATGTAAGACTATAGCAGAAAAAAAAAAATTATTATATGTATATTTTAATGTAAGTTTACTGTAGGGGATCTTGGGAGGAACTTTACGGAGGACACATCAGAAGTCCCACCTGAAACTGAAATTCCAATAAAATAAGTTATAGATCTCAGAAAGTTAATAAAGGACATCAATGTGCTTCTCTAACCATTGTTCATTGCGACATACCATTTAACTAGTACAAAAAGAGAAAAATAATTACATTTTTTTATCTATCTAAGATGTCTATGAACCAGTAATAAAACACAAGACATCTGTCTCAAAAGGGAAATTAACTTTGGACTTACTGGAAAAGAAAATTCAAGGAATTAGATTGAGGAAACAAAGTGGTTGTTTTGCCTGATAGACTGGCCATAGAATCTAGTGCTCATATGGTGTCCATGCAATGTTTGTACATCAAAAGACAAAAGGAGATTCTTTGTGTCCTACTGCCAGTTTACATGGCAAACAAAAAAGACCATCTGGTGACCATATATTTTTGCTATACAACTGACTTTCGCAATAGTTCTGAAGAATTTGGAGAGTATGGCATTTTCAACTGTTTGAGATCTGTGACGGTTCATTATTGCAGATGTTAACCTTAGCCTTGAAAGTTGTAATAAAATGCAATGAAATAATGATTCCCTGAAACTATCAGTGTGGAGCTCAAAGGTGAGAAACCTACCTTCACTCAGTCATCAGGGTAAAAGATTCAATTCTTGAGTTTAAAACAATATCTAGCTTACAACTGGTATCTCTGATGTTAAATTTTCACCCTTAGGAACTCCATTGCTAACTGCCTAAACAATTCATTTTGCTTTTTAAAATAAGTTATTGTTTGAGCAATTAATATTAAGTGCATTTACAAATATTTTACAAGAGATTGCAATATGGGGCCTTATTCTCCTAATTATTAGGATAATTTATGATGGACTTACACTAAAGAGTATATATTGACCTCAAAGGTTTTACCTTAAGAGGCTGCAGTACAAAACAAACAGAAATCTCATTTTACATTCAGTGGTATCTTTTCACTATTTTGATGATTTATGAGACAAAAAATTATATTCATGATAGAACCAGGTCCCTCTGGAAGACACCATTGTACTTTGTTGATAGATTCATCTCTCTTTTTTATGTACGTCTACACTGATAAAATAATTTATAAATGTATTACACATAGATGCATACTTAAAAGTCATCCTTTTAGAATGAAAAGGGGGAATTTAATAATTTAATTAAAATTGCTTCCATTGATGATTTACCATGGGCAACAGAACAGATAAAGCTAGGTTTCCTGTGTGTTTGTTGACATCTGCACTGTTGTAGACCACTATAGTAATCCACCATCTATCTCTATCTGGTTCCTCTACCAAACTCCTTAAATAATCCCTACACAAGATATCACTTCCCTCTTGTATGTTTGACCAGAACATCCTGCTTTCCTCTCCCGACTTCTAACTGCTTGTCTAAGCAAGAGCAATGTGTATTTTCACTGTTCATGCTGATATTTTTCTTTAAAATCACAGCATCTGGATCTCTGACACTTTTTCCCCTCATCTTATTTGGAGGAAATTGGCCAACAGACCATCAGGGGGACTGATTAAATGGAAAGACTAACAGTGCATTCTCATCAGCTCCATTTCCTTAGGAGACCAACTAAAATTTTCAAAGGGTTCCAAAAAATAATTTTTAAAGGAATGCAGACAGCTTAAAGAAAAGGGGAGAAAGATTTCTCATGCCCAAGCCACATTCAGCTTAGAATTTGATACCAGGATCCTGGGAGGAAAATGGATAAATGTCCATCAAAACCAGATTTTTTTGCACCTTGCATAGGAATTGCTAAGCTTTCAGGGATCTAAAGCACCCATATGATTTCAGAATATAGGAACAGTGAACTGTGTGGAACATTGGATCTCTACCTCTCTCCTTAGTGAAAGCAAGCTTTATGGCTCCAAATACAGCAGTGTCTTACCTCTTGAAAACTTAGCGTTTCCTAGAAGCTTGTACTGCATCTGGCTTTCAGAGACATATGCAGGAAATGAGGTCAATGTGAGCTAAGGATATTTCTCCCAGCTGTGAGAATACTTGCAGCGGCCGCCAGATCTCCATAAGCATCCATGCATCTCCGTACATTCTGGAAGAAGGAGAACATCAGATAGACCAGCAGCCTAGCAGGATGCCTGACCAAAAAAAAAACCAATTGAGGCCAGCTTCAAATACAATAAAACTGAATTAGAAAAGGTATAGCCAAAGATCATTTGGGACATTAAAAGTTTTTAGCTGAACTCAGACTAGAAGCAGAAGGCTTTGATAACAGCAAAAATTGGAAACATAACAATCCATTCAAATATAGCAACAAACAATCGATCTTCATCTGTTTGAACAAGCACTACAAACTGTAGGCAAAATATTACATCTTATCTAACCTTGCCTGGCAGTGGTCTAATACGAACAGCTCTGTGCATACACTCCTCTTTCCATAGTGCATAGTGCACAAGTGTTCCTACTGCTCTCTTAGAAGGGCTCAAATATTGATGAATAAATAAAGCAAAATAAACAGCCCTTACAAAAAAACCCAAAAAACACCGACCCCCCTCAGCTGTAAAATATAGATTTTATTAGGGTGAAATAATGTAATTTGCCAGCAGCTTTACTCGTTGCCTGTGTGAGTTTCAAAAGAAGTCATGGGGAAAACAGAACTATTTACATGTCCTGCATCAGACTGCAGTTCTAGTGGGCAAGTGAACTTCAAGTTGCTTAATTTGCTGTGTATGAAAAAAAAAAAAAGAGTTAAATCTGTGCCTGATTCACCAACGCATGAATCAAGACATTTCAGGAGATGCCCTTGCTCATATATGAGCTGTGAGTATCACTGAAGTCCCCTCAGTACAGAGGCCCAATTCTGATTTTAAGTGTTTATCTGGTACTTCCATAGAGCTACTGTTCAATTTCTGTATGTGAACACAAGCGTTTTAACACACTCCTTGGAGTTCAGGAGCTCTCTGTTAGCATAGCCAGAAACAAAGTGAAAATAAAGGACATTAAAAGGTAGAGGGAGATAAAAAAAACCAGCAAAGGCACCACCTCCCTCAGCAAACAAATAGGAAAGCCAAAAGAACCTGAGAATTCACTAGCATAACATTTCACTTAAAAATTAGAAGAAAGTGACAAACAACAAATTGAAGAGAAAAAAACCTGTAGGTATGCAGTAATTTCAGATGTTATTCAGGGTGTCTGTTACCTGCATGCCAATATTACATACATACGGCCATTTTTCTCTGCTCCTACTTATGTGTAGTTCAGTTTATATCAAATTTCCCAACGCACTCGGCTACCCTTGCCTGAAGACATACTGAAATTTTTTATTGGAAATACAGAAAACCTATGAAACTCATTATCTTTAGAATCAAATAAAAGGCCAAAGAAAGAGACAATCCTAGAGCAAATGAGGAGAGTCCTAGTAAGCTTCTAAAATATGCAAATGGGATTGTGTATCAAAACTGTGTAAAGGAACAGAAAAAGCTTATTCTTGTAACCAGACACTAGACAGATCTCCTTTATTTGCTTTGAGAGAAGGTTTTGTGCAGTATTTGTTTTTTTGCTTTGCTTCAAAGATTTCCAGATGTAACAGTGCAGAAAGAGCTAAATGACCGTTTCTGTTTGTTAAGGTTATAGGTATCTATTTTGTTTTGCTTCTAGATGGAATTACGTATAATATCTGTCCTATTAAAAATAGGACAATTGTTTTACCAAATGTAAAGAAATAACTTAATGTTTAAAAAGGCTGTTAACAGTTGCAAATAGGCATATATTTTTGTCATCAGGTTACACATCTTGTGAAGAATCATAGATTTTAGAGCCAAAATTGTCCTTCTGAACAATATCATATGACATATACAGGCCAACAGTGACTGAAGCAGTGCCTGTGTTTTTGGGTTCATCCTGTGTCTTACAATTACATCTATCTGAGTCCAATTCTTCTCGCTCTGAAGGGAGAAATCTTTACTACAAGTGTTTTTGGGGGAAGAGGAGAGTGGTTCATTCTGCTGTCTTCTTCCTCAGAATTTTCATTTATTTTCTTTCTTTCTTCCTTCCTTTTTCCGGTTTGGGTCTGTTCCTTCCGACTTGCCCTGTTTTCTCAGCTTTGATTTTCTCAGCTTTGGTCAGCAAGTCCCGCCGTGTCCCTGGGCACACAGAACTTCCCCCATTCCTGTAGCATTCAGCAGTTTCAGAGCATTCTCAGCATTGTCTCCTGTCCTTTCCTGGATTCTCTTTCTATTTCCTTAGAGAGCTGTCTCCCATTTTTTATTTAACTTTTCCTCTTAATCCCCTCTCATTGCTCTACGAAGGAGGTGGTCTGGGCACTGGAGCAGAGATTCCCCTAGCCCGTGGAAAGAACTCCATGCTGGAGCAGGTGTATCCTGAAGGGCTGCAGCCCACAGGAGGGACCCCATGCTAGAGCAGGAGAAATGCACAAGGAGAAAGGAGTGGCAGAGAGCAGCTGTTATGGGCTGACCACAGGGTAGAGGAGTCAGGAGTAAAGTCGAGCCTAGAAAAAGGGTGGCAGGGGAAAGGTGTTTAAATTCTTGTCATTGTTTCTCATCATCCAAATCTATTTCAGCTGGCAATAACTTATATTAATTTCCCCTGAGTCAAGTCTGTTTTGCTAGTGATGGTAGCTGGTAAACCACCAGGATCCCTGTCCTCATCTTGACCCAGGAGCTTTTCCATCTGATTTTCTCCCCTGATCCTGACCAGAAGGGGGAGTGAGAGAGCAGCTGGGTGGGCACCTGGAAGCCAGCCAGCATCAACCCACTATGGCCAACAGCATGGCCGACAGACTGCCACGCCACGGAGAGAAACTTAGCAAGGTTTGCAAAATACTGATATTTTGATTATTTTTCAGCCCTTCAATGAAAGCTTCAACTGGGGGGAATAGGGGGAGGGCAGAAATACTACATTGCTCCTTTGCCGTAGGCAGGTGTTCTTTCTAAACAAAACATTTTTAACAGAGGAAATAAATGAAAATACAACACAGAGAGCATAAGATGTTGCCTACGGGAAATGTTGCCAAATTTTCAGTTTGTTTTTCCCTAATTGAGCAGTATTTGAAATATTTAGACTTTTTTTAGTGATACAAAAATAGTACTATTTTTTAATACATACTTTCATTGGCAAGCTCTATTGATACTTCAAAGGTTACTAGGAGAAGCATTAATCGACATGGATAGGTAAAGAAATTCCCATTTGACACAAAATTTAGGTTTATTTCTCTTTCTTTGTATCTCATCTGCATTCAGTGAAAAATAATTTCAACTATCCTCTCCCTCCAGATAGTCTCTTAAGGCTGTATATTTTTCCCTTTATGAAATATGTAATTCCTTGGAAAAGCAAGAAATATTGTTTCAAGATATTACAATACTGTGGAAGTTATTAGTTTTTCATAAGCTAACTTCTCGCTGCAAATTCAGTGCATACTTCTGTATGGATTCCTAAGTTATAAATGCTTTTAATACAATAAAACATGAGCCAGACTCAAAATTCACAGCCTACTTTTTACAAGCAAAATTTATTTTCATTCTGGTATCCCTTCCTTACATCTTCGAGTTCCCTCATCTACACAGAAACAACCACTGCAAATAGAAAAAGAAAACATCTGAATGTGATAATAATTTCTTGTTTTCCCCAAATATACTCTGATCCTTCAAAAATTCACTTGAATTACAGGTTCAGCTAACACTTGAGGTGATACTTCCAGTTCTATCATAAAGGCTGAGAAAGATATTTAGATATAACTGACAAATTGTCTAATCAAACTGAATATGTTGGAGTTTGTCATTCTCCCCCTTGTGCTTATTTATATCTGACTGATTAAAGGCCTGTCTTCATCTAAAATGGCATCTGAAATTAGAGAAATTAATAAAAAGTACTGCAGTGTGAAAGCAGAGGCTCCTCTGAGGAATACTGTCTAACTAAAAATCAATTAAACCAGCATTAAAACCTGAGCTGTGAAAGTGTCTGAACCACTGTTTGGACTAGATTTCGGGTTTGTATAAAGTACCTGTTATATGGCTTTGTAAAATTAACCTTCACTTTAACGAAATCACATATTAACAGGGAAAAATTGGTTTAAAAGCAGAACTATTGCTTTAAAAACTCTTCTTACTTAGCAATATCATCCGGGAGAATAACTATGTTAAGTGTCTCTAGTGTGAGAAGGAACTATGGCGTATTCCCAAAGCCACATGTTAGCCTTGTAAGATTTGAGGAATTCATTCATGCCATTCAGTTTTGGTTTTTCTCAACAAGCCAGTGTTTTCTCCAAGGCAACACAAGCAGATTAATAAAACCCAAGGTTTTTTTCTTAAACACACCTAAAAGGCTTTTTTTTAAAAAAATATGTTCATATTAATGACATGGCCGGCCATCAGCTTACCAGCACAATGTAGCTGTTTCACCAGGATGCAGAACTTACTTAAAAGCAACAAAAAATAATTGTCAAATGTAAGTTCAGACAAGGCCTAACTTCAGAGAGATAAAAGACAAAGTAACTAGCTGGTCTGTCTGCAATTAGTCAATTCACATGTTGCCCTGATGAAAGTTTCAGTTTTATATGTTAAGTGCAGGGGAACTGAATGTACTTTCAATAATATCTTATGAGAAAGACATAATATTTTGGGATGAAAAATTCAAACTTCTTGTAAACATATTTGGGGTTGATTCCCAAATGTTACGCTGCTTCTGAGTAAAAATAGTACAGAAAATAAGATCCTCACAAATCCTATATAACACTAGGATTAAGAACATAATGAGTAATGTGTACTGACAATGCACAAGAACAGAAACCAGCCCAGACACCCATTGCACTTTTGCTCATGAAAGGACTGAAGAGAAGTTTTGAGTTTTTGTAATGAAAGACAGGCAGTGATTTTCAACTCTTCTACTTCTCTTTCCCGTCAGGTGTCTACTGTGGACATGCTTAACATGAGTAACATGATGTAATTATGGTGGGCAAGCATCTGTGCAACCTACAGGAGTAATTCACTAGGTTTCATGGTCAAATATATCAGTGCTGTTGAAGCTGTGACAATGGATTAGCTTCAGGTTTAGCAGAACAAGTGACACATATTGTATCTTAAGTGAGATTCTGGATCAGATCCCTGGATCATTATGCTCCTATAGTGGGATAGTTCTGTCTTCAGTTTCATAAGTTAACAAAAGAATTTTATACGGAAAGTTACACCCATGCCTTTTATCTGTAAACAGATTTGGCTGCCAACAACTGCAATATGTTAGTTTCTACCAAAAGTTTCAGCTTTTCCAGATGTTTCTTCTTAACAGGAGGTTTGGACATAGTCAATAAACACAATCAATGACTCTTCATCTATTCATAAAGAGACAGAAGGAAAAAGGAAACAAAGTCAACTTGATCCAAATTAGGGTGATTTCAGACCGCAGCTAATCTGCTGATTGAAGAGTAAATATTGACAAAAGTGGAAAAGCAACTAAAAAGAAGACTTAAAATACCCTGATCATGGGTAAGTATATGCTTATATAATCCTGGAGCAATGTAAAGCTTCATGATACCTTCAAAAGGCCATATTTTTTGCTTAAATTCTAAAATGTGGAAGACAAATATAATACATTTTTCCCATTGTTGAAGAAATACAATATTTTTACAACACAGATTAAAATAAGACATTCATTATGCTAGACCTTCATTCATTGTTAATTGGCTATTACAGTGCTGACATGTTTTTTCCTAATTCTTCCCCTAGAAATTGGAGCTTGGAGCTGGCAGTAGATAACTTCACTGAGAAGAAATCATGTTCGTAACAATGTACTATCGGTTACAGAGAGAAAAGCTGTAGGACTGTGAGTATTTTCTCCTAATTTCAGTATAAAGTTTACCTAAGGTACTCTCTTCTACTCAATGCATAGATGTACACAACTTCAGAGGTTATATGAAACCTTTTTCTTCTCTTTTACATGATATCCATGTATATACACTATAGTGCATGGACTATGTACATCCTATCTCTATAAAACAGGGAGGAGTGACTGATTTATGGGATCAACAAGCTTCTGCTTTATGTTTGAACTTTCTTGAAACTCCATAGATTTCCCATGAAGGTCCTAGAAAAAATATATTCTCCTTTTGCCCAGCCACAGACCTAACATGGTGCTTCAAAATTGAGTATTCCCTGAAGTGGAGCATATCTCAGTAGTGATTCTTTCAGCTGGAGTCATGCAATACATAAAAGCCACTATAGCAGGCAAAGCTCTCAGTGGTCCAACAAGGAGAGGGAGCAAGTGATATAAACTGACGGTTGAACAGTCACATTTTTCAGATTTGAGAGACAGACAAAGGTTTGAGATTTATTTTGGCAGAAGCTGCCTGATGATGTCCAATGTCTCGCTCTTAGGCAGCATAGAACAAGTTAGGAAGGCAAATTCTTTTAGCTGTAGCAGAAATGAGCCTGGTTTTGTGCTGGAGAACCTGGTGAAACAGAGTAACAGGTCTCTCACCAGCCCATTCTTCACTTAGTGACATTTTCCACCCATGGAGCAATCAAATTCCAGCTATAACTTTCATCATCTATGTTCAAAATCCTTGGCAGTTGACTACAAGGGCAGACAAGAATTGCCACCATTATTATGATGATTGCTGAACATACTGATGAGGCAAATGTTTACCCATTCCTTTTCAGAGACGGCATACTTCAATGAAAGCAACCTGTTCTGACATCCAGTGCCTATGTTTTGTATAACCTGCTATAAACCAGTAGCTTTAAGAGACTTCTTGCCCAGAATTATAAATGGGTTTTGCTAACATTTATAACATATAAGAGTGTGAGCTTTTCCTTTTCTGATTTTTCGGTTGGCTCCAAGATCCTTCTCATATTTCTCTCAATGTAAATTTTGTTGACAAAAAATTAGTCCACAAAACTGTGGAGAGAAAATGGACTTTGAATGACTTTTCCTGGGGCTTTATGTGGGTCTGAAGACGTGAATCAGAGGGACTCCTATGATCACAATTCATCATTACATTGGGCTTACCATTTTCTGTTTGAGCTTTTTTCTTTTATACCTTCAGGATGCAGACGCATCACATTGTGTTGCAGTGCATTCCAGGGTCAGAGCACTGTAGCATGACTTACAGCAAGCAAGACACTTTTTTACTTGCTCTTCTTGAATAATTGCCTTCAAGCATCTGCTCTGTGGAAGAATGCTAATGGAAGTGATTTGAAAATGAAAAGAGATACCCACATTTCCTTAAAGGTTAGAGCCGTATCTGAAAATTGCACACATGGGGTACAATCTCAAAACACACATTTATCTGCATAAACCTATTATGAAATAGTTTACAGAGCTGACATCTTTTTCTGAATGCAGAACATTATTGTGGTACATGTGAGAAAGGAGAATAACCTGAATAATTCCAGCAAATCCTATAAGTAGGAAATGAATGATTGGATGTAAGAGAAATTACTTCTATTTTGACTATGTCAGGTACTATATTACATATAAAATGTAATTCTTTTTACTTATGGATAAAGCTGACTGACAGTTTGAGTGTATACTGTTTTCCATGATTCATTTTAATTTTATTTGAAATGTGAAAAGGTGAGACAATACATTAACAAAAGCATAGTAAGCAATTTGCACAAATTTACTACACTTCTTGTGAAACTGCCGTTATTACTTTATTAACTGACACCTTGTTTTTATGCTGTAGCATACAGCCTCCAAATTAACTCATCCAGCTCTGTTCTCTACTCTAAGGAATATTTTGGTTGGCACTAGAAATCATAGATAATTGTCTAAAGCAGGCAGCAGTGATCTCAGAGGTGGCCCATGTAACAGTGCAGTTGGCTGCCCTGTTCTGTAGAACAACCCGGATTGCGGCAGACAAATATTTTTTGTCCTTGGTGTTTCTGGGTGTCCTTGCCATTTTTACAGTTCCAGCTGTCTGGATGATGTACATTTAGCACAAAACCAGCATCCTCATTTACTGGAGCAGAGAGCTGCTGCACAGTAGCTCATGATTCATAGCTGCCATCCCATTTCTGGATGCATGCCTGCCACCTATGGGAAATACGTCTCCTACCTAAGAGTTCTGGATTATTTTCTGGGAAATCCTGATAAAAGTTATGTGCATGTGAGATGCAAAGATGGTGAACTAGTGAGCAGTGCAGCCAGTACATTCTAAACACAATAGACATGTTACACAGATCAACTTTATAGCACACATCTAGTAGCCACTTGTTTAAGTATCAGGTAATCTACCTGGAAATAATGTTTCATATGAGATACTGTGCATGTGGTACAACCCTCCACAAATAAACATATTTGTGGTTTTCATCACTGTCAGGTTGAAAAGAGCTATGGAAGTCTATGGAAGAGTTAAAGCTACCCTTGATATTTTTTTCCCAGAATTCCCCTTCCTGAAACCTTTAACTGGCTTTACTCTGGGCTAAGGTTGTTTTAGCAGAACAAACTGCTAAAAATAAACCTTAGAAATGTCCCAGAGAAGTGCTGAGCCTCCACATTGAACTATTTTGAGGGACACAATGGGCACAAATTGAAATGCAGAAGTTTCTTTTTAAACATCAGAAAACACTTTTTTACTGTGAGGGTGACCTCACAGTACAGGTTACTCAGGGATGCTGTGGTGTTTCCATCCTTGGAGATATTCAAAAGCCATCCTGATGTGGTCCTGGGCAATTGGCTCTAAGTGACCCTGCTTGAGCAGGGCGGGTTGGACAAGATGACCTCTGGAGGTTCCTATCAACCTCAACCATTCTGTGATTCTGTGACACTGCCTTTCTACATGCCTCTGATCTGTGTCAAGCAGGTACAGAGTTTATCAACATGGGAGATGTAATTAATTAACTAACACTGTGCATCATCAGTACATGTAATATGTGGGGTGTGTTCAACCCTAATAGAGACAGTGGGTTGTGAAGAGAGAAATTTCCAAAGATGACAAAGAATCTTGGGCTAGGTAAAAATGGTATATGACATCTGAGTGCGTGGACAAGGACATCAGGAACATCCTAGTAGTCTATGAATAGAAGTTGTTGCACCTTCATCACAATGCATTACAAACCAAGAGAATTAAGCAGTCCAGTTGTCTGAAACTCAGGAAAGTTTATCTTGGATAAGTGGCACAAAACTCACAAATCAGGTAATAAGGTATGAACTGAAAGGATTAAGCTCTCTGCATAGTCCTCAGGGGAATAGGTTTGACAGGTTTGAAGGAAATAACGAGAAACCTATAGGCACCTCCCTCCCCCCGAGATATACAGATAGCAATGTGTGAATAATGAAAAAAGACACAAAGAACAACAAATTTACTGACAACACTGAATGAGATCAGAAAGACTATCCACACACATTTGCTGTTTATGATAAAGAAGCTTCTCTCTACTGTCTTTATAAATAGGAGCCTTCCCTTGATATCTCATTTTGGAATCGTTTCAGAGACTACTAACTTGTTTTGTCAGGTTTGTAATTATTTCCAGAATTGACATCAGCTCCAGTTTTAACAAGCACTAACACGGTAAGTTCTAATGTGCCCCAAACAACAGGCAAATTCCCAGAATCTTAAACTCACACAGTCCTGCTTAAATTGACATATGTACTTTTCCCAGCATGTTAAATTTAAAGCCATTTTGAAAAGAAATGGCTCAAAACCTATTGCACCGATGATGTAGAAAGGGTTTCAATGATCAGAGAAAAGAAATGATTCAAGGCTACTAAAAAATAACCAAACTTTCCTTTACCTTTCTTTTTCTAGACTTGATGCCTTGCTGCATTTCTGCTTTGTATATTTCCATTCCAATGTGAAGGTTATAAAGAGCATGGCAGGTATGTAAGAATTTGTTTTTAACGGGTCCAAAGGCAAAAAACAACAAGGAAAAATGAGGGGTTGACTGTCTATATTCTCCTCACACTTCTGCTTTAGTGCAAAAGGAAAACCATTCAGTCAGCAGCATTGCATTGCAGGACTGTAGAGACCGATGACAGAGGAATCAGACCAGATGTCTCTCCACTTCTAATTAGTTTTTTTGTTTTTCTCTTTTTAGTAAAATAACTATTGTTCTTACCATATCTGACACAGATGGAGGTGTAGTGGCAATAGTGTGCATACATTAAACACTGTTTTGAATGGTTATTCTATTACTCCCAGAGGACTGATTTCATTAACTATATACCTTACCAATTCCCTCCATATTTAATGGAAAAGACACTACTGCTGTTTTCTCTTGTAATCTTTGCATTCATAATATGTAAATTCAGTCTTATTTAGTCTAAACTGAGTCCAACTTTTCCTTTCTAGAGTGCCTACACAGATACTAAAGCACTACAAGACCTTATATACCTCGGAACTTCATAACAGATGGCTAACAATGGGTATGGGCACCTAGCATTATTTTTCAGAGCTATTTGAGTTAAGGTCCCAGCAACAAGGATGAGATAGGTTGCATCTGGCTGGGGCTCTTACAGGAATTAGGCAGTAACAGTTTTTAACCAGCCACAGAAACCAGCCGGGTGGAGACTCTCAGAGCTCTGCCAGTCACAGCATCGCAACATCTTGTTCAGGGATTGAACTCCCGCCTGCCTTATGGTTATGGAGAACAATACCAGGAAGTTTATCAAGCCATGCAAAACATCTGGCTTGGCATCTTGATATTTTTATGATAAACTGGGGAGGGGGGAAATAGAATTTGGCAGATATTAAAACTTTTCTGTTGTTGCTTTCCGAGTAACATTCTCTTCTTGTTTTAATCAAACTATAATTCTGTTTTTGTAGAATATTCTCCTGAGTGATTTTTTTTTAATGTCAAAGTAAAAATGCTCATTTTGTTTCTCACAACAAGCTAGAATCTTTATGTCCACATCAGACAAATATTATATTTCTTCCCATGGGCAAAATCACCAGAAAAACTTCAAAGTTGAATTCTATTCAGGTCAAAAAATATAGCAAGTATGGTCCTAAGTTTGTTCTTCAGTTTCTTCATTAACTATTTTTCTCTGCAACTTTAGGATGATGTGGTGCTTTTTTTTTTTTTTTTAAACACCTACTCTTTAGTCCTTAGTCTGGAGTCTTCAGTTCCTGCCTGTGTCTTCTAAAAGGACAGAGATAAAAATGTAGATGTATGAGACATAAATTCAGAGTCTCGTTGGTTTTATTGTAGGTCCATCTCTGACTATATATTTTATTTTTTTTTAACAGAAAAGATAAAATAGGAATTTCAGGCATTATGAAGCCTGCCATATCTTGCAACATATGGAAGACTGCGGTGAAAAAACTGCAGAGCTTATTACATTGCAACTGAGGTAAAATAGACTACAATGACATTGTGGATATAAGTACTCAGCTGTAAAATTTTGCAATTAAAATAGTATCTACCACTATTATTTTTTATGGCTTTCAATGGGGGATTTTTTCTGCAAAAGCTTTGCTACTTCCTGAATGTCAGTGTTCACTCCACATGGAATTAATAAAACAGAGCTGGAGAATTAAACCCAATATTGAAAAGAAAGGACAACATTAATGGTCTCGGTGCAGTTTATAACATGAACATTTAAAGAGAACACTCATTATTTTCCTTAGAAAGGTGAAAAGTAACTCCTATTTTTACATCTGTGTTCCCTCTGAGTAGATTTCATTTCAAGATGTAGATGTAAATTCGACATAAGATTAAACAGTGGTGACAAGTATGCACCATGCAACTAAAACTATGTAAAGGATTTGTAAAATCTACCAGATGATGGCACTTGCCGCCAAGCCCCTTTGCATTTTGGGGCTCTGGGACAACAGAGATGCCTTTTCAGTAATAAATTTCCCTTCCAATAAAAAGGTATTTACCCCAAATTGGAACAAAATTCATAAATTCGAGCTTTTCCATGGAACAGAAATTTTCAAAATATTTTGTTTTGGGAGAATGAAATGGAATATTTCAAAAATTCCAAGCCACAGAGCCAGCTGGCTAAATTTCTTAGACAGAAATCACACCAGACCATGGATTCAGCTGCTCCTAGGAGTGGGGAGCCCCATAAACCAGCAGGGAGGTCCAGTTTGCCCGGCTGGCAGACTGGAGTCTGTCAGGGATTTCAGCAAAATTAATGTGTTCCTGCAAAATGATTTAATTTCACTGAATCAGAATTTTCCAGGGAAAATCAATCCAACAGAACATTTGTCTAATTCTATTGTTCATGCTCTATATAGGAACAATTTCTTGGTTTTTTTGACAATGACGTGTGTACTCTTTTGCAGAATTTATGGCCACACCATGATGGGTGTTTGTGTTGCTGTTGGGTAACCCAACACATACAGTAACCACAGACCATGAAATGCAAATTCTCCCATAGAAGCACGTCTAGCAAAGTGAAAGGAGGAAAATTCCGTATGTCCCCTATGTCCTGAGGGTTGTTCTTGCCCCGTCTGTAGGTGAGTATGAGAAATGAACATGTACTTCATTACAGGAGGAGGGTATCGAGCCCCAGGTTTAGTGTGGGATAAAGAACATGTCTTTGAGATGAAAAAAGAAAAAGGAATCAAAAAGTGGCTCTACCACTGCAATTACAACTTCAGAAAAGCTCTGGTTTTCTTTTTCTTCCCCCTCACCCCAAAATTATATTTCTATCACATTGAAAAAATTCCAAAGTCAAGCAATAAGTGTTGCAGCAGAAGTCGAAAGATGGAAGAGTGATTCCCTGATCTCAGCAATTAAACTTAAGGACTATATTAAAAGGGCCTTGAAAAGTGAAATTTATTGCTTTGTTTTGAAAAGCAGAACACTGATAAATGTTATTTGATCAGAAAGGTATGCAGTCATTCCATATTATTTTGTTGAAAAAGGTATTAGCAAATGCAGTGGTCCAGTGTTGGTTTTTGGTTTTGTTTTTTAAATTCTGTGCCAAAGAGTTTTGACATGACAAACATTTTTTATGGTGCATGTATAAAAACAGAGTGGAAAATCTTTATTGTTAAACCTATCCACTACTGTTTCTTGACCTCTTCTTTGAAAAGTGATAGTTAGCAAACTAAATTCCTGAATATTGTGCCATCTGATGAATATGACAAGCACATCAGTTTCTACAAAATTTTAAACTTTTTTTCTTCATTGGAAATACAAAAGATAACTTTAACAGTGGAATCTGAATGTATACCTTGCCAATCTGGAGAACGTGATGCTCTTTAGGCTATTTGGCGCTTTAAGTTGAAAAAATGGTATACACTGAACATTTGTCTAACTGAGATAAATATCTGAGAATATGTTTTTAACTGATGGAGAAATAAATAAAAATAAGAAAACCCACAGACTGCAGGTAAAAAAAATGCAATTGACTTTTTCCCTAATTCTTACACACTAAAGAAATATCGTATGAATTCACATAATGAAAACGAGTTTATTCACATAATGAAAACGAGTTTATTCACAAGGAAGCCAAAAATCTGGATTTTACCTTAGTTCTTGCATGTTCTTATTGTACTCCTAATATTTATAACTTTAAATGTGATGTTTTGGGTAAAAAGATATATGTTTGTAGATTTTACAACTTTTTAAAGAAACATAGCTTATGTTTCAGTGACCCTGTCCTCATTTGTCGTGAATGATCATATTGTTCTAATTCTATCACATATAGAGATTGCCAGATGTTAAGTCTATATAATCATAGAATCATAGAATAGTTTGGATTGGAAGGGACCTTTAAATGCATTGTGCAGGGGCATCTTCAACTTGTATTCCATTATGTATGTAGTTTGTGTAGCAGAAGTCAGCACAAACAGCTAGAGAGCTTGTAGGTGCTATGGAGTACTCGGAGAGTGATTGCAAGAAATTCAGTTTTGGGAAGGCTAGTTTACACAGAGTGTACCCAAGGTGGCCAAAATACAACAGAAAAGTATATAAAGTCCTTAGAGCATGTACTTCTTATTAGTACTAGCAGGGTTTCACTGCTAATGGTGTTTCAGACTTTCTCATAATTCAATAATTTCAACAGGTGCTATGTACTATGATGCTCAAGGATGAAGGAATACACACAACAGATTATACTATCATTTTTCCATGCTGCAAACCTTAAAATAAATACTGACTATTCTGAGTGTTTCAGCAGGTTGTATGTGGGCAAGATTTTGTGCTACCTTTGTGCATTTCAAGTGAAATGGTCTCATGGAAATACTTAACAAAAGAAATTGAGAACTGGAAGGACTCCACTTTCCTCAGCCAAAGAAGAACGTTATCAGCAACACGGAAAACTGCAATTGTTCAGTGGTCTGGCCCCTGTGAATAACTTCAAACAAACTGAAGAAAGTGAGATTTTTTTATGTGAGAATTCATGAAAGATTTATATTTTTTGTTGTGGTTTTAATCATCTAAACCAAATCAAAATTAATTAGTATATAATAGGATATTATAGTTAGATCCAAGAAATTTTGTGTGTATCCATGAAAACTAGTCAGTGTTTGTACAAACTCGAGCTAGTGAAGATGGCTTGCATTGCAGTTTATGGGATATTGGGGGATGTAGATTATCTCAACCTGTAAAACTGAAGTCAAATAGCTATCTTTCTGTTTGCCATTGTTCATGTTGTACTCTCAATATCTGACAAACCTTTATAAAACACCTTTTCAAAATGTACCGGATATATCTATTAATTCCAGAATTAGCTGAGTTCCCTGAAAAGATATTTAAAATATTTTAAAATATATTTAAAATATCTTTTCATAGATTACAATTTTTTTGTAAAGGTTACTCTAGGCATATGCTTGAGAAGAAAGGTGTAGGTGAAGATTCAGATTCAGTCAGGTTTTTGGTTTGCCATTTGAAAAGTACGGGAAAATCCCTGCCTTTTGTGGAGTCAGAGGACTTGCTGACCTCAGAGAAGTCAGGATTTTCCCATAACTGCTTTAAAATCTTATCCCCCTGAGCCCAAATTTCTCTGGGATTTCAGAGGCGAGTCTTGGGAGCTGCAGAGGTAGATCAGCGAAGTGCAGTCTTTGGGCCAGAGGAGGCTGGTGTAGACAAGGTGATGGGGGTCCTCATCAGCTGTGCAGCCAACCCACCATACACCCAATATACCTACGCAAGAGTAGCACCAGGGCTGACCTCCAGCCACCTGCTTAAGAACAATTTGTTTACTTTTGTTCTAAACTTACATCATCAACTGAACATCTTTTCACCGGTAGTCATTTCAGCTGGGTTTAACTAAAATAAATGGCTGATAAGTCAAGAAACAGTGCTGGCACCCCACTGCCAAAGTACAGATGGAACACAATAACCCCAGAAAATCAGACTGCTCCTGCAGTTATCAGATCAAAGTGTAAAAAAAGTGGTGAAACGTACAGACAGACTGGTTATGAAATATGCAGATAAAATGTTGTTTGACCACAGAACAACTTTCAGAGAGGTGAAAAACAGTTCAGGACCAAACTCACTTTATAGTGTTCAGCTCCATTCTGTAAAGTCACCAGGTGTTTTTTCCAAGTAATATTTCTCTTTTAAAACCAAGGACCTGAATCAATTCCATCACTTTCTTTCCATTAAAATCCTGTTAACTTATGCACAATTTGTTAATCCACTATTGTTCCTTTAGAGGAGACATGTCATGATAGAAACAGAAACAGATGGAAAAAGTACAGTATCGATGACAAAAGTAAAACACGTAATACTTAACATAATGCTGTCTCATTTTAAGTGGTCTATATTTCAGAGCTGACAAGTATGACTTGACATTAGACTGTACAATAGGATGTTTTCAGAAGCATTCATTTTTTTCACATTGAAATGTACTTTCATTGACTCATATATGAAAAAATATATTCAAGCACCCTGCAGATTTTAATGATTTTTTCTTTAAATGACCATATGTATTATATAGCATGCTTGCATGCCATTCCCAGTCTCAGTGTCAACAAGTACTCGTAATTACTAAGAATTACAGAAATGTTTACCAATAGGCCAAAAATCTAACCTTGTCTTGGACAGCTTCAGAAGAATGAAAGCAGTCTAGAGATTGGTGAAATACATCTAGCAGTCTGGAGTCAGACTTCTTGCCTTTCAATGCATTTCAAGTATCAGAACCACAAGAGCAATGTTCATATAATAAGGAAGTGAGAGAGGTGAAAGAAAATGCCTGGAAAGGCTAGGAAGCAGTATTGGGCATGCAGGGTTTTGGAAGGTCATGAAGGAAGAAAAGTGAAGGAAAATGAAATAACAGTTCATTTGGCCCATGATCAACAGAAGAAGACAATTCTTTGAATTTCCTGATTGTAAATGATTTTATAAAGCTGAAGGTCCTCTATATAACGTGGTGCATTCTTCTGCAAGGGACTGTCTTAATTCATACAGATACATTGAGCATTTTTGTTGATAATCTCGGGACACCAAGAGCCATGAGTTAGAAGCAAAATCAGAAGCACACATTCTTCATCCATGAATATGTTCTAGAAGCCAAAACCCATGGGGGTGTTAACAGTGATCAGGACTAAGACTTTGACCCTGTGCTTTATGCGTGGTTAAAGCACAGAGAACATCTGGACCCCAGAAAACAGGGACTTGTAAAGGGAATTGTACTTTCTACTCTGAAGCCTATAGAAATCTAGTCAGAATTACAAAAATCTTTCCTCTGTGACCTCATCATCCCATTCCATGTGTGAGCAAGGAACACAGTGTTCTAAAATGAATGAAGGTGAACTCTCACTTTTAATCAATGTAAGCAAAAAGTGAAAAACATTTTTATCATATTTGTACAAAGGGATTCAGCTACAAAACACTGCCTGTAGCAAAAGTACACTCTCATATGGATTTCAAAGGGACATTTATCTGTTTACCTGTTTTCTACACAAGATGATCATAAATACATTCACTTAAATGCTCCTTCTTCCTCCAATGTGTTCCTAAGCAGAAAATTATACTGCGTCCATAGTCCTCTAAAGTGTAAGTCAGCTTCCGCACAATAAAATTAATGAGCAGTGTTGCTAAGTGCCAGGTGTGCCAGCCTAAATGAAATGTCTCATGGAAGCTCGGACTTTGGACCATTAAGCATGGCTAATCGGCATGGCTATTTTAGACACAGAAAAACAAATGTCCCTCCAGAACTGACTTCATTTTTTTAGTTTACAGGTACCAGGAATTACTTTAAAAACCCACTTTATACTTTGTTCTGAAGGCTGTTGGACAGCAGAAGTGGTAATGTTTATTCTTTCAGCTTTTATTCTTATTTTATTTATTAACATTGCTACTCACTATGGTGGCTGAAGACAAGAGAAAAGGTCTATTCTTTTGTTGCAACAGACTAAATTTATATGAGCTTCCCACACACGTGTGTGGCCAAATGCATATTATCTCTGAAAGTACACAACATATGCCAAGGTATTTTTTTTTTCCCCCCAAACAAAACGCGGCTTTTTTAAAGTGCTCTGGGGAAAGAAAATGAAAGATGCCAGATGACAAATGCTAAGTGCTCATTGCTTAGCAAACGTGCTGAACAAATATCACAAACCTGCAAAGCCATTAAGTACAGGAACTCATTCCACTGAAGCCCAGAGCAGGAAAACAAATAAAAAGCTAGCACTACACTCATGATAATACAGTTAAAGGCAACCAAGTTACAACTAAATTGAATAGGAAAAGACATTTATTTTGGTGCAACTATATTGTTACACATAGCTTTATATTACATTCAAGTATTTCATTTTAGGATGATGAAAGGAGCCATGGCAGAAATGATGCCACATTATGAAAATTAACACGACATACCAAAATAAACTCTTCTTATGTAAAACTTTCATCTGCTATTTTTGCTTTCCTCTCTGCAACAAAGGAATGGACTATGCATTCAAGTAGAGACAAATATCACTCAGTTGTTTTACTAATATATAGCATCCTTAATCCTTGAACCATCAGATGCTCTACAATGTTACGCTGCAAGTTGACTAACATTCACCATATACTTTACCGTCACTTACATTCAATGTTGCTGCATATGAGAGTAAAACAGAAGGTGAGAGAGTTGTCACAAAAATGTGTGGAACGCTACTGGTAGGGAGAAGACGTGCATGTCTGGCTCTCTGCCAAAGGCAAACTACATGAAAAATAAGAAACCTGCCAAGTCCATTGAAGCGATAGGGTCTGTCTGTCATAATGAAGAATTTAGGCATAAGCCAAGGGCACTTGTCTGAAAGTAGAAATTATTTACTTTTCCAGCAGCAAGAAAGTCTCAGGTTCTCAACAGAAAGAGATTTGCATAGAATAGCATACCTCACTTACAAGGTATAGTAAATTTCTTTTAGCAGTTCCATTCATGTACTGTTTTGATAAACAACTCTTATGTTTTGACAAAGGCTATCTATAGCTCTGTTATTAACCAGCAGAGGATGGTTTGCAAAAGGTAAACTGACCTCCTGACCAATCCGAAATTTGAATCTAAGGGTAAATCCTTTTGAACACATACTTTATCAGTACTTAAAAACCATTTAGTATGTTTCCAGGAAAATTCTCTGAGATTTTAAGAGCTTGGTAACGCAATATTCGGTTCTCTGGTTTTTTTAGGAATGACAAAAAATGTTTATGAGCTGTAGAAAAATCTTCAGGGAATGAAGGACTCAGGTGAAAAAATATTGGTAAAATACTAACTCCTAAATTAAGTAAATTTCTGATAGTGAAGTCAAAAAAGAAACATGGGGTTGCAACAGAAGATTTTCCCTCAGAATAAGGACCTGCTAGAAAATGTCCCAATGCAGAAAATAAAAGTAAATTGGAGTGGGACTATAGCCTTCACGTTGGTTAAGGATATGATTTATTTGAGGAAAAGGTATTTGGTTTCTCATACCCCAGAACGACAAATGTGGATCATGGCATGAGATTCCAGATGCTTCTCCCACCTTAAGAAAAGTGCAAGTGAAAAGTGAGAATGCCAAGTTAGTGCAAACATCTATCCACATTTAGTGATGGGATTCAGAGCCCAGGAAAAAGAGCCAGGAGGTAATTCCTGTCCTGTAAGTGACCACAGTCCACATATGAGAATGTATAGACATTCTCCAATAGATTTATGTGTGAAGAAATTTAAGGGGAGAAAGAAGACCAGAAACATATAGTTGGGGGAGTAGCTGAAGCTGAGCATGAGAAAAACAAATTTTTGAGACAGTTATGAACAACAGAATTGCACACTTTTAGAGTATCAGAACCAAGTTGCTTGGACCGTCTTCAGGGCCACAACACAACCATATCTTCTTCTTTTTTTGGCTCTTGGGCAGTGACTTGGTGGTTGAAGGGAACTCTGCACCAGTGTACAGTGGCCTCCAGAGGAAATAATCAAGCAGGTGCAGAGGCAGTGTTGCCTGCACAATGAGACATTTTTTGCTGTCTATGAGACTCCATCAACCCTGTTCACATCCAGAAACAGCAGATAGCCCATGCTCAGTGAGACCACGTGTTGTATCCAGAAACCCCATTGAGGGTAGGGCAGTGGTGAACATTCAGATCGTCCCTTCTAATCCGTTTCTCCATTTGGACTTCTCTTCAGAGAGCTACACATCAGTTGCCCATGGACTTGGAACACTGTTTACCTGGAGGTGATTACACATCATTCTTCTCTCCACATGCACGGTATTGCACCTGAGTAAAGCCTCCTTGAGGGGCTACTGCTTACTAGAATGAAGATTTTTTTGTTTTAGCTGCTTTTGAGGGGCTTCTTTTAAAGTCCGAGCCAGAATAGGTTTTGATCTACACCTTTCTAGGTGAAGAACTTAGTGCAATACACTGAGTTCCTGTTGCCTAGGTCACTGTGAGTTGTTTGCTCCCAGCATACCATAAGCAAAGGATATGCTGGGTCACCTGGAGGTCTGCAAGTCAGAGCCAGAATTGCAGTGCAATGCTGTCTAAACCATGTCACCCTTCTATGACTGTTACTGCTGCCAGTGGGCCCAAATATAAAGCACAAAGTGTGAGATTAGGAGCCAGTGGCTAAAAAAGATTTTGGATCCTGCTTCTGAAAAAAAGAGAAAAAAAGGAGATGAAAAAAAATGAGTATTTATTGTCTATAGCTCTCTGGCAGAGTTAAACTGCCTGTTGTGGTCAGTGGTCAAGTAAGGTTCAGAAAATCAGCACAGATTCCTCCTGCACAGATAAATGACAATATATGGATATTCACCCCTCACACCCACATCATTCTTTCCAAGAGCTCTGGAAAGTGGTGTACTCAAGCATTCAGATGAAGGCCAGTGTTTACTGGAATCTGCTGTGAATTGCAAGAGGATACGTATATTATGAGGCCTCAGAACATTCATTGGCTCCATCTGGGGAAATAGTTTCCATACTCTCAATGCAGGCTGTAGCCCCTGAAGGAAATGTTGCAAAGAAAACCATTTAAATGAACAGGAGCAACACTTACCACAAAGCAAGCCAATAAAGTCACAAATTTGACAATAAAATTACAGAAAGTGGGCTGCTAGCCCAGAGTAGTTCCAACCCAGAGTTACTGTCAGATAACTTTCTGAGGCAGTCACTGTTAGAAGTGGTAGTGGATTTAACTTCCCCTAGCAAAAAACAAACAAACAAACAAACAAAAAAAACAACTCAAAACCAAATCAAACAGAGAGCAGGGCTGTAAATCCACTTTCATTCCTAGTGCTTTTATTTTGGTCTGTATAGTAAGTTCTTGTTCTGTCTTACAAGGTGGTAACACTGGCTAATGCACAGGTAGCCACTTTCTGATCTTCAACCAAACACAGCTGTGAGTTAGGCAGGGGGTCTCAGTACCTTGTTTTGGTAAATGACACTGGAACATCTGTCAACAACTGGCAGCCTTCCTGACCCCCGTCTAGGAAAAGTAGCTTTTTCCTCACTTCAGTGTATCCTTGTCATCATGTGATAAATGGTGGACTATTCTGACATTGAAAGTTTACAGAATTAATGAGTCTTTATTCAATCTGAGAAACAGCAGACATGTTCAGGCAAAGCCTGAATAATAAAGAAAAAATATTTTGCATAAGTGGTTGTTGTAATCTTAGTTGTACAGGAAAGAAGTATCATTCTCTGTGTAACTCAGGTGCCTTAGAAAGCATACATACAACCAACATTAACAGATTTTAGCTTGACTATGCAGGTGGTGATGGTTTCTGCAAAGCTTTGTTTGTTCATTTGAGTGCACCATGTTGGAAAAGAAATCAGCAAAATCCTAGCCACAAAAATGTCAGGAGAAAGGTTTTGGTTAGCGCTTTTTTTTTTCTTTTTATCTTGTGTCACTTATCATGCATTCTTAAATGAAAGAAGTTACACACACACAAAAAATCACTTTGAGACATTACATAAAATAACAGAAGGCTGGAGAGTGACAAACATTTTGGAATTGCAAGTTGGTTTAATATGAGAATATGCTTTGAAATACTGTAACATTTTTCTCATATAGAAAGCAATTTCTGCAGTATTTTTGTTCTCTTTAAGTTAGCACCCTTGGTGCCCTTTACATGCTTCTTGGGTCTGAATTCCCTTTTTTTCCTAGTTCAGTGAAACCAAGACAAATATCCATTAAAAGGCTAGACTGCTCAGTTAACAATACCATTCAATTATAGCCTCCAAGAGCAGGAGGAATTTCCCCATGAATAATGCCGTACTGTTGAATTAACATTCAGATGTTGAGGGAAAATAGTCACCCTTATCACACAGTTTACATTGGAAATGGCAAGTACATTAACATTTCTAGCAAGCCACAGTATTATACTGAGCCCGTTTGAATATACCGGGAATAGAGAAGTAGCTAGGCCCATTTTATGGAAAAAAAGTGTCAACATGGGCATATCAGCCAAGAAATACTTATATTTTCCTTCTCCCTCCCTCTCTTCCCCCACCCCAGACTTTCTCATGTCTTAGGAGTTGTTATTTGTTTATTTCATTTTGTTCCTTAGGACACAGATAAGTTTTCTAAATAAATCCATCTGCTCCATAATTGTTACTTATTCTCACACGCAAATGTATGTGGGCTACATCCAGCGCTGATTCTCAACATTAGCATAGGGCATGGGATGAGAAAATTGACTATAAAAAGAACAAGAAATTAGAGAGGTTAAGTTTTCCCAATCCATTACTTATTCCCCTCACTAAATGCATTAGATAATGATTGGTAATGATATAATTTGGCTCAGGTTCTCAAGTGCGTATGCCAAATATCAGTGGCCTGATTTTCAGAAGTAAGAAACTCTCTCCAAGACACACAGACATATTTGATGAATATGTAACATTTTTAGCAATGGGCAAAAGTTGCAATGTCTAGATCTGCATTTAGACCCCACTAAAGCCAGAATTCAGTTTGGATCATACCCAAATTTTGGCAGCTATTTGGAAATGAGATCCCATCAGATAAGAAAATAACATTGCCAGAAAAAAAAATAATAAATGCTCTTACAAACTTCTTGTGTTTGCCCTGCCAAGACTCTGAGTCAAGCAGCTCTTCATCATCTGTAATATGTAGAATATCTTTGTACAGGTTATGAATTTCTAGAAGGGACCCCCTGAATCTCAGACTGAAAACTTTGAGTGTAGAGCTTGTCTTCTTTCTCTATCATCTCTTAAGTCCATATGGGAAAAAAACTGTAGCTGGTGACAGTAAAAACTCTTACAGCTGTCAAGGAGCAACCAGGAAATGCTAAATAAAAGTTGATGAAATTAAAAATATGGTTAGCGAAATATGAAGTGGTTAGTGTGCTGGTATCATGAAACACTCTCAACACTAACCTGTGTCAGTGGAAGCCAATGTGCCCCAAATTCCCAGCGAGCCACTTCACAGTCTCTTGTCAAACTCCCTTAAGCAGAACAACTGTCTTTAACCAGGTGTGATTAGAGGAGGCTCACAGAAATGGAGACAACCTCGGGTTACCTCTGTTTCAGATAAAAAGATGTCTTGTGACCCTTCACAAGCCTAGAAAGCAGGCTGGGTCCTACCAATGCGAAATGAGTAAAGACAGTGGTGCAAGCACCTTTCAGTTGGTACACTATTTTAAAGGACTACGTGTATTCATAAGAAGCCCCTGGTTCCACTGTTTACATGTTTGTATACGTTATGGGTAGAGAAAGAGAGTATAAGTCGCTCTCACAGAGCAACAACACTTTTTTAAACCATTGCTTGACTACACAGAATACATGACAATGGAGAATAAGGTTGACATTATTTGAATTATAACCTTTTTGAAGTAGAGGATGTCATTTTCTGTATATTTAGATACTTACTAGCAAAATAGGAACAGTTTTCATTGCCATTTCCAGGCATTATAATTATAGCTATAATTATATGTATCATAATTATAAACCATTGGCTCTTAGTATTTTTTCCCAAGCATTTCCAAGCCATTTTCAAAAGTATATTATTAAAATTACAATTAAAAAAAAGAATGCCTTAATGTTTCTAATTGTTCATACCAAAGCTAAATGCATATTTGGAGAAATATATTTATGACTAAGTAGTAACCCCTCCATCCCCTAGGTTTATAAAACTTAAGTCATGTCACATATCACGTACTTTGCACAATTTAGTCATGTCCAGAAATAGCTGAACAATATCCTGCATCAAAATATTCTTTAAATTGTATCTTGAGGTGTTTGTTAATAGAACTAGAGGGTCATTTCCATCAAAGTGTTTGGTACAGCGCTTGTAGACCCATCAAGTCGATATTAACCAGACAAAGTGTGAAGAACAGTATATGTGGCAGTTGCACAACGTTTTTCGTAGGCTATGACAAAGCAATCTCTACATACATGCTTTTAAGATTAACATGAGCTGAGGTCTGCACTACCACAAGTATACCGTGATTATTCCCCCGGCTAGAGAGTTTAAACTCTATAAACTTTGTGGTTAAACATTTGGCTGCAGTGTAAACATATCCTTAGGGACAAGTTCTCACCATATGGATGAACAAAAGTCAACCGGAATGTATCAGTAACACTAAAATACGGATCAGATTCATCCATAAGATTTTGGCTGGGTTGTGGCCCTTAACAGAACGGAGAAAAAAAGTACATATTTAACTCTAATTATTTCATTGTGTTTATGGGTTTTTTTGAAAACGCCAAATGGATTAGACCATATGGAATTAATAAATAAGATTTTAAGTTGGACTCATTTTTAGTTATTCAAGAGCGAGAAAACGTCTTAAATGATAAACTTTGAATGCTGAACCTTATACATAAAGGCTATTCCAGCACCAGAACACTCTTCCATTGAGAAACCCACTCCAAAAAACCTTTTCTAATTCTAGGATTAAGAAAGATTCTAATTTGCTATTATTATTCAGAAACACTCTAATCTACTAAGAGTGAATTTATGTGGCAAAGTATATACACATGAAAAATACATTTCATGATGGAAACACTGACTCAACCCTAACTATAACATAGCCAGGGGCACAATTATAATAATGAAAACTTCACTTGTGGTGTCCTATCTGCACACACACATCGATTTTTAAACACCAATTCACAATCAACAAAATGACAGATTCAAACAACTTATACCACAAATTCCTAGCAAGCTACAGAATTAATTCACTTACCAAGAAGACTTTAATCCTGCTTCCAGTGCTTATGAATCATCATAAAATCCATCATTTATGAGATGAATTGTATAATTCACAGTATAGCTTCTGTACTATGAAAATAAAACTGTAGGGTTGGATGCAATATGCTTTGACTCATTCAGTTTAATCAAGCTGTAAATCTCTGGCACTATAGAGCCAGCTCCAGCTTAGATCTCTTAGAGGACCTGTTAGCTTAAAGACTTAAGGTGGAGGCCACATTTATTTCCAATTTAGATTTATTTCTTCTAACACCATGTACTTTCAAAATGGAAAAAACTTTACTTTGCCAAACTGAGAAACATCCATGATTAACCCTGCACTCTTTGGTATGTTAGCTTTAGGAAAAGGCTGTAGGGTGCATGTTGCTCAGAGTCCTGGTCCTCCGTGTTTCTATTCCGCTCTGGAGAGCTCCTTGAAGCATGGCTGTAGGGTCAGGTTTTGTGAGATAAGAGAAAAAGTAACTAAAGTCCTAGGTCTCTGTGGGCAAAAAGTGTTTTGCTGCAATGGCAAAATGCAAAATTAAAAAAGTTCCAACTTTTCCTTGAATAAAAATGATCAGAATTTAAGCAAATGGTACACACAAAAAACCAAAAACAAAACCAAAAGAACCCCCCAAAACCAACCAGGCTGACTTTACTGGCTTTGACTAGTGTGTTGAAGAAATTTGGTGTGGAACTGAAATACATGAAACGTATCCTTTCTTTTTCTCTAAAGTGGGACTATAGTAGTGACAAGCAGACACTGAAAAGTGGATGTTTATAGCATGTCTTTGAAAAACATACTTTCAGAGGACAGATTTGCTGGAGAAGCAAGATGTGATTACCACAGCCTGCTGCTGTCGGTGTCATGTATCAGGGAAAAGTCTGACCCACAACACACTAACCTCCGTGGGATCATGGCCACAGCTACCCTCGCTGCAGATCCTTTTCTTCTGGTCATTGTGAAAGGAAATGTTGTCCTGTTTGGCTATAGCCTGCCCACTGCTGACCAGCTAATCCCCCGTGGCAGACTGCCTCTCCCCCTAACAAGCATGCTCAGTCTATGTTTGCTGTCAGCTGAACAAACCCTGCAGAGCTCATATGTACTGTATTTTGAAATCTATTATTAAAAATGGTCTAATGATTGTTTTCTCTTAGGCTCCGGTGGAGCTGAGTGATGTCAGTGTCTTTTTATTATTATGCTGTTAATAATCTCCACAAACTCCAGAGCCCTCCCTTTTATTAAAAACTGAATGCAGAAAACCAGATTTATATAATCCTTGCAACTTCATATAAGGAAATTAAATTGCCACAATACCCTACATTCTGGTGGAAAAATCTAATCTTAAGGGCAGTCCAAGACAATCCCTGGCTTGCCCACAAGTGCATGAGATGAATGGCATCACTTATAATGCTCTGCTTTCCCCTGCACAGTCTGGCTGTGGGCTTCTCCCATTGCGGTGCAGGGCTCCCACGGGGAAGCAGAGGACTGTCAAGCTCCTTTCTTGGTTGTGCTAATCACATCTGACTCATATCAGATGAAAACAGAGGAGCCCTGCACAGACTTGCAGTGGCAATACCGCCGATAGTATGATGTTCCTTGACAAGGACAGACTGAGGGGGGGTTGCAGGCGGGGAAGTGTTGATCAGAAAAATAAATAAATTAATACAAATAAAAAAATAGATCTAGTAGCTGACAACGTTTAGCACAATTATCTCTCACCAGGATCTTTGGCTCAAGTCTCTGTCAGATATGGATTGCTTCTTGGTCCTGTCACACCATTTAAATGAGGGAAAGAGTTTTATCTCTTTGTTGAAGTTTGCTGTCTATGCAAAAACACTAAGATATTTACAGGTCAGGACATAAAAAATTATTACCCTAGAAAGCAGTCAGCCTGTGCAACAATAAGAACTGGTACCTCATCATTATTCATTACATCCAGATTTTGTCACAGAAGTTTTTGCCTCTAATAGGGAACCTGTCACTTTGAGCAAGGAAGACTTGAGGAGGCAGGAAAAATATTGGTGGTTCTTTATCAGTAATTATGTTTTTCACAGTTCCAAAGTTTGAGCTGTCAGAATAAGACATGAAATAGTCTACCTCTTACCCACTTGGGATGTTTGCTGTTTATTATGGCTCAGTATTTCCTCCAAATAAAAATCTAACATTTAATGGGGTGATTTAGTTGACGGTGAATGACAGGTTCTTGTCAGGGTCCCTATCTTCTTCTCACAGGGTTAGCATTCACCTCTCTTAAACTGATTTCTAAAAATTATGTGTGAATGAACTAGTAGAGTAGGCTGTTGGGTTTTTTTCTTGTAGAATGGGCTATTCAGGTAAAAAAAAAATCTTAAATTTACTGATATAAACTATTTGCTAATTTTGAGTTAGATATAAAATAATTCTTCAAGACAAATTTTAAGGCAGATATTTACAATCTGAGAAGATAGCAATACACATACGATATACAATGTTTTCAAATGTAGTCAAATAATCTTTGAGTATTACACTTTAAAAAAAAAAGGAAACAACAACCTTGGCTAACACAACATTTGATTTTCATATTTTTCCATAACTTTCAACTGTTCTAACTTGGAGAGAGTAAATTTCACTTGCTAATAATTGCGCCTTGTCATATTTGAGCCTACATTATAGCTATCTGGGGAAAAGAGTTTCTTTGGTACAGGATTTGTAGGGGAGGAATAATAACAGCTTACAAAATGCAGTGAACCACTGATGCAAAATCCTCTTATTGTGTAATAAATGGTGAAAAGGCTTAGACTACTTTCACAGTCAGCTTTAGTCGTTTGTCAGCTTTATTTATGGTTTTCTCGCCACGCAGACTAGGTATAATCTCCTGCTTGATGAATGCGAATGTTCTGGATTAAGGGTTCTGGGGCAGGAAGGACAAGAGGAAGGAGTGAATTACCGGCATATGCAGAGGTTTGGACTGGTGCCAAGTGCTGTGCAGGTTTGGGATTACAATGCAATTCCCTGGTTTTCAGCAAGCCTGTCTGCCCATGACTGTATTTGAGCTTGCTGTGCAGGTTACCTCCTTCAGGGGCTCAGCTACATCCCTGGGTGAAACACCTCCCCATCAGAATTCAAACACCCTGTGGAAAATAGAGGAATTTTATATAAAACTTCTCCTATTGCTTAACAGAACTATAGATTCCCAGATGTTTTCACAGCACTGGATGCCTTGTATATGCTGCTCATGTCACTGAATCTTTGCAAGTGAAGTGCTCTGGCATCTCCAGCATATAAACCCACGTATTCTTAAGGCAGTAAATTTGTAGGCAATTAAACATCCGGGGGATATTTTTGTTAGTACTATACTTTATATCTCAGACTAAACATTACTTGAACAGGGATTTTATATGTATTTCATTCCATTTTATAATGTTACAACCACCATTAAAAATGTCAGTTATGATCTGATATCAAAAGTTCTGTAAATTTCAATTGAGAATACAATTTCTATAATTATTCTGGTCAAGGAGAGATGTAAAAGAAATGTGGTAACTTCAAAAGCCTACCCCTATGTCAACTGAAGATACCTAAACACCTTCATTATCTAATCTACAAGTCAACAATATGAAAATAAATCGTCAAACCCATTAAAGTTACAACATACATTTTACACTTGATTTTATAGTGCATATTGCATAGTTCACATTATCCAAATGTTTTACCTGTAAAAGTTTATGAATACCTTTCTTACTGCAAAATTTTCAAAAGCATTTGTTACATACCAAAGCATAGCCAGTGTTTAGGTTGGACAAACATGTAATATACACGTGTTAAGCATGATCACCATTTTGGATTTGCTCTTCCAGCAACACGAAGTGTATGCTTAGCAGCAATCAAACACTCTGGCTGAACTGACGAGAGCTTTTGAGGACTGAAAAAACATGATATGATAAATTCCATCTTCCATACATTCAGTGCATTGTTTCTGAGAACAAGTCTCATAATGGATGTTGCAAGTTGGCTCATGGGTTCATTTCTCTTTCATAAATAAGAAAGGCCTCATCCAGTGCCTTATCCATGAATTAAACCACAGCACAAAACCTCAGTAATTTTGGTAAATGGACACATTGCAGACTCAAGCTTCTCTATTGCAACAGCTCTGTCTGTAACTACTATTGCAAGCACAAAGTTGTGCAAGGCCAAATACCTTAGTTCAATACTCAGGTTAAATACAAGTCTTTCTAGATACTAAAAAGTCTTGGAGTAAAGGTAATACTTTCAGTAGCAGATAGGTAATTTGAATCCTATTTAAAAAAAATATATAAATCAGAGCCAGGTCTAAAATGGGCTTAGGTGATGAAATGTTCAGGTTCACAACTGCAAAAAGTTAGCTAACTGCCAGCAGTTACCTGTTCTGAAAGGTGAATGAAAATTCCCTGTACAGTGATTGAAGAGAGTTAAATACCTAACATCTGTGAAAGAAATGCACAATATCCAAATGCCCTAATCAGCGAAGTTGGCAGGATTGATTGCTGTCGCACAGCAGAGACCTGGCATGAGCTGATAAGCACCAAACACAGGTTCTCTTCTGCCTTATCCACAATTTCAAGGGGTCATAATGGGGGCCTTTACAGGAATGACATCTCTTTTCACAGTTAGATGTGAACTGGGAAAGTCCATAGAAACATGAAATGAAAATTCAAATACTTAAAATCAATCTGCTAAAACTGGTTGGTAATGTTCAGACAATCTCAGGAGCAGTTCCTCCTAGGGTATGAATGCCTTGGGCCGACAAAGCTAGTAGCTTTGGTAACATTGTGCTCAGGGGTCATCCAGCTCAGCCTTGTCTTTTTGTGGCCTCCCAAACAACATTTAGACAAAATGACCAATTCAACAATTATTTCTGCTTTTTCCTGCTTATTGCACTCCCTTTCTCCCCTACCTTGTAGATTTTGTAGAAGATACCATATGCTCTTTGTTGGAGGCTGTCACACCCGTCAATCCACCATTTGACTTATGTGGCCTGTCACTTTGAAAGCACTGCTTCACATTACAGCAGTTCTCTTTATACCGAGTCACATTCTTTTTCTTTTGCACAAGTCCATTTTTTTGCTTTGCGTTATACATATCCTTATTTATAAACACCCACCAACATTGAAACAAGCTTTTAAATAGAGCTGACACTGTTTTCTGTTTTCCATTGAACCAGATTTCAGCAAGCGATATTTCATTTGCACTGTGCTAAACACACATCAGTCTGAATCTGCATTCTTTCTGGTTGATGCTTTACTATTTCTGTGGCATTTTTCAACAACTCATTGCATCAAGGATGGTAGAAACTTGTAAGGGCACCTCTAAATCTAAACTTGACTGCACACTCATGCTCATTATGCTCCTTGGAGATACATATGATTGGCTTTTTATTTGTGGTACCCTCCAATAAGACTAACTTGGGGAAGTTAGAAAAATAGCCTAGACAAGTACGTAGGTGTTTTTTGGAGTTTCTTCAGCCAGCATAAACAAATCTATTCCTGTGTTGCTTAAGATACAGGCAACTTTTCCTACAGCATCAAAACAGACACTTTTCTCTTTTGACTTACTTTTTGTTTTGATATATATGGTAATCCTGTGAATTTCTTCATTGTTACAAGTATTAATATGTCTGAGCCTCTGTTATATTTTTCAATCCAAGAGAGACCTCCATACATTTTCCTCTTTTGACTTACATTTCTTTTTGATAACTATGATAATCCTGTGAATTTCTTTATTGTTATAAGCATTCATACGTCTGACCTTCTGTTATGTTTTTCAGTCCAAGAGAGACCTTCATATATGCTGTATAATTATCCAGAACACATTAGGAGTATGGACAGGCATTTAAAATCAGATTGGAATGTACATAATCTACGTTTTGTTACATTTCAGTCCGTCAAAGACATTAGAAAGCATATCTGAGAGCACAAAAATTTATTCTGTATTCATACTGTAAAAGATTTCCTTTTTTTTTGGGGGGGGGGGGGGGGGTATTTGATGGATCTTTCCAATTCTGTCAACAAGAATACTAATTTTGACTTCTCATAGAGATACAAAACTACAACTGTTCCATAGCTAAGGACAAAGTATTCTAAAAAACATTCTGACACTTATTTTTGAATGCAGTAAAATCTAGATTCAATTTTTAATTTAATGTTCAAAGAGGCCAGTATCAGCACTGTCTCTGGAAACACCCATGGACAATTCAGCTTTTAAAGAAATTGCCGGAACACATTAGGACCATAACTTTGTTCTGAAGAAGAGCGTTGAAAATCTATGCAGGGTTCTAAGCAAGGTTCTTTATTTAACACAGCAAGAGTCTCAGATTGTTTGGGGAAGAGACATGTTTGCTTCTTTGTTTGTTTGTTTGTTTCTCTCACTTTTCGTAACTTTTTTTTTTTCAGCTAGATATTCATTTTCCTATGTAAACTGCAATTCCCAAGAACTTTTTCTTTGTTACTCATGGGAGAGTTTTTGCCTCAAAAAAGTGAAGGAATATACAACCTTGTAGCTGAGATTTCTTTCTGATTAATACGGAGACAATCCCTGGGAACATAAAAGTACAAGGTAATTAAGACAAAAAGTCAAAGAAAAGAAAGACCAAATAGGAAACAGATAGTAAACAGTGCCTTAAAAGAAGGATTGAGGGGATTGTCCTTCTTCTTCTTTAGTATGGGGAAGAGAAGGTTAAGGAAGAATAAGTTTTCTGAAATGCCACAGACTGCCTAGAGGTGTGAAATCTCCTGATCTGAGAAGTGATTAGGTGACAATCAGGGATGGTCAGGGTATCCTGAATTGCCTCTCAGTGCAGAAGGTAGGGCTGGATCACAAGCCAGCAGTGCTGCCCAACCAATCCCCATCCCAGGTAAGTAGCTGCTACCAAGATGCTGCAGGAATCAGGATTTGCTGCCTCCCACAGGGCCATGATGCTGCTGACAGTAGCTGTTTGAATGGGAGTAGGAGATTCAAGCTTGCTCCCAACTTAAAATTTTTTGCCTCCCAAAAATGCCTCCCCAACTGCCTTGTGCTTAATACCTGCTGGTATGCCATTTTTGGCCCCAAACCGTAGCCTGTGTGATCTTTTATAATCCCTTTCTGCTCTACAGACATATGATGCAACAGTTTCAGAATCACTGTGATCTACCTGCCTTGCCTTATGACTCAATGATATCAACATTTCTTCTGAAACTAGACCTGAAGCTCAGAATTTACATCTAATTAGAGGTTGTTCAACAGCTCTGACTCTTTCAAAAACTAACTCCAAAAATTTCTAGCCATGCCTTTCAGAAGACTATTTTTTCCCCAAACCTAAACATGTTAGAAATTATTTCCCTCTTTTTTGCACTAAATATAAGCTATACTTTCCTGTGAGGCCCCTTTGTTGCCAAACACAAATGCTAATTGGGGGAAGTAACATTTTCCACAAGTGTTAGATGCAAACACCTGCCAGAACCCTCCTAAGGTTATACTCCACATAAAATAGGAAGAATTCTTGGAGTTAGCTGATCCACTCCCAGTTCGTCCAATTTGTCAATGATTTATTTAATACCTTCTGAGTGTATATAATTAAAGGATCCAGATTCTTCTTTTTCTACCAGGACTGGTAAGGGAACCCCTTATTATATGCATACTAACTGTACAATATTTCCATTCCTACCACCATTCCTTGAAGTACACTGTTTGTTTTCACAAAGAGCCAGAAGTGTCCCCAGGTGACAATAGAGTATCCCATCCCATTGGCTTCTGTGGGAGCTGGGAATAAACCAGACCACCTAGAATCAGAATTTTAAAGAAAAAGATCTCTTCAGTTGAAGAGAAGCTTATTACAGGCTCCTTTCCAAGTAGGAAGTGACCTTTAAAAATAATCTTTAGCAAACCACTCGCGCATCGCTAACTTAAACAAACACTATAGCTTTAGCTAAACCAGAGAGTATATTTCCTTCCTGCTGATTTGTTCCCAGTTATGTGTTGTAACAGAGGGGAAGTAGAAGATCCTCAAAGGAAGTAAGCAACAGATGCAAGATGTTTGGAAAGTTGTTATAATTTCTGTAAACATTATCCCAGAACAAACCAAGCATCAACATCAATCATACCCATAACCAACCTTTCGTCCAGCAAAATTGATCCATGTCACAACACAGCTGCTTTCTCACAACAAAAGATAGGATCCTATAAGGTCCTGAAGTCCTTTTGCTCCCACTGAGTTCACTAAAAATTGAGAAATGCCCTGAGAAGGCTGCAATTGTGCATGCTGACAATGGCCACTCCAAGCTGCCCAGAGTAAGAGATTCATACTTATAAACACACTTTCATTTGTGTGGGAGACCACAGTTCTTTTTCTGTTCAGTAATATGCAATCTTTTTAAAAACAAACATGCATTAAAAGAACTAGGCAAAAATTATTAACCTTCTTGAAAGACTTAAAATTTGTTGAATATTTGTGGAAACAAATGGAAACATGTCAAAACACTACTTTTCATTTTCAGTACCTAAGAAATATTTCTAAGGGATGCATGAAACGTGACTAGGAAAGGCTTTTTGTCAGCAGACTGAAATGCGTTACAAGTCTGTCAGACTTCCCCTGGGATGGTGGTTTTCCAGAGCTTTACATGTCAGAAAAGGTGGATGTGGTGCTCCAAGGACATAGGTAAGTCCATACTGCCCACAGAATGGCAGCTCAGCCTGCTTCAAAGGAGCAAGCTTGTCTACTTAGAAGTCACCTGGCTGCAACAGCATGAAGTAAGACTGATTCATGCTTGTGCATGAAGAAGGTGGCTCGGGACCTTGACAGCATCCTGGAAGGAGGTTCAAAGGAAGCAGAAACCCTGGCATGCTCCGACTCCACCAGCTTGTCTTTTCTTCCATTTGCAAAGTGGCTCCTCGGTGCCTCCCCACCCTGGTGGGAAGGGCACTAGCAATGCGCTGAACTCAAGCACGTCAGATTGCTTATGCTTTGAAACACAGGCTCTGGAAATGCCTGCAGCTGCCCTTGTAGTCTGATAGCCTTCACAGCAGACAAACTTGGGGTTTTGAGCTTTCCAGGACATACAGAATACAGCTCTGGTAATTAAGGCATGCAAATCTTACGCATAGAAAAACCTTACTCTTTTTCCAGTAGCAGTGCAAGCCCGTGTGGAGTGAAATAAAACAAAATTAACTATGGCCTCGTTTTTTTCCTACTGTATTACCTACCATGGACATCTCCAAATTCACCCACAGATTTCTCCGAGGCTCTAGACCATCAGTGGAAAACTACAGATTAACATACTGGATTCTGATTACCTCTTTAGCACCGGCACAACTAAGATCTTGTATTTACTACAAAGTTAAATCAGTTTTAATTCAAATACAGGTCCTACACCAGGACCCATCTGTACATGGAAAATTTTAATGCATGTATATAAAGGAATATATATCTATACCAGTAAATCAAACAGGTCCAGACCCATTTTCTAATCGATGGGCACAGAACAGTCCATTAAATTTAGTTCCTCTGCAAAAGCAGTATAAATGGAAAAGACCTATAGGCTGGCCCTGCCAGCTGATTGGAAAGAGGCTGGTAGTGTGCCAGGAGGCATGTGCAGATCTTGCAGACATGCAGAAGGGAACAATCAAGTTCCAGTGCCCAGGCATATTACCAGACACTGTTTAATTTATCAGGCTAAAGCGTATATTTATTTTGCATCTGCGTATCTATATTTATTTTAAAACCAAACCCTATTTTGTGTAATGTCAGTTTTAAATCTTAAGTGTATCCATCAAACATTATGTAATTAATAACAAATATGCAGGGCCTGTTTCTTTTGTTGCGTACAGTGGCAAAGTTGTTGCTCTGACTGTAGCACTGAACCAGATTTCTTCCTGGTTATTCCTTATCTCTTTCTCATTTGATTGATTTGGTTGGGTTGGGTTTTTTAAAGCTAGTCAGGATTTTTGCTTTTTAATATTTTGGGTCTTTTTTCCAAAGGAAAAAACAATCACAAAGCACATGTGTGTGTGCCTGTATATGACAGTAAATCTATATTTGTTTGACAAATATTAAATTCTTGCTAATATAATAGAAACAGGCGGCTGGGGAAAAGAAGGCAGTCCTGTGAGTCTGCATAGTTCTGCCTAAGCAAATGCTGCTTCAGGCACTTCTATGTTACTAGTGGCCGATACATGCAAAAGGGGCATTTGCCCTTCTTGTTCCCAAATGAACATAAAGCCTGGAGTTCTAATAAAGAGAAAATCATAGGAAACTGAGACCTGTCAGTTTGGGTACTAGTGGGGTACTCAATTTGGCTATCAACTCCTGTTTTACAGATCTGCTATCTTGTAAGAGGTGTCCAATGGTGACATCGTGGTACTGCGTATTGATGCTGACCACTGCATATCAGGACACAACAATTTCTCACTTGACTGAAGATGCCTCCATCATAGTCCAAGAGATTGGTATCAATTCTCTATAGGTCACTGGCTTAACAGATTCTTGTTCTTGAGAAACAGAGCACCACAAAGCCATAAAATCAACCATTTAGAGCTGCTTGGAGCGCTTGTGAAATAGCTGACAGGTCCCAGTTTGGTGAGTCAGCTTTTCACATGAAGATACCTGCCACCACAATTGGCACCTTTGGGTAAAATGTTCAGGAAACAAATGGTTGGAAACTTCACAACTTTTCCTAACTTGTCTGACTTAGAGAACACATAGCATGCAGAAAACATGGGAGAACTACGCGAGAGTCAAGGCAGCAAAAACTGGACTGCTACTCTACTTTTTGTTTACCACCTCTGTAAGTTTTTGCATTACAGGTAAATGATCATCTGCTTTGTCAGGTAAAATCAGTAGAATTTAAATAAGATCATACTTATGTTAGACAAGCTCAATTATCTAACATAACACAGACACATCTAACAATTATGTGTTATCTAACATAATTGTGTTAGATAAGCTCAAAATCAAAAAGGAGGCCTATAGAGGGTGGAAGCAAGGACGGGTGGACTGGGTGGAATATAGAGAAACTGTCCGAGTGGCCAGGAACCATATCAGGCAGGCGAAAGCCCTAAGAGAACTGAATCTGGCCAAGGACATCAAAGACAATAAGAAAAAAATTCTATAGCTATGTCAGGGAAAAAGGTAGGACTTGGGAGGCTGTGGGCCCTCTCCGGAAGGAAACGGGAGACCTGGCCACCCAGGATATGGATAAGGCTGAGGTACTGAATGACTTTTTTGCCTCAGTCTTCACTGGCAAGGGCTCTAACTGCACTGTCCGAGTCACAGTAGGTAAAACCAGGGGCTCTGAGAATGGAGAACTGCCCACAGTAGGAGAAGATCAGGTTCGAGACCACCTGCACAACCTGAAAGTGCACAAGTCCATGGGACCTGATGAAA
>VZSF01003753.1:176912-311588 GCA_013398295.1 Chionis minor
GAAGTTGTGGAGGCCCCATCCCTGGAAGTGTTTAAGACCAGGCTGGATGGGGCTTTGAGCAACCTGCTCTAGTCAGAGGTGTCCCTGCCCATGGCAGGGGGGTTGGAACTTGATGATCTTTAAGGTCCCTTCCAACTCTAACCGTTCTATGATTCTATGTATAGTTTATTTTCTTTTCATGAGTCTGAACATGTTTGCATATGACACAAACATTTATTCTCCCCTCTAAGTTAAAACCTCTGAAGTAAAATGTGAATACAGATTTTTCTGAAGGTGTTGTTGCTGTTAATTGTTCTGTTGCCCAGGTGAAATGAATGACTTCCCTTTACAACGATCCAAATCACAGATGACCATAGGTCATTTGACAAAACTTGCTATAATGAAATTTCAAATTTTAAGACATCTAAAATAAAGGAAAATTTAAAAAAAGCAAAATACCTTGAAAGGTGGCCCTTGCTTTGGGAAGAGGCCATGACTGAGCTCTCCAAACCACTCAGTTTTGTAGGTGACGCTATCCCATCCACATCTTATGAAATATAGTGGAGTTCCTCCTGGAAACTTCTGCACCTTTTGTCACTGCTGCCTGTCATCGCCATCACTTCTAGATGGGAGATGCCATGAACTGCTTTGTTCTACAAACTTCAGTCTTCTCATCCCTGGTGTTCACTACATTTGCAAAACTGCTGATTAAACTACTAAGGTGACAGAAGGATTTTACTTTTGGTCCTAAAATCATCTTGGCAGTAACACAAAAAAATATCCTGAAAACCTGCCTCTCCTTTATTTAAACTGCAAGCAGCACCGGTACTTTCCAGTTGTCACCAGGTGAAAGGTGTATAGCTGTTGCAGCTATCCCTAGGAAAACGTGACACAAGGCAAGGAGAAATGAGGAAGTCTACTAAAGACTTTTCTTCCTTTATAATATCTGTTACTATCAGGAGTAGCTCAAATCAGATAATTAAGTAGGTCCACAGGATATTTTTTAACTACCCACCATTACTAGACAGCTATATATCAGCTACAAAAGTACCTAATGGCTTCAAGATTACATCTTTTCTTACCAAATTCCTTCCTCTACCCAAGGAAATAGGGACTCATGATTTAAACATCCTAAATGTAAACGTTGCAAAGGGACCAGATATCCTGAAAGGCCTTCAGCTGGTAATGGAGACAATAGCAGATCTAGTTGACTATGATTGGAATAGAATTGCAAATAGATTTCTGCATAGAGCCTGCACTGTTTGTATAGCATGGGTAAAAACCTGTGTTCTGACAAAGTGGTCTCTGGAAGCATTTTTTTTTTCTTTTTTACATACGTTAACTTTTTTTATCCTATCAATATATTTCTAACTTCATAATAAAATCAATATTATTTTTGAAGAAAACTTAGGGTGGATATTTTTTTTCAGTTAGAAAAAATCTTATGAATTTAACCTTTTTTTTCCTCCCTCTAGAATAAATTAACATTTTAATAGACCAAATCTGAAACAATAGAAAAAAATCTGCATTCCACATATAAATATGTTTTAGGAAGGCAAAACATTTTTTCCATCAATTATTTCACTTTACCTAAGATGTTGCCCTTCCTTTATCATTATAAAGGATTATTAGGACTGAAATTGTCCAGATATAGGTGATATGTATTATGAGAACTGGACTGTGATTGGGGAACTCCCATTTTGGACTGTGATTGGGGAACTCCATTCTGTGATTCTATGATTTGTGAGAGGCAGGAAAAACTATTATAAAAAGCAGTGAAAAAACAACAGACGTAAAAATCAGAAGAAATCATTCATCTTGACTTGTTCTTCCTCTGCTTTCTGCGTAAAAATAATGAAAAAAAACAATTTGGAAATTTAGTAACAAAGACATATTTAAATACTTCAGACTTTTTAAAATAGTGCAATATAAAATTTCTGTGTAGATATATAATGCAATATAAATGTGTACAACTTTTTAAAATATACTGGACTTTTGAACTAATTAGAAATAGGCTTGACTGAGGCCAGTGTTGAAATACAATAATGACATTTAAAGACAGAAATCAAAGATTCCCCAGTATAAACCCATGCTTTTACTCCATATTATCCTATGGTAAATCTTGCTATTACCCAAATTTAGTCTGGATCTCTAGTTTCTCATGTCGATTTGTATTTTTATTTGTATTTGGCCAGGTCTCTTGCCTTGCAAAAGAATGCTAACTTAGGGATCAAGTAAAACCAGAGATTTCTTGTAACTTCCACTTGTTTTTGGGTTTGATTGGAGCATGACACTTATTATATAACATATAATTTTTGTGGTTTTCAAACCTAAAAGTTTTCACAATGCTGTCTGAATTGTACAATCATAATTGTTTAATTTAGTCTTCCCAAAAGAGACAGAAAAATGAACTAAATATATGTTTTGATAAACGGAATACATCAAGTATAATGGGCAATGCTTTCACATTTGCTGATTAATGTAAAGTAACATTGTAACGTATAGCTATTTACAATCTGATTCACTGTTTAACAAACACCTGCATACTTGTTCAGTGTAGGTATTATCAGACAACACTGTGTTCCAAAAATGTTTGATTCAGGATGCTGTTGCATTTGTTAATTCATACCTTTCTTGGTTTGCTTCCAATCAAAGTTTAATTAGCTTATTTGTCAGTATGCATAAAGACTTCCTTGAGGAAAAACAAGTGCGTGGTATTTACAGTTGACTAAACATTCCCAAATAGTTTACAATCACAAGTTAAGAGTCAAGTCTTAACTATACTTTCTGTACCATTTAATTCTGGAAATTGGATTAGACCATCTTTTAAAACAAGACAACTATTAGCCTTGGTTGTGCAAGATGATGGATTGGTAGTGGAAAAGCTTATTTTCTGGTTTTAAGTGGTTGGTATTTTGATAAAGCAGAAAGTGCTTCACTTAAAGTTTTGCTTAATGATAATGAAGACTTTCAAGAAGCAGAGAAGAGAAAAAAACCTCTTTCTGTATGAAAACATGTATGAAAATGTCTGAAGTTGCGGAAGGTCAGGGATATAGCAATCTGAGAGTCCTGTTTTAGCAGTGCTAATTCTTACAGTGTTATGTTCATGTACAGGCCTCAAATTCTAGAAATTAATCTAGATTGTCTTATTTTTACAGATAGTTTTGGATCATTTAAAACTGAACTTGCTCACAGTACAGTAGTGCATTAAAAATCCAACAAGGTACAGAGATATAAAACCCACCTAACAGAGAGTGTTGTCTTCTATAAACCAGTTTTATTACTGGCACTGATCATCATTGTCATCCCATCCTACAAAAAGTATAGAGGATATAAAGGCTGAAGGAAAAGGTTTGTACTGTTGTATACAGTCTCTGCAGCACTGCAGGGATGCTTTCCTTATTAAATTTTCTGTTGAAGAACTACATAAAGTATAAGACTTCCTGAGTAAATGTAGATAACTTGTTCATATGATCCCTCAGCTCTATTTGGTTCTTCTTCAGAAGTGATTCTTTCTTAGTTACTGAAATAAGGGGTCATTTGCCTTCTAACTATTGGCAGGAACACATTCCTAGGAGCAATGGCGGTTTGACCTGTTTTAACCTGCTGCTAGAGAGACCTAAGAACACAACAGCTGAAATAGCTCGATTTGCAAGCTTAATAGCTCCCATTTGCTCACAAGCTCATTTTGAGTCACAAACTGAACCCCATGCTGTGACACTGTAGCTGATACGGTGATCTGATATGAAGTCGAGGAAGTCATGACAAGCATGCACCAAAAAAGCACAATTGGTTTTCTTTGGAATGATACAGATGATATGGTTCAAATTTGGGAGCTAACCCTTGATGACCTCAATCTGAGGAGAACAGGAGGAAAACTAGGGAGGAGAAGTTAGTGGTCAAGTTAGGTGTTTGTGGGATGCAGAGCCTCTGAAAATGTCTCTGGCTGAAGGTTGGCAAATAAGAGGTAATGGAGACCTTTGATCCCTTAGAGCAGATGGATGAGGGAATAAGAAAGCTCTACCAAGCTTCTTCATGCCTCTGTCTTCCTTATGTTGTGAATGACATGAAATGCTCACTGTGAGGGTTGTCCCTGCTGTGGGAAATCCAGTTGGTTCTGGACCAACTCAGCACAAGGCAAGGGGACTTTTGAAGACTCAGGCTGTTGTAAGAACCAAGAGGCCAGCCAGCTAGTGGTCTTGCCTAAATCCTATCATATTCCTTTGAATGTGGGATTGGAGATAGGAAACAGAGATAAAAGGCTATAAGGGACCATGTGGAGCAAGCCTGTTCTTGTCAGAAGCAGTCATCAAAGCCTCAGATAAGGGAATGGGGTGGGAAGGATAACAAAACAGAGAGAAAAAACTGCCCTTTACCACATTCATGTCTCTCTCTTCTGTGATTATTTAGCTTGCAAAAGACAGGAAAACTGCTGAATATTTAATGTTTGTTATCTCACTGGGCCTTTCAGAGAGAATAGAAACCCCTAGATACAGCTCTTTCCTACTCTGAAGTCTGACAAAATACAGAGTATTCAAAAAAGGGAAGACAAAATGTTTGGGTTTGCTCCAGTTAAACTCTCCACAATTTGTCACATTTAACACTGTGCTTTTACTCACAAATCCAGGATTCGCTTTGTTTCCAGGTAGCAGCCTGCTCAAATAAAAGACATCTATGTGTCTCATCACTGGCCATCTGGTTGCTGCTGCTAACTCAACCTTTGCTCTGAAGTCATCTTCCCAATACTCACAGGTTGTACCAAGATCATTCCCGACCACTCAGGAGGGATACAAATCCTTTTCTCCAGTTGTCATATAAGTCAATCAGAAGAGAGGCACTACACTCCAAATTCCCATGTCAGAATCCAGATTTCTTAAAGTTGAGTCAACATTGGAGTTCCCAAGAGTTGGCTGAAGGCACTGTCTTCAGAATAAGGTGCAACAATGAAAATGGACATAGTACATCTGTAATGTAATGCAAATAGTCTATTGCCAAATTAGGAGTTGATGAGGTTACTTGTAAGAAAAAAATAACTGACACAGTTATCTGTAGGACCAAGTACTTCCTAATGGAATTCTGTATGTCATTACTTTAAAAATATTGCCCCAGACACTAAAACTGACTTTCATAAATACCTTCAATTTTGTGTTCATTGCCCTTACAAAAAACGAAGCCTTTTTTTCATAATCATTACAAAGAAAAGAGTATCACTCTATAATCAGAGATTATAGGATGAAATACAAAATGCTAACATTAAGCTGTTTGTCTTCATTCTTCAAGAGCAGTACTCCTGACATCCTAAAGTTAAAAGCTGAACTTCCTTCCAGGTTCCACCTTCCCCACAGTTCAGTCATGGATTTCTTTGCATGGGATGTCCCATTCAGTGGAGCTGGCTATTTCTCTGTGTTGATTCCAAGAAGAAGCTGGGTGGCTACCTGAGACAAAATGTCTCACTTTGAGGTAGCTGTCAAGAAAGATGTCACACTGAGAGACTTGCAAGGACAAAAAGTAGCTGGTCAAATGTTTGTTGCCAACACATTCGCCAATAACATCTACTTTACAGGTACTCTGCTGGATATTATGGCCTACATATTTAAACCTTCTTGTATAGGTTTTAAAATATTGATTTGTCAGAAAAAGTAGAAACCTTTGTCCACCCAAACACAAGTCAATTTATTTTTCCTTTTTCGATTTAATTAATTTCATCCATGTGTATTTTTTTTATGCTAGTTTACATATTAAACATATTGCATATAGTTTTTGGAGAAGTATGAGGCCAACATCATTAAAAAAGTATGCAACATCAAACTAACTGCAATGTGTGCTTCATTAGTATTCAGAAAGCACACAACTACTCATGCAGAGAGATCAAAATTGAGACCTGTTCCCTTTTTTCTCTCTGGTTCTTAGCAGAAATTTCTATCAATAACTTTACTGAAATGCTGCTGAATTACACCATCTCATTAGAGTTCTCATAAGTTCACTCAACCCTTACTTTTGCTGTCTAATTGATAGTTTAAACTTCTTGCCTATAGTAAGTTTAATCAATTTCCTCTCTTAAACCAGATTTTGCTTCCTCTCTCAACAAAGCCTTTACTGAAAGAAAACAAAAAAATGGATCCTTTTTCTGCTTAAAGTAACATTTGTGACTTTGAAGCTTTCCCTTTATAGACCACTTCTTTATGTCTCCCAGAATTTTGCTGTCAGCTTCTCTGGCATGGCATTGATGCTCTGTTGCAAGTCTTTTACCCTCCTCTCTCTGCACAGACTAAACTAATGAAACATCATTCTACCTGCTACTGGAGTTTCTCTCTATTAATTTACTCCATTCTTTTTTGCCTCAAGAGGGGGACAGTATAACAGTGAGAGATATGTCATAGTCTTGAAGAATAAAATTAGAGTCAAAACAGGAATGCCATTGTTTCCTCATCTGGGCTGAAATACTGACTCACTTGTCCTGAGCAGCCCTCTCTTAAGATTACTTTTCTGCCTTCGTTTTCCCATATGTCAGATAAGGATAATGTATTTTGTCTCAGTGAGACAATTAAGTAAGATAATTAAGGCTTTTAATGCAATCCTTATGTAATAATTGGGCTTATTTTAATGAAAACATTGTAAGGATATTTCTAGCAAATAGGGAATCAATAGCCTCAGGTTCCAAATATCCCAGGCAGTCCTTTTTTGAATGCTAGCAAAATAGCAAATTCATCAGAACAGTTGAATGAATTGACTTTTGGTTTGCCAGATGAGCCAAAATAAAATGTTTCAGCTAAATAAAATATTTTGATCTGGATTATTTTTTGCTTTCAACTTTTTTCCTCTGTGAAGATGCACTCAGAATTAGAAATGTTACTTTGAAAATAAAGACATATTTTTCTGTATGTTGAAATTGAGATGTCACTGTATGTTTCCTTCCCATTTGGTATATAGCCTCTGACATTCCAAATCTGAAGTTTTAAACAAATACAATATTTAATAAAAAAAAAATTGTAACCAGCCATGTTTATCCAAAAGAGGATTAAGACTATATTAATTCCTGGAAAAATAAAGAATGGGAAGGATTTTCTTTTTATTTGTCTGACTGAGTCACTTTTTGAATGATTATTGTAGTGCTGCTGGATTATAGTAATCACTGTTGCATGATAGGGCAACTAATGTCTTCCTATTGCTTAAGTCCAAATAAATGTCGTTAATAAATAACATATACATGCTAACAAATAAAAGCAGCTGTGTCACACTTGACCAGGAACATCAAAATACTACCAGCCTAAATATTTTCCCCCCACCCTTCAAATTTTGATAGAAAATACCCTATGAGTTCCTAAGCAAAACATTGTCAAAGCCTCCTTCAGATCCTCAGGACTGCTTTTTACACAGCACTGTGATGGCAGCACCCACAATCACATTTTGGTGGGGTTGGGAGGAGCAGTTTTGGGGGTCTGCTGACAAGGCTGGGGCAGACTCCCGTGCCGTGCCCCCATCTCCAGCTTCCCCAGCACAGTAGCTCCTCCTGGGATGCTGAGGAGACTCTGCATTTACTGGCAGCGTCTGCCTGTACAACACCTTGGGCCAAGGAGGTCACCATGCCTTGCAGGCAACCTTGCATCTCCACAGACAACGAGATTCAGGTTTGCAGGAAGGCAGCTGCTGAAAAGATCCTGCGTCGGTACGGCACTGAATGAGCTCATCACCGCTGGATCAAGTGTATTTATTTTTGCCAGCATTTGTATGATTCATGAATTGCTTACTTTTTTACTGTAGGAAAAAAGTGTTAAATAAGTGAAGACTGTCTCTGTCCTCTGACTCCAGCCCAGAATCTAGAATGTTCCCATTTTAGAAACCCTCCTGTATTTCCCGAGCTCAGGGGACAGAGCTTTTACTGGTGTGAGGTAGACCGCAGAGAAGGAAAAAAAAAAGGGAGGAAGATGCAAACCAATGCATAACTCTCCACCGGGTAACACTAATTTTCTAAAGTCTTCATGGGAAATGAGATATGAACAGGGCTTTACTAACAAATATTCATTAATGAGAAGCCACAGTCTGGCTCAGTTTGCAATATGCAAAGATTTTTATTATTTTAAGGTTTAGTTTATTCCTCAACTCACTCCTTTAAAAAAAAAAAAAAAGGTTCTAAACAGGCTTTATTCCTAACTTTAATGTTTTTACTTTTTATATCCTTGACGCCAATTTTTTGATGGCAAGGGTTAGAGATAGTACCTGAACACGTAAATAGGTCAGCAATGCAGCACAGGAAAATCAGTAGCTCTGGAAAAGCCTCAGAAGCCCCCATGTACCACACAGACAAAGTCAGGCAGCTCAGAACGAGGTTTGGAAAGGACCTTGTGCCGTAAGGGATGTGGCTAATATGGGCATGTCTGGGAATCATGGGCCTGCACTGTAACTTAATTCCCTTCCAAAACCCTCAGAGCTTCAGAAATTCAGCCCCATGCATTAGGTACCCAAGCCAGGGATGCTCTTTATTTCCTCCAACATCACTTTGAAGAGCCTTGTAGCTACATTTTCTCTAGTTCCATGTCAGCTCTCTCAGAATCTTGGAGCCACAGGGCTGGCTCTGCAGTGACAGGGTGTTACTGCAACCACAGGCACTGTCATGCCGCCAGACAGGTCCTTCAGGCTCTGTGATGGAGAAGATGGGCAGGTAAGGGGGAACCAGGCTCTGGACACCACACTCTGGGCTCCATACACAGTTCACATAACATAGAAGCAGTATGTGTTACACACAGATAGCTGACAGCAGGAAGATGAGTCAACTCTGCCACTCCCCTGGTGAGCTAGCCACTCAGATGTATGCTCTTGCTTTTGATCACCTGGGGATTAAATAAATTTTATATTCTCTCATGTACCTATTCAACAGGAGGGGCAGACAGTAGTTTCTATCCGAGCTAGCCTATAGACTAGCTCCCCAGCAGCTGAAACGCTTTTTTGAGGAGAAGGGAACATGAACTTCTTCCTGAAGCGGAGAGTAATGGAAACCTAGGTTTGTGTGTGAGGTGGGTCCTCTCCTCCTCTGCACCTTAGAAGGAAACAGACCCACTGCTATGCTACAGAGCCTGCTTTTATTCTCTATTATAAGGATTAGGCACTATCTTGGAGCCCAGCTGTTCAACTCTGTGAGAGCCAAAGTGCTTCCTCACAGAATGAACTTTCTAGTATCTCAGTGTTTCTTAGGCACCAAACTTAGACTCCACGGGCACTTAGAAATGGCCAGGTTTAGACAGACATTCACTGGTTTTCTTGGTATTGCAACTCTGGAGCTGTGGGCCCAGACGCTCTGTGCACGTCAATCACGGTGTGATACCTGTCCCAGCAGTACTGGGATGCCGAGCAGCTGCAAGGACTCTCACTGCTGAACTATGGGGATGAGCAACTAGAGGCGTGAGGTTGTGCACTGCTGAAGTACCAAGCCTTGCAGTTGTGAGACACAGGCTGATGGTGTTTCATGCTGCAGTTCATGGATGCAGCAGCTGCTGTTGGCATGGTATTGGAACATCTCTGCACCATGTTCCAGCGTGCAATATAGAGGGTGCCGTCATTTATCAGGGAGTGTAGTAGTAAGACTAGGAGTAGCATTTTTAAACTGAAAGGCAGTAGATTCAGACTAGATATTAGGAAGACATTCTTTACTCCGAGGGTGGTGAGGCACTGGAACAGGTTGCCTTGGGAAGTTGTGGAGGCACCACACCTGGAAGTGTTCAAGGCCAGGTTGGATGGGGCTTTGAGCAATCTGGTTTAGTGGAAGGTGTCTGTGTCCATGGCAAGTGGTTTGGAACTAGGTGATCTTGAAGGCCTCTTCCAATTCTAACCATTCTTTGATTCTGTGATTTTAATAACACTATGTTGCTGAGCAGATCTTACTTCTGAAACATTGTCCCTACTGAGGAGGCTCCCGTTTTGAAATACAAGACCCGAAAAAGCCAATGGCCAGTACAACCCCCCCAGGAATAAGCTAAATAAGCCTCCAACCCCCCTAATAAATGCCCTAGACTTCAATATTATTAACACTTGTTATCACGCCCTGTGTGATTGCATTGACTAGTCCCAGCTGACTTCAGTAGGGTTATTTACCATTGCAACCACCAAACTCACTTGATTTTTGCAGAAGAAGCAATGACATTGGCCAGAAGAAAACTGCCAGGGAGGAATTGCAACACAGCACAATCTCCTTCATTTATGGATTAATTGTGCCAAGGTGGAATTTAAAAGGCTAGTTTCTGTCCCTGTTCAAGCCAGCATGGTTATCTGTTGACAGCAAAGTTTTGTTCACAGTGACCTTTATAAAATTGTTGAGATTCTCTGACAATAAGGAATGATTAAAGCTCTGATATAAAAATATTCAAAAACATTTTAACCATAGTCTTTTGCAACCCTTTTGGAAGAGACAGGTCATCTGCATAAGTAGGAAGCCTCTTCATCTGCTTATCTTAATCAGGAAACTATTTGGCCAGGTGATCTGTGCCAAGTTCATTGAAAAGAGCAACTCTGTATGATTTCCCTGGGCTTGGTCCCCAGTCCTCGTACTTTTGCAAGGGTGCTGAATTTTTAGCAAGACCTCAGTACATAGTGACTTTAACAGACACACGTTCATGCTTTCATAGGCATGCATATTGTAAAATAGATGCAGAACTGCACTGTTTTCTCAAACAAAAGCTTTAAAATGTCATATCTCATCAAATGAGACAGCCTGCAAATACTGAAACAAACGTGTCCTTTGCAATATCTTTCCTTCTTTCCTTCAGTGGTTACAAAGATGTACAGTCCTCTGTATCTTCTCTCAGCAGTCTGATTGATTTAATGTGCAGGCACAGTCTGAAAAAATGAAATAAAATGGCTTTCATTGATCTATTAATCCTTCTTTTCTACCCATCTCCTGTAATATCAGTATCTTTCCTGTCTCAAAGGGATGCACAGGGAAAGACAGGTTGAAGCAAAGGGCATAGGAAAGTGAGACACAGGGGATGATATGGAGGAAGCTGTGAATGGAGGCAAAAAGTCCAGGGCTCCAGACGGCTCTGGACTCAGGCTTTTTTGTGAGGATTCATGCAGATTTTGAGAGATCAGCAGTGTGTGGGGCAGACACATGGAGTTCAAAGGTCTGATAACATTTCTCTCCTCCTTCTTCCAGATGACCAGTCACAAATACCGGTAATCAAAACTGGGAAGATCAGTCGCTCTGAAAAGGTAGCCAAAAGAAAGGGAAAAGAAGAGAATTATATTTTAAAAGCGATAAATGTAAAAGCAGCAAAAAGCTCAGAGAAGCAGAGCGGCTGAATGTCAGAGAAGGGAGATGAGGGCACATCAGGACTACTGCGTTAGAAAATGAAATTTGCACACACCCACAAAGAGTCAGTGAGACAAGATATAAAAAAAAGCCAACAGCTCTAGCATAAAGCAGATGATGATATGAGCAGCTTTTCTTCTCCTGGAAAAAGAAAGCTCTGACTTGAAGAGAGCCATGAAGCAAGTAAAATAGAATAAATATGCCAATACATTTTTATAAAAATTGAAAGCATATGTGTTGTGTTAAAACATACATTTTAAACAAAACTTTACTTATAGGGATCTTTCCGTTGAAGGAGAAAATTTGGGCCATTTGGAGACTTAGCTGGTATCAAGGACTGAAGGAGATCTGCACAATGCCACTGGGGTCTGAAATGGGGAGGCCCCTTCCCTGCAACACTGAAAATCCATTGCAGCATTGCTCCACTCTGCAAGGCTGCGCAGAAAGTGGAGCTGCAGTCCTTCCACCAGCCCTCCAAGGAACCCAAGGGAAGGGAAAACTTCAGTGCTTATGGTTCTTTATTAAAATTATTGCAGTTCTCCCCCAGCCCATATTGCACCAACGTGACATAGGTGTTCAGCTACCTAGCTACGTGGGTGCTGTGACAGAGCAAGCTCAGATCCAAACTCACTGGTTGGCCACATCTGCTTACATACGGGATTGAAGAGAGTGGTGTTGGGATGTGGGGAAAGACATGGTGCTTGTTGCAGGACCCTCTCACCCTCTATGAAGAGACCCGGAACACTGGGCTGAGTCTGGTTACACCCATGTCCTCCCTCTGCCCTGAAATCAAAGTCACATCACTGTTACCAGACAGAAAACCAGCTCTGGGTCCAGCCGAGAAGGGTCTTGATGTTGCCTGCTATGAGACAGATGGGAATGGTGGCCCCTGGACATCAACGTGCCTCCAATAACATATGAATCTATGGAGACAAATTACCCTTAGTGCTTTGCAGTTCTGTAGGGCTCATCAAAATCTAGTCAAATTCAATCGCTTTCAGGAGTCAGCAGACACAGCAGCACATCTCAAGACAAGAGACTTTAATGCATTTTCCACAGGTTCAGGAGAGAGGCGGGAGAAGGGGCTGTTTTGTCTGAAAAACCTCGACTCAGGTGACACATTTAAAATGTGCTTGCTGACATACTCTGAGATTGCCACTAGCACTGCCGTGGGGCTGTGGGGAACTGATTTGCACTGGGAAGTCCAGATCTAAATGCACTCCTTTATGAGCAAATGAAACTTACTGAAAGTGCCAATTAAGAAATTTATAGCCTTATAAAAGCCTAGCCAACATCAAACTCAAATCTTATGTGGACACTGTGTAGTGTATACATTAAAACACTAACGTGCCACCCTTCAGCTTCATTTTCTCCTTGTTCCATTTAAATCTTCCTCCTGAACCAATCTTAATGTGTCCTCACTCGGCCTAAGATAAAATATTCTTCAGGCTCAGCATTGGCCCACATTACGTCTAGTCTTTAAGTTTCCACTGGTTTCAGAGTCAAGGCATTATGTGTCTTCATCTCCCTGTTACTTCAATATTCATGGCATCCAAATCTGGATGTCTCAAAGTTGCTTAATGTTCAATTCCACTCCCATAAAAATTGGAGCCCCTCCTTTGGCAAACAGGACAGTTTGTCCACTGCTCCTCCCGCTTTTCCACTCAAATGGTGATCTCTGCTTTGCTACCAAAGAAGTCGGTCAATTTTAATGCGCAATGAAACTTTGAATGAAAACTCAGTGCCACATGGGGTGCTTAAAACCCTTTTATATTTCTTCACTGTTTGAGAAAGAGCACCAGAGGGAAACGGAAACGGGGTTTTGTCCCTTCTGACTCTTGCTAATGTTGTCGATGTATCACTTCACTAATTGACTCTTGGGTTGATTGCTTGGTGCTATAGTTGGGCCCCTCGGAGAGGAGGCAGGAGGCTCCAGGCAGCTCACCATTCAGATGCAGGTTCATCACTTCGTAAAGTGTTTTTGCTTCATTCACTTTGTGGGCTTCCTTTTCATTTAGCAATTTGGCTCTTCTGCACCACCACCTCCCTATTGTCACACTGGTTTCTATTCCCCATTCCCCAGCAGAAAACTAACAGCAACCCTTCCCAGCATGGGCTGCAGATATGACAGGCCCGATATGCATGAACCACATCCACATCCACCCTGTTCTTCAAAGTATTTAAATATCCTGATGTGGTTCATTGCTTTTTATTGCTGCTATTATCCCTCTCCTTTTTGCACAGAAAGTTGAGATGCTAACTACTATACACACTAAAGGAAGTGCCATGTATGAGCAGTATTTTGGTGCTGTGGTATTCTAGCATCCAACTATTAATTATTATTATAAAAATGGCACAGTATCTAGATTTGAATTGCACTTTCAAGTTCTTTATTATGCTGCCCATTTTTCCCTATCGTTTGGTCCTTAGCCAGAACTACTATCATAATAAAGGATTTACTAACGTCATAATAAAGAATTGTTTACTCACAATATATGTTGTCTTGGGATTTCTTCAGCCTGTGCCTCAAAGTCCTGGAAGCCTTTGTACCCCACCAGAACCAGCTGCCCAGGAGAATGGCTGTCAGGCTGTAGCAGTGGGACAAACATTGTGTTTCAAAAGAGATCCTCTCCTCCAGCCAGCTCTGGGCTCTGCAGCAAAGCCAGGTGATGCCCAGAATAAAACTCGCTTCTTCAAGAAGGTAAGTACAAAATTCAGGGGAGGTGAAAATTAGCAGGGGAACTAAGCACAGGGCTGTCCTTAAATCAAAACTTGAAAAATTCGTGTTTTGAACTTGTAAGTCATAGAGGATAAGATTCTTTATAAAAGCATATAATTTTCTAGTTGTGTACTGAGTCACTGAAAAATGAAAAAGCTGAAAGTATGTGATTCACCTGAGCAGAAATGGCAAGAAAAGGGCTGATTTACAAGCAACGAGTGCACCCTGCTCTTCAAAGGAAAACATTTGGTGTTGCTGAATAAGACTTAAGAGTCCATAATTATATAAGAAAAAGGGAAAGTACTCTAAAGGTGTATTTGCAGCAGGTTAAAAAATGGTGTCACTTTCCTTACTGCTTTCAGTCACAATGACTGAAATTTGGAATGTTTCCATGAGAAGGTTTTATTCATACAATGAGCTTTTGAAGAGTAACTTCATTTGGAAAAAAACAAGCAGTGTCTAGACCCACAGAGAGCTTGACACTGATGTCTGCTAGTACCAACAGGTGCAATCATGTACTGACATGAGCAGGGCCCCATGTGACTTCCCATGGTCACCCACTTTGGGGTGTCACACACTTTGGGAATGTATCCTCTTCCTGTCCATGCTCTTTACTGTAATCAGAACTGTCAAAAGACACTTTGCAGTCATAAAACACCAGACTTTATCCCTTTCATTCACCTTCCCGTTTTCAGAAAAGTAGTGTATATTTTATATCCACGAGTTAAAGCTCAAGAGATTCCATCCTGGCATCCAAAGTGAGATATCTGCAGTAGTTCAGTACCTCTATAGAGTACTAAAATTTGATATTATCTCATCCACAGCTGTGTAAGGAACCCTTGGGGTCTCACTGACCTACTGGAGCAAGAGCCAGTTCCCACTGCTTTCGCTGGGATTTTGCTTGCCTGAGACCTTGCCTCCAGTTCATTTCCACAAAACTTAATAGTGCTGCTAACCAGGTGGAGATGTTTCATTTTTTTTTCTCCTCAATCTTTTTCTCTGGATTCATGTAAATGATCTTTTCCACAACCAATATGCAAGGTTTAAATCATGAGTACAAAACACTATCCTTTTTGCTGTGGTGAAATGGCACAAAACTAGTGCACTATTTAAAAAAAAAAAAAAAAGGCAAGAAACCTGTATTTCCACAATAGCAGCTTTTCAAAGCAAATTCTGGGAAATTTACACAGCTGCTTTTTTCTTGGTATTTTAACTTTTATGTTCAAATTTCATCCAGGTAGTGGAGAGAAAGAAAAAGCCAGCAGAACTTTTGGAACACAAACTAAACTAAAATAGCAGTAGGCTCAGAAGCTCAGACTGAAGATTATAATAAATGCAAGAAATAAACAAATCAGTCTTCTTGCATTCTTTCTTTTTGTTGTCGTTACTGTTTTAGGTTGTTTTGGGAGTGGGTTTTTTAGTACTATGCACAGGTCTTCATATAAAATTCACAGCAAGGGGTATGCAGAGCATTCCCAGCATTTTTTTCAGCACCAACCACAGCTTTTCATTTCACAGATCATTAAAAATTTGATAGAGTGATTATACAGAGACAAATGGCCATATCCTGCCACATTCTCCACATGTAGGTTGGTTAAAATAATTTATTTTGCTTGCCTGTGCTGAGGGGTGCATAGTTCAGAGGGACCTGAGAAGGGTGGTAACAGATGTGTTCTTTTGGTAAGATAAAATGTTATGTTGTTTACTGTTATTTAACTGGCAATCAGTGTTAATTTCTTTGCAAGTTATACAGCAGCAGTATCTTTCCCCCATTAGTACACATTTTAAAAATCTGAGTTAAATCTTGTAATAACTACAGCTAATTCATGGCTTCCTGCTTTGCATTTTTTTCAGTAGATTCCAGCTATAGTCTTCCCTTTTTTCACTAACAATTAATTTCACATTTTTTGTAATGGGAGACTAAGTCTCAAAAGTGAATTAGACATGTTTAAAATTGTGATATCAACACAGCACATGGTTTAAAGGAACTGTTCTACGAACATGGCGAGTGGCTTGTAGAAATCAGAATACTGAACTCAAAATTTAACCATTTCTTACAAAATCATTGAAATCTCTCCTCAGTGCTCTGCTGCTCAGAGTGAAGAAGAAAAAAAAAAGAAAAAAGGTTTCCTAGTTTCTCAAAGCCCCTAGTATTTTCACATCTGTAAGAGGTCATAGGATCCTCTATACACAAAATACCTTGCAAAAATACTACTGAAAACATAAGCATATGGCAAAAAGTTGTAAAATATTCATGTAATATTCCTTCTTATTGACACACCAGTTTAGAACGGAGTGGTGATTTTTATCAAATCATGAAGTTAGTGTTTAACAGAGTTCTTAAGATGTCAACAAACAACTCCTTTTAAAAATAACAGCCAGAAAATCAGTAATTATTATTTTAGCTTTTCTAGAGATTTGTAAACTGAAACTAAAGGCACTGCCTACAACATCATTACTTTTCCTAGATTAAAATGCTTGGGTGCTATCGGAATGTACTGAGTTAGCCCTCATACAGAAGACACATGAAGGTTACACCACGCACGCTGGAGGGAAAGTAGGGTTTTATTTTACTGCTGAAACAGTAAAATTGAAATCATAAAACTGGTGCCTTTTGCCATCGTGTTATACAAATACAAACTCTTGAATTTAAAGTTGATACTATTTGCTTCGTAAAGGACGATGTATTTCTATGTCATTTACAGTTACATCAAAGGCATATTAAGACAGTAAAATAAACTCTTTGTGAAATCCAAGTCAAGGCTATGACATTTGTTGCCTATATCAACAGCCAACCATGAAATATTTTTTTTTTGTGTCTGGTGGTTGGTGGTTATCCATGTTTGTATGATACATTGCCACCAGATACAGAGAGGCAGCATCCATCTTGATACAGAGATCTGCAGGTTATTTTTACAGTAACTAAACAGTATTCCAGATCCTTAACTAAAGTAAATCAGATGAGTCCCATCAGAAGCAGTGAACTCATAGTGATTTGTGTCAGATGAGAAATGAGCTTTTCTCAACCTCTTTCTCTTAGGAAAAAAAAAAAAAAGTCCCAAACTAACCTCCAGCTGAGCATCATAGCAGATCCCATGGACCAGGTCACATCCAATTGTCCAGACTGAAGCCAGGCTGGGTGCTTAATAAGGCTCCTGTCTGTCTCAGAGCTTTAATTTCTGAGGAAACCAGGACACTTGGGACTGGTGTACATTCAAGTCTCACGCCAGCATGGAGTCAGGAGACAGCCAAGGTGTATACTCGAGAGCTCACTTGGGAGCCCAGACATAGCAACTACTGGCAGGACAGTGGTTTAACACACTTACTCATGTCATTATATGCTCTTCTCTCCTTTCTCCAGCTTCTTGACAGTATCTGGGACATCATGGATTGTTTCCACTGAAAGGCAGGAAGCAGGATTTTCCTTGATGCAACCCTGCCCATCCATGTAAATGGACACTAAAACCCATTTGCCAATGTAAATATTCAGAACAGTGGCTATTAAGAGAAATACATTAACTGCTTTGTTTCCACGAAAACACATGTGCTGTGAGATGATGAGATGGTTGGCAGTCATCACTGCCCTCAGAAAGGCATCCTGTGGGTCAAACAGGGCATGATCTGCAGCATGTTTTGCGGCTGGGTCAAGGTCCCGACTTGTACCCCCGGGAGAGGGTGGATTTATCACTCAGAAACTGTCGCAGGTGGAGTGATTCACTTCACTCATAGAGAGCAACAGTGATATGTTTATTGATACGAAACTGGGATTTAACAAAGTTTGATAGTAAATGCGACAGTGTTTTAACAAGATTCGATGGCAAGACACACTTGGTTATTTACTGCATAGAGGACAGGGTCAGACAGAGCTGTCAGGGAGATCCTCCCCTTGAGTCACGAGGTTCAGAAAGGACCCCCTTGCTTTCTAAACTCCTTCTCAGAGAGGAGTCTAGGTGCGGCTGGATCCAATCCTAGTCCCAGATTTGGTCAATTGTTCATATCTAGAAGATTATATATGCGCAATCAATCCTTTTTCGAAGTTTAGCATGCTACGAGCCACTTACTAAGGATCTGTTGCAACAAGGAGTCTCTTAGTCTTGAGAAGTAATTTTGAGAGGTGTCTCTACTCAAGGGGAGATCCTGGCATGCATCCCGCTGGCTTGCAGGAGAGTTCAAAGGGCTCTTGGGCTGTTCACTGTTTATGGGGGTAAGATGATTGACTTATATCGCTATTTGCATATCGACCACAGTACCAGTATTGTGGTTAGGTGGGTGCATTGCTGAAATGATACTGTGTTATTCTCGGTCTTCCCAAAACCACGTTGAGCCAGATGTAACCATTACGACTAGATGTACCCATTATGACCACCACGGGTGGTTGTCACTTCAGCAGCTTACAAGAGATAAAGGTCAGGTTGGTGATGGAGCACACTGTCACAGAAACCTGCAGAATGAGGGAGTACCAAGGGATGACCATGTACTTCTGCTGAGCCCTTCTTCCGGGGGAAATTTTACCCATGGTTTAGTAGTTGCCTCAGTGAGAAGGCTGCTTGGTCTGTATTTGGGATGCTGGCTCTTTTTGGAGACTGTGCGTGATTAGTAAGAGAGTAGCCTTGCAACCATTGACGTAAAAGAATATGTATATGTGACTAGAGACCATACTATATGCAGAAAAACAATATTTAAAATATTTATCCTTCCAGTGCAAGGATAATTTGAATTTTGTTCTTTCAGTAACATAATTTTAGATGAATAAGCAATCAATTTCTTTTAAGAAAATAAATAATCTTTTAAAAAAAAAAAAAAGGGCAGCCTCTTTTGACTTGTTTATATCACTCAAAGTCTTAAAAGGAGTAATTCTGTAGTTTTGACTGCAATATGTCTATGACATGAAAATCTTGCTGAATTCAGAAATTATAATACAACAGTATGACCAACTTTTAATTAAATATGCAAATTAACAAATAAAAGAAGTAATTATAAGTTTTCTTCACAACTGCACTCAGCAAATATCTAATTTACAAGACATCGTAACTGTAAACATCAGCATGTTAGTACCTTTTTTTTTAAATTAATGGTTTTGCAAAAAGCAAACTGCTCTTTATTTATCTAAATTAGGAGAATAAGTGTTTTGTATATAGTATGCCAAAGAGAAATGAAAGACCAGAACAAAATCAGAATATTTTCCCTGGCACTAATAAGCAAGTGTAGTATTTTCAAGGAATTTATTACAGAAATATGACTGACCAACAGTGATATAAGCAACACCCTAGAGGAGTGTTCAAATTGTTTATTTTCATTTCAGGAGAAATGCCTGCAAACTACTTTCCCCCCTCGTTGTTTGTATTTGGTCACAGTCCCAAAGGTTAGGAAAAATTGCAGTCCTCTACACAGAACAATTTGCCACTCACAAAATCTAGTAAAGAGCATACAGAGAAGACAGGTTAGACCTTGAAAATGTGGTGGGCTTTTTTTTTTTTTTTCACAATTATGCATTTAAAAGTAAAAAGGAGCCTATACCAAAACCTTTTTTTCCACCCTTCACCTAGTTTTGAGGATTAATAGCTCCTGGGAAAAACCTTGCTGCAAGATTGCGAGAGAGCAACCAACTCAACCAACCACACAGAATCAAACTTGTTTTCTCACCCTCATCTGGAGAAAAGCTGGGCACAGATCAGAATTTGAGGTATGGCATCATCTTCCTTTAAAAAAAAAATGGTCAAAAAAAGAGAAGCTTAGAAAATTTTCATTTATTATTTCATTTGTTCCTGGTATATGTAGTAGGGAAAGAAGTCATTGTTCTAAGTGTTGGTAAAATACATTACTATTAAAGCTTTGACAGCTCCAAGTACATGATGCCTCTCGTGGTGCATTCTGCTATACTGAAGCCTATACAAGGAACTCATATGTGTGCTGACCACCCAAGCCACTCGAAAGCCATGCTAGTTACTTTTTGTGAAGGTTTCATATTTCCTCTTGTTTGTCTTTGACCTTTTAATTTTTGCTAAAACCAACCCCACTCATACATTTTCTTTTCTTCCTGTCCTAACGACAATTGTGAGTTATGAGCCTCTGTGACCAGACCTGCAAAGACAGACTGGACTACAGAAGAAAATATACCGCATTTTCTGAAATTTCAGACATTTCATTGGCAGAAGTGGGGTTTCTTCCTTGGCTGAGGTGATGCCTTGGTGATGCCTTGGGCCATTGCTAGAGGTGCGGGCTGAGCTAGCAGTGCTCCCCCAGAGCAGCTATCACCTCACCTACCACCACCTTCTCCTGCTCTCCATTAGGGCACCAAAGTGTCTGGAGGCAGAAAGTTGTTACCCAGCCCAGTGAGTGTCCTGAACCTCTTCACTGCTCAGCCACGAAGACTCAAGCTGGCACGAGATGGGGCACAGGGTAGGGTCAGGACCAGGTCCTGGGGAGGAGATGAGTCATTTCTTCCCGGGGGCAGTGTGGGCTTATGTGTGAACTGAGCTACTCCCTCCTCTGCTGTGGTCCATCCCATGATCCCTCTTGTGGTCGTGCTTGTACCACATAGGAAATGTTCCTCCCATTGAAAAATTGCTATTTTCTCATAACAATGGAAAAGAAAAACAGAATTCTCTGAACAAATTTCCCTTGATCATGCAAAGAAAAATCCTGTGCAATCTCCATCCTCCCAGTAAATTGAACCTCTTTTGCAGTGCTGTCTCATCAATCACACCAATATTTTTAAAAGAGCACAATTTGGTGGTGCTATAGCTATTATTATATCAGTATATTTAATTGTTTTACAGACAGAGGTGTGCTTCATATTGATACAACTGTAACCACACTAGCTTTACACTAATGTACATACCATGATAAATAAAAATTATAGCCCTCTGTTTAACAGGCATGCCTATTCAAAAACAAATTCAGTGAAGGTGTTATAAACACATCAGAGAGGGCTGTAGTTGGTGACACAGCACACTCACTAGCATAATAGCTGTGGAGTCAGCTGTAAAGTGAGAATTTAAAATAAGAAATAAGCAGAAGAAAAAATTGACATTCCAAAACATGATCATGTTTCTACGCAGGCATCTCTTGTAAATAAAATGCAGAAATCATGTGGAGAAGGCCAAAGCCTTTCTAATACTACATCTGCAAAATTGTTTCAAAACACAAAGTTTTCCAGAGATATCCCTGAAGTGTCAACAGCTCTTTATAGCTTTCTTTTTTTAAAAAAAACTCCAAGTTGTTAAAACTGGAGAGAAGTTTAACTGACATCACAGTGGGATCAGTTACTAGGACAAGGCAAGAGAAACTCAGTAGCCGCCAGTTTGGAAGAAGAGACGAGTTTTCTCTGTCTCTAGAACTGGTGCTCCAGTGCCTTTCATCTTGGGAAGCCGGTAGTGCCTAAACCCCTCTTCATCTACCAGATAGTTCGGCATTGCCCTGATTCTGTGCCCACTGAGACCTCTACGGGACTCACACGTTTTCAAGTGGAAGTTGTATGACAGCTTTCCCCCTCCCTCAAAGCTTCAGCAAAATAAGCTGTATCTTAACAGTCACTTTTCTTTACGTGGATGAAGTGATCATCTTTGCCAAAACACACATACTGTTAGACTTTAAACTGTTTAAAGCAGCAAACACTAATGCAAATAATTTGTTAAACTAAACTGAAATTTTTTTTTGAACATTGGGCTGGCATTGCTCGGCACAGTGCCTAATAAGACGAGAGCCAGCTGTCATTGCAAATGCTATTACCACTTCAGCATACAATCATAATAAATGCTAATTAGATGTTATAATTGTCACTAACATTTGTACTACTCTGACCCATTCTGCTCTGGAAAATTTAGTTCTAACAAGTGTAGTGGTAGCCCAGAAGGGATGAGTACTGGGTGCCCAACCCTCCGTGGGTAGATTTCATTTTAGACACTGTTAGTAGACCACAAGCACCATATTCCACACTGAAACAACTTGCTCTTCATAACTGTAATTCATTGATCATCATTACCAGTTATCTACCAGCTTTTGCCATGTCGTTCTTGCTAGCATATCAGAAAGAGGCCTGGAAATGTCCCTGAGCAAAGTTTCCTTTGGGCAGGCTGAAAGTTTTAACTTCCATAATATTGTAACTGAGGTAGAATGATTTGTTCCAAAGAAGTTTGCAGCAGCTCAAAAGAGCTTCAAACCAAGAGGAGCCTTGTAGATAACATATTTTCAAGTTTTATTTCTCTTCCTTTGGCAAAGTTCTCAATTATTTAGCTGCCAAAGTAGACATGCAATAAACACGATACAAGAGGCTTAGTCATAGGCTAGCTAAGAGAAAAATAAATCACAAAAAGTAATGGAGGGCACTGAAAAAGACCCACGTGTATTGATCTTTCACTGCCTTAGAGTGCTATCAGTATTGAGTCATCAGTTTAAGACCAGCAAAGGCAACCATATGAAGGGATTACCCGCAACAGAAGTTGGCCTCTGCAAATCCTGAAATGAAAGCAAATAAAAGTCCAAGGACCTGTCTAATCTACATTTGTTTCTATTTTCATTCTTCTATATTCCTCATAAGCCTTTTGGAAGAAAAAATAGTTGGACCCAAACATGGAATCTAGTAATTACCTTCTCTTTTGGGCTGATTTAAATAATGTAAAATAAATAAATAAATCACATCCTGTCCATTCCCCCACATGAAAGATTGGGGTTTGCTTTAAATCTCAAATACTTGTATCTAAACAAGGATTTGACCTTGCTTTTACATATTTTTGCATTGTAGGGCAGAAATAAATGCAGTAAACCAGATGCTCTCAGCTCTTCATGGTCCAGTAATCCACAGGCGGGAGCTGTTAGTGCTCCCAGAGAGCCCACTTGTCTACAAGGAAGAGAGTGGAGCTTCACAGTTGACTTAGTGGCCTTCCAGAAGAAGCAGAATTTGAGGGATCTGTCTCAAAAACCTCTGCAGGTCAGGGGGACAGGAGAGAAGTGTTAAGTATTCACACTATTCCCAGTATTCAACTCTTCCTTCTTCCTCTACTTGCCTTCCTTCCCTGCAACCCCCTCTCCCCCCACACCTTTTATCTTCCAGGCAGATTTAATGCCACACACGGAAGTTTCCTCAAATCTGGGTAAATTAGCACTTAGCACATTGGATCGTGCACCCTGAATTCCGTTTTTAAGGGACATTAAGCTGATTTCCTCCTCAAAACCACCCAAATATTGCATCGGGTGATCAGTGGGGACTAGGTAGGATTCTGTGGTGTTATCCTGTTGCCAGCAGATGACCCTATGGTAAGAACTTACTGCAAGCTGCATAATACAGAGCTTTGGAATTTGCTCTCTCCTCTCCCAAACGCATGCATTTATACAACTTACCCGTAGTTTACTGGTATTTAATAAACATTTCAAAGTCCAGATTATGTGGAGCCAAAGGGAGAGGAAAATTCTTGTGGGTTTAAAAGTAGTATAAAAGAAATGTAAAAAAAAATCATGTATGAGCTGGAATTTGTTCCTGAAATTTTAATTCCGTTTTGACATAGCATCTTTCAATGCTTGACAAGAATTACTAACAGTTGCTTTCACTGCCTTTGTATATATATGAGCCAAGTGTGGTGTTGTCTTGGAGGCATCTTAATGAAATCAAATTTCCCTGCTGAATGTTTCGACTGTGTTGACAAATTAAATGTATTCTCCAAATATTTCTCACTTCAAATTATCCTATGAGGGCAAAAATAAGTTTCAATATATTGAAACAAATATCTCAGTGTCTTATAATACCTCAACTGTACATGAATGATAAAGGAGTGGGACTAGACACAGAAGTACAATTTTTGTTTCCATGTCCTAACATGCTAGACTGTGCAGTGGCTTTAGATATGCAGGAGGAACCAAAAAGGCATTTATGACTTTAAAAGGATTCTCTCAACTTGAAATACAATCACTTAATGTTTGACTATAACATATTACCAAGTTCAAGTATTTCTCCTGAACCCTAATTGGTATGCACCTGTAATGGTAGCAAGTATTGTGTTTTAAAACACTTCACCATATGAGAGATTTCAAAGAGCAAGAGCGCATGAAAAAAATTATGATCTTGCCACAAATGCTGCAAAATGCACAAAGCACAGAAGCAAGCCAAAGAGTCACTACAGTATTTCAGCTACTGATAGCTCTAAATTACACTCTGATCACTTTTAATTTTTCTGCAAATTAGGAGTGAGCTGAAATTCTGAGCTGTGAGATACAAGGCAGAAACGTCTCAGCATTGGGATGTACTGTTTTGGTGTATTATGTCACATGGACGCACAGAAAGCCCAAAAGCCATAAAAGACAACCTAACTCCATCAAATTGCCTTGGCAAAGACAGGAGTCACCCCATACCATTTCACTGTTACAATCATTTTTGCAAAGCTTATAAGGAGCTGTATCATTTTTTCCTATGAGCCAAGATCTTGCTGAGAAGGACTTGTTGATTTTCACAGGCCGGAACACACACTATAACGTCAGAGATGGCAGTCAAGGGTTTGGCAGTCTTGATCCTAGTGGTACAACCATGGACAGACTCCAATGGCCACCTGCAGGCTAAGCCCCTCGACTCTTCAGTGAATAGGGCCATGCAGTAGTGCTGTCTCCACATATCTTTTCTTTTCATCTGTGATTCTGTGATTCTCTGCTGCTGTTCCAGCTGTGCTGCAATTCTTGGTGTGGGTCTCACAGGATCCAAGTGACAGAGGGGACTTTACACTGTTCTTCTGCACTGGGCAGTGCATCCATCCCCTTTCATGTTTAGATAACCATCTGATGTGAAAGCAACCAGAGCTCAGATTATGGCTACAGCAGAAATGAGAGTTTCATCCTGTAGTTTTCATTCAAGCAAACTAATACACCGAAATGGAAGAAAGCTGTTACCTAACCTTTGTATTTGCATGTATTTGCATTCTATGCTTCATCAATAATATTGAGGTATAAATTAATATTCAAAGGTAAATAATGTCAGTGTCCATCAGTTATGAATGCACACCAGAAGAACTATCACAGGTCAGCTCATAGGCAGTACCTGGTAAAGCCGTTGTATTCCCTTAGAAACTTCAGCCTTAATGAGTACGTTGTCTCTACCATAGGACCCTTGCTTGGCAGCGAGCAGATCCTGCTGTTCTGGAACAGCAACATGCTAATGAGTGCACAGTGAATGCTACCCTGAATTACCAAAGGCATTTCAGGACACAGAGTTGGGCAGAGAAGGAGACAGGCTATTCCTCTCCCACATGCATCCAATAAAGCACTAAATATAAGAACCCAGCCTTTATGTGAAACTGCATGGAAACATCATCATACATCTAAGTTACACTAAAATAAGCAGATGAAAAAGGAAAACAAAGTCATTGGTGATGTGAGAGCATTTAATAATTAGCAGATCTAAGTATGCCACAGAGATCCAAAATTACCATTCTTTATGCCACAGCTGAAGAAAATGGTAAGATCCTTTCATCATAGCTTTAAGAAGGAGCAAGATTTTGCATTGGAGGCTGGAAGGTTTTCTTCACATTATAAGAGAAAAAGAAAGAGGGAGGTTAATGAATCAATGTCTGTTAAAGAATGGCAAACATAGGAAGAAATATTTAATTAGTGTAGTGAGGTCTGAGTTTTCAGAAAAAGAGTTTCACAACCCCTGATCCCATCAGGAGATTCAAAACTCCTCCTGAGAAAAGTGCAAGCACTTGAAATAAATCAGAAAAGCTTTATTTGACAGAAGACAAATAACGAACACATTTCTAGTGACAGAAACAGAATCAGTGAAAGCCCAGGCTTGTGTGCACTGCATTAGGTGACCTGAGAGTCTGGATTGTGCAAACCCACACATCTGCCTTCACTGCCTTACCTTATCTGTGCTGGAGCCTGGATACTGATGTGATTGCTGATGCCATACAGGTACTTCTGGAAGGTGTGGGTGAAATATGGCTCAGGTTTCCTGGCATCACACTGAACAATGTCTGCTTAGGAACCAGCATGAAGTACGTTGCAGGGAAAAAACTTCTCACCTTGAAGTCAGACACTACCATCTGGAGCCTCCATTAGAAGAATTTCTCTTGACTGCAGGTGATGTATTCATCCACTCCTGGAGACACTCAAAGGCCTTCTGGAAACACAAAAGACCACTGAACCCTGAGGGTGAGGCCAAAGCACTCATGGTAGATGTGGCAGAAATCTTTCTCCAACAACACTTTATCTATAAATCTGTGTTTGTCCATTTTGGCTTATTTGTTACCAAATAATTTCATTTTATAGATGAACTTACATTTTCTGATATTTTAATAGCATCTTTTGATGCAAATGGGGCCATTCATTTCCCAACAAGAAAGGCTAGATACATAGCAACTACTGAGGGCTATAACTAGTCAGTAATGGTTTCGACTTGTTGCTAAGCGTCTGCTGCTTACAATTACCTTCTCCCTTAGTAGAAACCAGAAAATAGCAAGGCTGAGGGAGACGACAGCAATCCTTGTCACCCCATCTCACAAAAAGGGTGGATCTATCCATTCTATCACTAAATTCTTAGCAGATGCCTAAGAAGTTTGCAGAGGATTTTTTTCTTAAAAATTTTGCAACTCCCCATCTGTTAAAGGCACTTCCCTTCATTAAGGCTATTTACATGCAGTTTTAGACTGCAGCTGCTTTTGTCATGACACCATCAAAATATTTGGAATGATTTTTTTTTTTTTTTGAAATGGGGGAAAATGTATTTTCCATTTGTACTTGGCATTACATTACTGAGAATCTCTTCTGGTAAAAATCAAACTGAATTTGCTGTGGTGGCACTAGTGTAGCTAATAAAGTTTGGCCCAGCATTGTACCCCTAATTATGTTAATATGTTTCAGAATCCTTTTATGAACTAAATAATGGCCATTCCTTTTGTCTGACTAGGAAGGAGAAGAACCTCGCCTATACATTTGCCTTCCCAGTCTTATGCTTCTCACTAAATCAGTGTTCCCCCACCTAGGTTACAAACCTTAAGATTTGTTTCTAAGGCTTATTTCTCACTTTACAAAGATTTTACTCCTTTACAATAAGGGCAACTATATTTGTGTAAATTCACCCTAACTGATAACACAAAGAAAAGTTTTGAACTTGGTACCAACTATTTTAAAAGATTGACTATCTTATGTGCTTTATCTATGGCTATCTTAGCAAACTGAGTTGCTGTGTATGATGATAGCAGGCAGAGGTTTGCTCTGCTGACACAATAGAATTTTTTTTTGTACAAAAGAAAATGAATTCTTGCTAGTACACAGATGATAAGAGTAAAAGAGAACAAGAGAGAGTGCATTTCACAGTAATATTTAGAAAAAAACAAATTTTGAAGATAACTCCTTGATACAGCATTTGAAACAGGTGGTAGAGCTGGAAAAATATTTAGATGTATCCATCTGCACAGGAAGAAAAGGTCCAGATTCTCCAGTCTGAACAAGGAGCGGTAGAAAAATGATTCAGGGAGAGGAAGGTGCTGGTGGTATGAAGCTCTCTGAAGGTCAGAAAGAGGGAAAGATGTGACAGTTAGGAAAGTCATGGCTAAGCCACAGACAGATTTTACCTCCACTATGCCAGGTGTTTCTTTTGGAACCACGGAGCACAGACTATAAAGGTGCTCAGAGTATAAAGTAGACCTGATAAGAGCTGATAATACTTTCCTTACATCCCAACAGTGGGGCAGAGATAGTTACATGACTGTAACATGCTAGACATGATGATAAAGAAGGTTGTGTGCATCGTGTAGCTGGAAAGTGCAGTGAGAGAGAGAGAGGGGAGATGAACTTTCACCAACCCAGTCAACGCATGTGTTAATGGAGTAGCTCAAGAATGTATTTAATAATTAAATAAACAAATGTATTTTAACTTCACTGGGTATCTACAACTTCTTTCTCCCCCAGTCTCCCCAAACAAACTATATCCAACTTTATATCACACTGTATATCCTAAAACCTATCTCACTCCAGCTGTGTAACTGCACACAAATACAGGGGCAGCAGTGAACAGAAAGAGAAATACAGGGCACTTTCTTTCAGTATTAACAACAAGGTCGTGGTTACCATTTCTTGACTTGTGACACAATCTAAAATGTAAATACAAAGCTGCTTTTCAAGAGCATTTTTCTTGCTTAGGTAGTTTTCTTTCTCAAAAAAAAAAAAGGGGGGGGGGAGGGAAATGCAGCAGCCTTTGGAAAAAAAAATAATTTTGGCATCAGTTGTGACAAAAGTCTTAGAAAGTACAATTTGAAATACAGGCAGTTTGCCAGTAAAGAACTCCAAAACATGGCTGGTTTTTACAATAAACACAAACAGATATTGTGTTTTTCTACTTAAAATGTGTACTCCAAACCCTGGAAAATGGGTGTTAAACTGCTGGATGGGGGAAGAGTCCTAGAATAGTGTGCCACAAATGACTAGAACATTTAATTTGCAAATTATATAGTTGTACACACCAGGGAGTCATTGTCAAAGGAAGATACACAGTCAAAATATGGATTTTCAGCTGTGAGGCTGTAGTACACCTGGGTGATGGTGCAGAGTCATGCTTTGACCAGTGGGATCGCTACTGGTACTAATGGCTGGCAGTGGCTCCACATAGATAACCTTACTGAAATTTCTTTAAGGACTCTTCCACCAGCCTTTCTAAACCTGTGCAGAACTTCAGTTTGCTTATTTTAGTGGCATTAATTTACGCCTATTTCGATGGTTTTTCCTCTGATCTGTGACAACACCACTGCAATAACGTCTTCTCTAATGGTTCAGTCAGCTCCTTACTGGGCTTTAGGCTGCGGTGCATGAGAGGAACAGCTTGGAGTATCAGTACAATCCCTCCAGCAACTAGCTCATGTGCAAATAGCTGCTACTACACCACTCAGTATCTTTTGCCACTACATCTACCTGCCTATAAGAGGTAACAGATTGCAAAACACCTGACTCATTCTGCTTGTTAATTTTGGATTGATCTTGGACAGCCTGAATGAACACGTACTCGGCTTATTTTAAAAACACAGATCCACAAAGCAACCATGTGCCTAAAATGGCAAAGTTATGCCAACCTCCTTTTCTTTACTTGTGTAGCTCATCAGAAGATCAGTGCCAACGCCTGACAGAAATAAATACCAGCACAAAAAGATGCTATTTCAATTTCAAGCCAAATATAGGAAAAGTGTCGTTGTTTGGGAGGCACGAGCAGTTTGAGCTTAAAGGCAAACAACTTCAATTGCCAAGATAACACACAGCCAGAAGGCTCTGTTAAAGCTTATTATCGATGTTAATAGTGTCAGGAAATGTCTGTCTTCAGCCAAATCACGTCTATCTCTGGATTGGACTACTGCAACAATTCTCCAGCAAATTCAGGAAGAAGAGCCTGCAGAGACTTTGTCTTTCCTTACACAAGAAAAGAAATGGGGGCAGAAGGAAGGAAGCAGGGGGGATCCCATTTCAGCCTAGACTGGGATGTGGTTTAGTCCTAAGCTCTGAACCCTTTTCTCTGCAAAGCTCTTAATGGCTGTCCTATTCATGATGGGTGAGATCAGGGGTGGAGAGCTGCTCCCAGTAAAGCCAATGAGGCCAGCTTTTTGCCTCATCTTTCCCACTATGAGCCAGAAAATCAAGATTTTGCCACTGGTAGAACTCACCACAATTGAAATCCTTGAAATATTCTGACAGAAAATTTGAAAAAATTCCCCAAATGTCATCTTTCTCCGGGAACATCATACAGTTGAAAGCTGTAGTTAGGAAACATTTTCTTGACTTTTACTTTCCAGCATTTAGGTATAAAGAGCAAGAGAAAGAGAGAAACGTTTCTGCAGGTCACATATGATATACTGAAGGAAGGATAAAAGATGGGGTTAAAATTAAAACTGGAAGTAGGGAGAGCTTCACTCAGTGTGTATGCCTTTCACCAGGTTAGTACTTCCAAGTCATTTCATCATTCCAAACCTCAGGTTTCCTGCTTGAAAACCTAGATAACTAATAACTTGTCTGAATCAGGTATTATCAAATCTATCTTATAATGACTAGTACTTAGACCAGTCCAGAGAATCTATTTCAGTTGTTAAGAACCTCTTAAACTTTCTATACAAATTGTGAGAATTAAGTGTCTCAGACAGCACCCACAATTTGTAGAATACTCTGAGCTGTGTGAGAGAAATTCAAAGGTTGTGTCGATTTACGTTTTCAAATGCAGGTTTCGTAAACACAAACAGGAACTTAAAAAGATTTTCATGAACAATGGTGTATATACACCTGAAAAATCCCAGACTTGGTCTGGCTATGGTGTTATTTTAGTATAATAATTAAAAATTGGGTAATGAAAGTTCAGTTGTTCCTGAGGGAGAGGAAGATGGGACAATTAGTCTTTTCTGATTTGCTTTTGTCTTGAAAGGACAAAAAAGGAAAAGATTTCCTAATCTTTCACTGAGGAATGCCATTAAAGGCAAAGTAAAACAACGTTGTAGTAATTAGATTTCTTGGGATCCTTTATTTTAGTCTTCAGGAAGTAGGTGCATGTAGTTTTTTCAAGAATTCATTAACCTATAAAATTTTCTTATTCCTGCTTGACAAGCAGTCATCCAAGTGAATGAGGGAAACACCTCTTAAAAATAAAATTAAAAGTTGCGTCTATCTATACAGTACAGTAAACCTCAAGGTATGAAGAGAAGGGAGCCAGAGGACTTAAGCAGACATCTATGGATGCATAAAACCTGACCTCTCCCTGGAAGGCATGTGAGCTCCCCATCCAGCAGCTCAGAGTCAGCGAGGCACTAAGCTGTCTGCAGCAGCCGGTCAGGAGAGTAAAGGATATTTCCATGGTCTGCAACTTTAGTAAGTAGTTTTGCAGGGGCTGTATAATGTTTTCAGTATGCATTGTTACAGTTTAATAGTCAGCCTGTTAAACCTGAGGGTGACTCAGTGGAGAACTCGGAATAACCGTTTGCTGCAGGAATGGGCCTAGATGTATCCTTTATGGTTTTCAATGGTTTTATTTCTACCCTTTCTGTTGCTTAGGACACCTACATGAAAACGTCATGGGTTTTAAGATCTCGTTTATTCAAGCAAACAATACTTTACCAGACATGACTGAAATGCCTCATACTTCTGATGTGATATACAAACAACAACTCATTATCCTCTAACATCACACTTAACAACTGAGGAAATGAGTTACACGTGACAACAGACTGATTTTAGACTCTGTTTAGGAGAATAAAGTTAGTGGTTGTAAAAGCAACCTATTTCTGGTTTTAGAATAAAGAATAAGCAAAAATAATTATTGAAATAGAATATGACCTCTCCCTCCCCTTCTCCCCCCCGCCCTGTGAGTGCACCTACAATTAATTTGGAACATAATATCTATCTTTTGGATTCTCCTTTTTCTCCTTTGGATTTCTTGGGGTTTTTTTTGCAAAGGAGACATGGGTATGCTTTGACACAGTAGCACATTTTTCAGCCCACTGCACCTACTGTAAAAGGACCTTAAAGAGGCAACTTAACGAGCTCCCTGTGCAGCTGTGGACAACAGGGCACAGAGGCCACTCAGAAGACCAGCTTATGGCATCAGCAGCTAAGAATCAATATCTCAGGTTGCATATACAACAACGGAAATCTCAGTTCAAGGTGGTCAGCAGCTCTTGCTGCTTCTCCTCAGCTCCTCACCTATGCCTTTCCTCCCTCCTCTAGCACAGAATGGTGCTGTGTCCCAGTAGGGTCCCAAAACCCCCATTGTTTGGCTGCTCTGTAAGATGTTGGCAGCCCTCATCCTCTCTGTTGATTTTAAAGGGACCCAGATTTTTCCAGGGGCCTAATTCCTGTTTTGAAATTTGTGTGCTGCAGAGGTCCTGGGTATTCAGCAGCTAGCAGGGTAAAATCTTTCTTTCCTACTGCTTTGCCCAGGTGCACACAGTCTTTCCCATCAGTGGCTAATGCATGGTGGTCATTAAGGGTCAAAATGACTTGTACCTTCCATAAGGCTGGCACATTCAGAAGTCATTCCATACATGAACAACTCCTACTCATCACTATTGTTTTCAGAGTAATCACCAGTGTGACTAACTGCCCTGTTTCAGAGCTCTGCTAGGGTGCACTACTGTGCTTAGGTCTAAATAAGCGGGAGAGGGGAATTCAAAAACAGGCTTTTAACTTCTAATCTTCAATTAAAAACTGGCCCAGATTATGAGTGAAGGTTTTTTGTTGCAGCAGACAGATGCTTGGTTGCCATAGAGAAATGAGCTGTGGTTCTTATTTCAGTGCTTAGCAAACTGGTCCTCACATGCCAGCATCAATCCTTATAGCAGGAACCAGCTGCGGAACTTTCTCAGGAGGAGCCAAAATCTGAACAGGCATAGTGAAAAGATAGAAAAGTCGTGCTCCACTGGCATAGGGAACCATGCATGCTGCTATATGCTCTAGCTAACCGGTGCTTGAAAGTCGTAAATCTCATACCTTCATTTTGAAGTGTAAATAAATTGTCATTAAGGAAGTCTAAGGAATGAATGAATTTATATATGAGCTGGTGTGTATATGTATGGCTGAGTCCCAGACTTCCCTCACAAATTTTCTAAATGCCCCTTGGTTATGATGATATAGTAAGTTATTGCTTGGCCCAGAGAGCTGACATTTATAACTATATTAAAAGATTTCCTCTTAGGAGCAAGAGGTAAAACCAGTCCGACCTTTCTTCACCACAGTTTTATTCCTCTAGATTGTAAGCAAAAACCTGTTTTCTTGGACCAAGGCTGAGTAGACAACAGTCAAGCTCTTTTTTCTTTCCATGCCTCCATGCCAGCTGGTCCCGCTCCACCCCACAGAGTTGGAGTTTCCTCCCCAGGCAACGCTCAGTAGTTTCTCCATACCCTTGCTTTTGCCTATCAGCTCTGTCTGCTCTGGGCAGGTGCTGCAGCACCTGGACAGGGTGCTCCCCGTGCCTGAGGTTATGGCCGTGTTGGCTCTAGCTGCCCTGCTGCCCTCCCCAGCTCTTCCCAGCCTCATCCTGCCCCAGGGACACCTCTCCCTGGCAAGCCTGGGAATCCACTGCAACTTGTCCCTGTGCCTGAGTGGCACCCAGGCACATACAGGTGATGAGGCATACAGGGGGGACATCTTGACCCTTGAAAAAATTGTTTAAACCCAGCTAAAGACTTTCTATTAGCTGCCATTATGGTCCAGCATGACAATGCTATCTCATGATAACATAAAAGATTAGGCTAAAAGCTTTACTCCTACATGCACGAGATTCAAAGCTACCATTTTCCAGAAAATAGTCCTTGCCCAACAAGATTAGCATTTCTTGGGAATCCACTATTGGCTGTATGATTGTGTAAGTGTTTCATAAGAAATTTTACCCTATTTAAGATGATGGAAATTTTCATAACTTCTGCTAGCTCTGAGAGTATTGTTTTTTTCTTTTCTGTACAGAATATGACCTTACTCCCTTAAACTGTTTGAATAAAATATGAACCTTAATCTTACAGTCATAGATTTTGTAATAACTGTCCCTTCTTTGGAAGAAGAAAAAAAGAAAAATGAACAGATCCTCCTTCAGGATATCAGAAACTGCAGTCAGAAGAAAGCTGACAATTTTTAGAAGAAAACTAATGTATCATGGATAAATGCTTTCTGTCTATAAACAGTTTGATTAATAACACTGCCAGTATGTTCATAGAAGTGTTATAACAATTTTGTGCAAAGGTGATATATTATTAGTCAGAGTATGAATTCTTTACAGGAAGGTCACCATCAGCCTCAAGACTGCCATACTTAGCCTTGCGTCCTATTGCTGTAGTGTTTCCCTTTTTCTGCTCCTTTTATACATTAAAATTTGTATCTTTATAACAGAAAAAGACCCTAGTTGAGTGGATAATGTCATAGGTAGCAGTCATTTGCTGTCCTGAAGAGGACACCCAGGAGGGGACACCCTCTATGTATGCAACCAGCTCCCTCTGAGAAACACAAAACGTATGTGACGTTGGATTGCTACACAATTTTGCTATAGTTAGGTCTAGCCTCTAATCTTATAGAAGGTATCTCCAGCAGATCCTTGAGATTCTGTGATTTAAAATGTGGATCTACTACACCCTCTCAAAGCTGGGACACACTGGGCACATTCTGTCTTATAGAACACTTTAAAAGTCTTTCAGCTCTTCAAAAGCTTAGCAATGACAGAAACCTGCCTACGATAAAATAATTTGGTTAGATTCCATGATATCATATCAATGGATCTTCTTTGATGTCTAATGTTATCTATAGCTAGGATGTACTCTCAAAGTTATTTTTTCATGAGGGTCTTTTGTATCTTATGTTTACAGGGTGTCACCTCTGGAAAACTCACCTGAGGTGAAATAACTTTGTGTTAAAATGTAAAGATCCAAGTTCCCAACTTGTGAATTATAAAGAAGTTAAGGGGAAAAAAAAACATAAAAGTAAAAAAAAAAAAAAAGAAAAAGTAATGTAGCAGTAAAGGTACTGCTTCTACCAATATACAGAAAGCAGCTGGAATGTGTCATGTTGTGTAGCTGGATCACCAGCAGAGCACAAAGTGTACAGCTGTGTATATCAGACAGCCAAATGTTGTGTTTAAAGCATGCTAATTGACCAGACTATTCCCAGAATCAGGAGAAAGAAATTGCCCAAAGTGATTGCACAATATTTCATTCTTTTTCATCTATCCATTCAGCTAAGCAGTTCACATGCCAATAAACTTCAAGCATTTATAAAGAATGTGGATTACTTGTCCAGTTGTTGAAAGATCTGAAGATATTTCTCAAGTATTTGTAGCTATCCAGAGTGTTTCTTTGTCAGCTTATGGCATTGCCTTTTCTCAGTTACATTGGGTGGATACTAAATATTAAACTAATGAAATTTATTGACAGTTGTGCAGTAGACCAGATTCATTTACATTGGCAGAAATCCATCAAAGTTATTAATAAAAAGAGATGCTTCTAAGACAACTTTTCCAGGATACTTAAAAAACTTAGCTGTCCAAATTCTGCTAAATGATGGTACAACAAATCCACTCTCTGCAAAGGTTTACCAGTAGAACATGGTAAACCATAAAAGCATTTTCAGTTGGAAACGTCCTGTTGCTTTGTAATGAAATAGATGGACAAACCTCAAAATATTTGGTTTAGATCCCTTTAAGTAATGAAAAGTGTTCACGCTTATTCCAGTGTTTCGGACTATAAAAAAATGGGATGCACATGCTATGATAATCACATGTCACGCAAGACATCTTGTAAAGCTGGAAATGCTGCTAGAGAAAAGTCTCATGAGGTTTCAGTCCCTCCACTTTACAATTATATTTCCTCTGATGTTTTAATAAAAGTATATGCTCCACATGTGATATTTTTAACATCCACCAACTGCAGAAATACTTTGGTTATATAAGTGATTCAGCCTTGACAATATTTGAGCAAACTTGTCTTAACTGGGAGCCAGAAGCTGCTCCTTTTCAGAATGATCTTATTTTAGGGAACGATTGTCTGGACCTTTTCTCAAAAGCACGAATTGAGATTGTTCTACCATTAATTCACTCCCCAGCTGTGGCCATCATCAACTGCCAGTCCATTTCACCAGCAGCCAGGATATATACATCTTCATTTAAAACCTTCAAATCAAAGCGTAGACCGTTCTGGAAAGTAATGCCAGACATTGACAATTTTTCAGGACAAGTGTTTCTCTAACAAATAGTATATCCAGAGCTAAATATAATACTACTCTACCATGGAAGTATGTAGCTACTCTTGCTCTTGCTCAGACAATCAAAAAAGTGCTTTTCCAGCCAAATGATTTGCTTACTTGCCTATCCCAAATGTTTACATGGTTTTTGGACAGGAAAAATAACCAGGAGACTCTGTTAAATTAGCTTTCCTTGGGAGAGGTGGGAAGATACATTGTCAGAGGAGAGTTGGTTTTGTAAATTAGAATACTAACAGTAAGCATGTCTATACAGTCCGCTTCTGTCTAATTAATTTAAATCTAATCAAACATAACATAAACTCCAAGTACAAAGGAATCGATCTCATTGTCAGGACTTTTGATAAACAGGAATATTTGCAATCACCTTAGCAATTAACAATGGAATGTGTAAGAAGGCCAGTTCCTAGTCAGTATAAATTAGTGCAGCTCAATTAATTTAGATATGGGAATATCAATTTACACTAGCTAAGGACTTCACCTCAAACATAGTTAAAAGCTGTGCAAGCAACTATGAATAAAATGTGTGAGCAACCTAAGTGAGTAACATCCAAGAGCACTTAATAGAGTATTGGCCATGTTTACAAACCTATGGAAATATGTTATAAATCCTCAGTATGTCCCTTTCATCCACGTATGACAGTGTATGTTGCTCACAAAATCTTAAGTATATCTTTCACCAAGGCATGCCATTAGTATGGTCATTCAAAGCCACGAAGCCCACACAATGTCTCATTATGTCATGTATATCCTTTGCGCACCTGCAGTGCATAGAGTAGGGAACATGCATGTGTGTATGCCAAAAAGTAATTTCTTCAGCATCAGAGTAAGCTGCTAACAAAGACCTCACAAAGGCACAGGAATGGCCTTTGAAATATGAGGGGTCTTACAACACAGTACCATCAAGGTAGGAGCAAAAAATTAAAGGAAGAAAGAGATCCAGGAGCCAAGGAGCTCTTCCACTGGAGGAGCTACCCTCACGCAGAAGTGCTGCTGCTGTGAAGGCTTCAGGGGATGGTGGCTTGGTGGTTGCTCACAGAACGGTTGTTTTCACAGGGAGCAGGAAGCCATGCAAACAGTGCAGCTGAGAGAGAAGGGGGTTACTCAGAGGTTTCACACCCGCAGTCTTTGTTTCTGCAAAGATGAGGAAAAAATTCACTTCAAAAAGATCAACCGGACAGACCAAGATTTTCCAATGAAAAACAAAGAGACTTTTTTTCAGGTCTTTATCTAATGTATATTTTTATTTAAAGTGATTCAGGAAAGCCGTTTCAAACTCACCATCCACACATCACTTTGTAAGAGGAAAGACTAGAGTCCGCTTCTAAAGGCCAGGCTTCACACAGGACTAATGTCTCCCATAGCACAATACAAAGTGGTACCTATGATGCCTGCATGGATATGGCAGTCAACTCCAGCACCAGGCATGTTAGAGCACAGGAGAACTACTCAGGACTTTTGAAGTCCTACCCCTGTGAGGTGAAGTGTCACTGTGAGAAAATGTAGCTTAATTTTGAAAAGAAAAAAAAATGAAAGCATCTCTGATTACTTTAATGAGCCAATGGATAATGCTCCAACTTAAGGAATGTCAAAACGTCTCTGGATTCAGATTTTTCTGGAATTTTCATTATATTTTTTTGTCCTGATTTGAGGAAAAAAGCAAATGTTAAAATACGCAAGTTTCCTGTGGGATAGAAGTTCCAAATTTAGTTCTGCTACAGCAGACATAAAAATAGAGTTGTCATAATGCAGAAATATATGTGTTTTCCATGCATACACATACTTCAGCACTCCTTTCTTCCCCTGACTTCTCCAAAAGGATTTTTCCTACCTTACATGGCACCTGACCTTCCCTTGTTATCCTCTATGTAGATCTATATGCTTTATATTTGTATACCCAGCCTTCTCAAACTCAGAAAAAAAAAAAAAAGAAAAAATATTTGTCCACCAAAGTAAACTAAAAGAGACATACCTGGTAACACCAAGTTGCCAGCTAGTGAATTGTAATTGCCTGAGTGGGCCACCACAGGGAGCTTTTACCAAACCAGCAAGGTACCTTGAGAGACAGATTCCAGCCTGTGCTTATCTGCTAGTTTTCATGGCTTTCTACTAAGCCATCCCAATGATCTCTGGTCATTCTTTGGTGCTACCTCTGCTGCATCCTTGAGAAGAGATATTTCTAGTTCATCCTGGAACTCCTGCACTTTAAGACATCTATGCAATTGTTGACAATTAAACTTGTGCCAATCGTGCAGATACTTTCTCGGTTTAGGACCTTTGTCTTTCCAACATTAAAAGGGAGGGCATGTGCAAGGCAGCTAAGGAGAAAAAGGTCCTGTGAGGGTAACAGGAAAGTGTGAATCATTGTCTCCAAATGGAGGTCCCAGCCAAAGGCACCTGGGCTTTTTGAGGATGCTTCAAACTCACTTCAGTGCAAACTCCTGGACCCTTGTTTTCCCAGCCTCTTTCAAAATGTAGGCTCCACACTCCGGAGTTCCCATCCCCTTAACTCCCCCTTCTCAAGCCTCCAAATCCTTACTCTCCTGTCTCAATATCCTTCCTTTGTTGCTTTCCAGGTCAGATCTACCATCTTAACATCTCCTTCTGTCCCACCACCTTGTCTTTCCCATAACAGAGATGTCACTTCTTTTCTCAGTGACCCACTTTCACCTCTGAGAACCCAAACCCTCTCAGGAGCCATGTTTTCTTCCATGTACCACAATCTGCCTCTTTGTTTCAGATCCCTATCCGTCCCATACCTCCAGCTGCCACTGATGCCTCTGATACTTAAGATCTCCCTTTTCTCCTCTGCCTCCTGGCTGCCAGACACAGCCAAAACTGCCAGCCTTGAGATCACCTCTGGTTTCTTGTTGTCTCTCCCCACAGGACAAAAGTCCTGGCTCCTGGTAGGGATTATCCATACAGTATTTCAGGCTGCCCTTACCCAAAAAGTATTTGTTGATCTGAAGGGAGAATACCAGAACACAAAGCAGCCTTACCCAAAGCAGTTCCCTGTTTCTGGTTAGGGGGTCTTATTCTCTTCTGATTTGCACGAGGGTAAATTAGAATTAACTCCATTCTAGTCAATTAATTTAAATGAATACGAAATTCATATTCATTTAGAATATGAATTCCAAGAAAAGGAACAGTCAAGCCTATTTTAATGATGAGAACACTATCCAGTACCTCATATCATACACTGTAATGGTTCTCATACCTTTAGTACATTTGCTTACTACCAGCACACCCAAAATAGAATGAGCTTGAGGTTATCAAACCGTGTTTTCACCTGCCAAATCTGACTTTACAAGCCTCTGATGAAATGCTAAATGCATCAGTTATAAAGTATTCTCATTCCACACAGATACTTGGGATCTATTTCAGTTGCAATGTTTTCCCTTCTGAAACCTCATTCCCTGACTGAGAAACCCATTTGCCCAGGAAGGTTTTGAGCAAAGAAAGTCTCATGGGTGTACGCTATAATTTCCCAAACAGAACATAAACCAGTAGAAATGTCCACACTCATTTTTTTGGGTAGTAATATTCAGCAATTCACGTAAACTGCATGAAATAAACTTCTGTGTGGAGTTAGCCTTCAGCTTTAGGCATTTCCATTTCATAGTCAGTAAATACTGTGTCAGACCAAATCAACTTGGCGTCGAGCACAATCAATAAGCACATGGTGTTTTAAATAGCAGCTGTGATGCACGCTGGATGGCCTGTGTAGGAACCACCCTTTCACTACCCCCTTCTGTTTTGTTTTGGTTTTAACCTAGTTGCAACAATTAGAGCAGTAGAATAAGCATACGTTACGCTGCCATCTGACCACTATCTGAGACCTGCATAAAGGCAGAGGCAAAGGCACAGTTTGCTGCAGTGCCAGGCTGTGACGGACACTGCTCTCTGCCTCCTTTGCCAGGTCAGGAGTCCTCAGACTGTGGAATCAGTCCCAGCAGGTGATGCTCTGTAACCAGACACTCAGACACTCAGTCTTGCTCATAAAGCAAGGCTATAGATAGTCTTTTTATTTCTTGCTGACATGCTTAGTAGGCACATGTGGAATAACTAAACATTCTCTAGCGATTACTAAGGCCTACCCATACTCGTCATACTAGTTGCAAATGAAACAAAATGCAAGTCTTTTTCATATTAGGGGTCAGCACATTGCATTATAACACTCATATTTTTCCCTCAACATATTTAGAAGTTGTTTTAAATCAACTTTTATAGACGTGTATCAATAAGCATGCACCTTTTGTGATCATTTTGTTCCTTGGCTGGTAGAGTGGTAAGAAAACTTTTTAGATGGATGTCAGATACGTAGCATTAAACAATTTTAGCTGCCTCAGCTATTCTGATTGAGGTTCCTAATGCATATTTTAGGTAACATAATACAAAGTAATTTTTAAGGCTAGCTAACAGACAAGCTTAAAGCAAACCTTTGGTTGCGTGGTTTAGGTCCACAATATCAAGAAAACAGTTAAAGATCATCTCCAATCAGACCCCAGAAAGAAGGTAAATTAACATCCTACAGTACAAAATTACTGGCGGAACCTGGGACAATAAGATTATGCTTTACTGGGGTTACCTATAACCACTGGTAGACTGCAAGCTAACAACTACTGTTTTTTCCAGTCACAGAAACAAAATACTTTCAGATCAATGATTTAGCACCTCTTCCATATGTCTGTGCAGATTTCTAAATAAACGTAATTGTCCTCAGTTGTCCTACAATGTACATTTTAACAATACATAGATTTTATATTTTGTTGTCTTCAGCAGAAAAGCATGAAAATCAATGACAGCTTAAATTAAACTAGAGCTGGTTTTGTCTGCATTATCTTATTCACAAGTAGCTCAGATTAACCATGTCACATATAATTTATAACAGTTATGCTAACATGAATCATGTGCACCAAAGAGTAATAAGATCCTTGTCTAGTGTTTGCTTTTGGGGTTTTTTTGAATGGGAAGATTGGGCTAGCTGGACTACTGAGTCTGAGTAAGTTTTACAATAATCCTAAAAAGAAGCAGTGGGATTTGGGACTTCGATAATTTTTATTCTCTTTGAACTAGATCCAGGGAATGGCTCCTCCTTCAGCTCAATATAATTTATGGACAGAAAAAGAGAGCTGAGTTTGGAAGGCCAGGGCCATTTCTGTAACCAACAGCAAGGCTTGCAGTTTTGTATGTTCATTCTTTTCAGACATCAGGATAAAATATGCATTTGTATTGTAGAAAATGACTTAACTATTTAACAGTGCTGATCCAATTCTTCTCTAAATGAAATTACAGCTTGGGGTTTAAGGGACTGTGTTTGCCCAAGGCTGGAGTTACATGGACATACAGACTAGGAAAATACAGATTCTTCTGACATATCACAGCACTGGAAAGAGTGACCAGGCAGGAGCCCATTGAGTTCTGGGCTGCTGAGAGATAATAACTCAGTCGCTTGAAGTGATTTTACTGACCAATCCCTATAAAAATGAAAACTACAGAATAAAGATTAGAAATAACCATTTTAAGGAATATAGTGAAAATTCATGCTTTGTGCTCACAATAGATAAAGACAGCTACATTTAGTAAAAGAGATTAAGGAGTTCACAAATTTCAAGAATTCTAATGCTTCTTTCCTCAGTGATACGTTTGATTACTGCATTATTCATAAATTATGGAAGAAAAAACAGGGCATGTTAGTAGTATTTAAAGTGTTGTTTATTCTTCCTTCACAAATTAATTCATTGTTTACATTGTAAATTTTCACATGTAGTAATGTAAATGTAAGCACAATTATACTCTGAAAGTAGTTTGATGTTGCAGTAGAGCTTACATGTGTCTCCTCCAGAAAATAACTGTGCTAGAAGATACATGATGCTTGCCTATCTACATAGTTGTCAAGGGCAGTATTTACCTAGTGAGAAATTCTGAGCGTGAAAATATATCATTTCCACACAAGACTGGAAGCTCTTCTCACACATCCCCATTATATGAAGCAGCAGTGATATCCATCAAAGGACAAGTATTAAAGTCCACACTGCTCAAATCTGATGATTCTGCAGAAAAAAAACATTAAGCAAACATGGAAGATCAGGGAAGTAAAATATGATGACAGTAGGCAAAGGTTCAGCGGAAAATGAATCATGAAAATAAAAAATATTTTATTTTGATAGAATCATAGGATGGTTAGAGTTGGAAGGGACGTTGAAGACCACATAGTTCCAAACCCCCTTGCATGGCCAGGGACATCTCCCACTTGACCAGGTTGCTCGAAGCCCCATCCAACCTGGCTTTGAACACTTCCAGGGATGGGGCTTCCAAAATTGCTCTGGGCTGCAAGTGCACATTGTCAGCTCACATTGAACTTCTTAGTTTAACAAGGCCAAGTGCAAGGTCCTGCACCAGGGTCAGGGCAATCCCAAGCACAAATGCAGGCTGGGCAGAGAATACTACTCATACAAAAGGACATACCAATTTGCTATGTATGTAAAGGACAAGTAACAGTAGAAAGGTGGGAATACTACTTCAGGCTTCCTAATTACCCCTCTGTATGAAGTCTTCGAAAGATTTTTTTTATTTGCTTCTATATTCCTTCATGACTATTTGCATAGAGAGAAAACTCCACACACAAATCTAGATGAAAAGCAACAATAAATAATACAGTTCACCGTATCCAGGTTTTTAAGACACTTAAACTTTTGCTTCCTTCTCCTTGTTTGAATGAGAAAACTTTTTCTTTCCCTAACAAATTCTTTGTTTTAAAAAGCAAACTGGGTAATATTTTTAAGAACTTAAGCATTCTTCTCAAAGTTTGCTACATTGTTTAATGCAATTTCATTCTACATCTTTCTTCTTCCTGCAAATATCAAAGATACCTAAAAATTATTTAGGTAAGGTAAAACTATTTGAAACTCTATTTCTTTTCAATCTGTCAAAGCTGTTCAATGAATGGATGAAAAATTGCTGTAATATTATTGTGCAGCATAGATAAGAGAATCACAAAATCCAGATACAGGTGCAGATCAAAAAAATAGAAACTTTTAACACTTTCCTGGATTTTTTCTGAACTCCTTAATGCTCAAAATTGCCTGGAAAAAAGGACAATGAGTACAGACTCTTATAAGATTTCTAGCACATGCACTAATTGTCTTGGGTGAATATTTTATAAAATCAATTTTAAAAGATAAAAATAAGAACCGCTTAGCACTCATAGCATTTTTTTCATTCTGTTATATCTTAAATATATTTTAAATTGCAGATGATGTCATATTACCAACATAGCTATCATGCAAAGAAGTCTACAAAATCTAATCTTGTATGGCTTGCAACTTTGCCACTTCAACTCCAAATACCCTTAAGTATTTAAAAAAAAAAAATATTTATTTATGTTTTTAAAGTCTTGTGTCACTAGCCCCTGACCTTTACAAGCCTTTCATATTTCGATTGCACATTAATAATCATAGAATAATACAATGGTTTGTATTGGAAATGAACTTTAAAGATCATCTAACTCAATCCCCCTGACAAAGGCAGGGACAGTAGCTGTTAGCTGGTCCTGCATTTATTCATAAAGGACCATTCCCACTGTGGGGAAAAACTGCCCCATGAGTAACGGTTCTATTCATAGGGACTGTATGTTCCCAAATCATTGTGCATTTTTCCAGACCTCAGGAATAACTTAATTGGTTCCAGGTATAAAAATGTGAAAATCGTAGACAGAAGGAGCCCAAGAGGTTGTCTAGTTTATCCCTTCCTAAAAAAATATTTGCATTTTGTCTTGCTTGCTAACTTGTATCTGGTGCAGTGCAATTCTTCATCAGTGGTTGCAAGTCATCAGGTATAGATAAGGAAGAACCATATAGTTTCATTCCTCAAGGCATGATTAATTTGTAGCTTTTCTTTCCTTTTATTTGACCTTTATGTTCACTGCAGTGTATTGTAATACTGGAGCAATCCCAAGTACAAATACAGGCTGGGCAGAGAATGGGTTGAGAGCAGTCCTGATGAGAAGGATTTGGGGGTGTCGGTTGATGAGAAGCTCAACATGAGCCGGCACTGTGCACTCACAGCCCGCAAAGCCAACCGCATCCTGGGCTGCATCAAAAGCAGCGTGGCCAGCAGGTTGAGGGAGGGGATTGTGCCCCTCTACTCTGCTCTCGTGAGACACCACCTGGAGTACTGTGTCCAGTTCTGGGGCTCCCAACATAAGAAGGACATGGACCTGTTGGAGCGAGTCCAGAGGAGGCCATGAAGATGATCAGAGGGCTGGAGCACCTCTGCTGTGAGGACAGGCTGAGAGAGTTGGGGTGGTTCATCCTGGGGAAGAGAAGGCTCCAGGGAGACCTTATAGCAGCCTGCCAGGACCTATAAGGGGGCCTACAGGAGAGGTAGGGAGGGACTCTTCATCAGGGAGTGTAACAATAGGATGTGGGGTAATGGTTTTAAATGGAAAAAGGGTGGATTTATTTGAGACATTTGGAAGAAATTGTTTACTGTGAGGGTGGTGAGGTGCTGGAACAGGCTGCCCAGGGAAGCTGTGGATGCCCTATTCCTGGAGGTTTTCAGGGCTAGTTGAACAGCCTGGTTTAGTGGGAGGTATCCATGCCCCTGGCAGGGAAGTTGGAACTAGGTGATTTTCAAGGTCTCTTCCAACTCTAACAATTCTATGATTCTAATATATATGTTCATTAGATTTCATGATAATGGGCTCACCTACACATACAGACGTGAAGGAGCCCTGAAGCACAGCAGCAGGCAGGGGAACCCAAATGACCCAGCATGGACAACAAACTCCCTGACCTAGCTTCTCCCAGGACTGTCCCCATCCACAGCCTATGAGCCATGTTCCGTGGCAGGGACAATGAGCACCAGGAGTCGGGGACAGTATCAACCACCCTGCAGATTGAGGGGGATTTCTGCCTACTGGTGTTTGGCATTTATTGTGGGAGAGCTGGAACCAGTGTCGGAGTGAATGCAATGGAGTTTGAAGGACCTATATGAGAGTGTCAGCCAAAGGAGTGAAGGAAAGAAGAAATGAAAGGAGATTACCGAGCACATAAAAAATAAAATAGCTTTTCATAGATTTACTCACGCTTGTGCCTGTTTAGTTGTTGCTCTTTGCCATAATACATCATCTTCATCCATGAGCAATATTTTCAAATGAAAACAAAACTCTTGTGGAAAAATGCATGCCCGTGAGAAACGGTATTTTCAGTGGGAAAAGATTAAGTTTTTAGAAGAAAAGAAATTATTTAGGATGTGGGGAAAGACTATGAAAACCTGCTTTTAACTAAAAAAAGTCAATAAATTATCGTGAGGGAAACGGTTTTCTACCGTCTTACCTTTTGACGTATCTTATTGCATAGCTGTTTCTTGCAGAGATATCCCTTGGATGAATAGCACTCTCACGAGTGTAGGTGCACCAATTGACAAGACTGCTACCACACATTCCACTGCCATTTATAATGGAGATTCTTTCCTTCCAATTATTGGTGTGGCAACGCATATTTTAAAGTTACTACTGTTAATCTCTTCTATTTGTTGCGCTTTATAAACTGAAATTCCAAGTTAGGTTCAGTAAAAACTCCCCCATCTAGTTCACAGGCGACTTGATAAATCCTGCCAAATGTTGTATCATGGAGGCTGGTAATCATTTAACTTAACCAGCTGACACTGTAGCATCATAAGTAATCAGAGTTTTCTTCTCCAAGGAAAAAGTACTGCCTCTCAGCACAATACTCCTCTTCACTTTTTTCTTCCTCACTTGACACCAGAAGAATCTCCAAAAAGATCAACTCTACCCTTTCAGCTGATATGTTTTCTATGTCTCTATTCCCTGAAGAGATGTTTTGTGTTAAAAAAAATAAAAATCTGAGATTTGTTTCCATCTGTGTTATAATCAGATGCATCAATTTGTAAAGTTAGGCAATTCCTTTAAACATTCATTCCCCCATTCTACATGTTTTTTATTGGAATTTTTTTAGTCTTGCTAACAGACTCTCCTGATATTTCTGAGGTTTGTTCATCTTTAGAAAGAGAGAATTACTTGTTTTTCCCATTTTTTTTAAATCACAGCTCTAAAGAGGGTGTTCTCCTGAGTCCCCCTTTAAGATTGCCCAAGGGTTTGTTGTTTTGTCCCAGGCAACAGAAAACTTTCTAAACCTCTTTGCTCACCCTTCTAATCTTTCTTCAAAGTCCCTTGGGAACCTATTTTATTTTTCTGCAGTGGGATTTGGGAAAGGCTATCATTTACAAGCCAGTGATAGATGAATTTGCTCTTTTTTTAAGGGTTTATTAAATACAGTTCAGACTAAAATGTACCAGTCACAAACTTCCTAATGTTACTTTGATTTAAATGCATAGTTGAAAACTGTTGGCATCATTCCTACAGTGGCTATTTTCCTACTGAGTAGCTGTATACATCTTAAAAGACGAATTCAGTTGAAAAGAAATTACAGTGAAAGTAAGTTTGAAAAGACGCTTTTTATCTCCTTTAAATTCCTGCTATCGGTTTCCATTCTCTACACAAAAAAAAAATCCATTTCAATTTGTTGAGTAAATGCTGAGATCTTGCAAAACATTTTTTGCCAAAGCCCTTTAGAAAACAGACTTTCAGGTATAGTAAGATATGTTCAGATATGAATTTGCTCAGGCTGGGACACTGCTGCCTTGACTTCCAGCTCAGCATGGTACCTATGGCACCATGATGTCCCATCATGTCTCTATGATACTCACTGTATCCTTATTACACAGGGAAAAAACTATAACTGCAGGAATTGCTAGCATTATGTGATAATAATTATTAATATTTTGTTTTGGACTCTCTTGAGCAAACCCAGCTTAAAAAGCAAAAACCAGATTGAGTCAACTAAGGAAAAAACAGCTGGCATAGGCAGAAAATGTATGACAAAACATGTGCTTTCATTTGTATAAGCACACAAACAACGTAAACACATATGTAAGCAATTGCCTTTCATTATAGTCGCTTCTCATCTCTGTTGCCAATGGTTCCAGCTATACTTCTATTGAGATGATGTGGTTTGTTCATGTGTTCCCAGCATTAAAGATGAAATTCCTCCCACTAACATAAAATATGAATTTTGCTACTCTTTTCACAAAATTGAAATCTGGGCTATGCTGTCCAGTCAGTCTCACACTCAGCTTTAACAGCCACATGCAGATGTTGTGATTTGGGGTTTAGTAAAGGCTCTCTTGCCTGGTCAGACTCTCCTAATGATTTTGATTGTAAAGCATCCCAATGACCACTAGCAAAATGAGTAGTTACTTAATGAAACAGGGCTTTAGAAAGTAAAATGCCTTTATTAACACTCAGTCTAAAGTTTTTGATTATGTTGAGAAAAAGAGGTAAAAAATTGTGCTTGTTAAGGGTTGCTTTAGTCTGAAAAGATTCTTTCCCCTTCAAGCAGGTGTTAATGGTTAATCCAGAAACAAAATAAAACCCAACCTGCCCATACTGTCAGCTAAGTATGGAAATATGGTATCTGCTCCCTGTAGATTCTCCCTTCTGCACTTTAACCTCCATTCCCCACTGGTTTCCCCTCTGATTTGTGAAATGAACTGCTTGGTTAGCTCAAATGACAGCAACAAGCCACAAACAAAACATCCGCTATATCAGTGGGAAAAGTTTTATGTATATTATAGTTCTTCGTCTTTGGGAAAACAATCTTATATCTTAGTGTTAGGAAGTCTGGCACAGTAGCCATAGTGTTATTTTCATCAGTATATATACAGTAAATAACCCAATGACCCAGCTTGGAAGGTGGAGCAATACACATACTTATGTTAACTTGTGGTATATTGCCTTGAGAACTGCTCTTAGGCTTTTAACATTGCCATTATGAACAGATAAGTGATTATGCTTTCTTACTCAATCCGTTTTCTATACACATATAAGGTATAAGATGCTTACTTTAGTTGCTGAAGATTTTACTACTTTTTTAATCCTGTTGACTTTGGGAGACAATATGCTCTGGGAGTATGAACAGGGCTCTCACTTCTCACATTCCTTTAGGAGAGTTGTGTTAGTTCCAGTTACTATCCATTTACTGATGCCAAGATGTGCGCCAGAAAGGCCAAAGGCTCATTTTCAAAATCCTGGCTAAGACTGATTTTTGGCAGGCAAGAAAGTTACCTTGTTACTTATAAATTAAGTCCAGACTATGTTAAAGCTATTGAGAGACAAGCATGAAAGTTAATAACATCAGTGGTCGAATGCGCAGCGTGTACCATGTCCAGAATACATCAACACTTAAAAAAAGGTGATGCTAAGAGCTTTTATTCCTTCTTGCTACCTTTGTAGTGGCTGTGCCTCTCCCATGGCCATTTGGGGGGATGTAGGACCTGCCATCTAAGATGACAACAATAGCCACTTCTAATGTCAAAACAAATCAGAAAAGTTGCATAGACACATCTGGTGGACTCTCTTGTAGTCCTTCACCAAAGGGCAGAGCAAAATTTCAGTCACCACAACTCTGAGGGTAAGCTACCCTTGAGTTAGTGAACTGAAACTGCAGGACACGGCAGCTTATTCTCCCTCCATTCTTACCCGGCAGCTCTTAAACACCCTGGAGGAGGCAATCTTCCCACTGAACATGAATACTAACACAAATACACAGACACATCCCAAAATACAAGATCCCAGAGAACAGAGAGAAAGCTCCTTCCTTTCCTTTGCAAGGTCGTAAAGCAGCAACTTTCTGCCTAGTAACACCTCTGGTCACAAGGCACAGCTCATTATCTGCCCACAATTATACTGAAAACCACAGCAGGACCCATTGCATTCAAACAAAGACGAGGTGATTCCCCATTATGGAACCCATGAGTAAACTACAGACAAGGCTTCAGCCACATTTGTCCTAGGCACATGCTTTGGCTGGGAAAGAGTAAGGAGTTTCAGTTCTTCACCTGAACCCGTCCTGGTTACAGGAATTGTTACCTAGTATGAGCGTCCCCGTCATTACCAGACTCGCAAGGACAAAGTATACCAAAGCAGGTGAAAGAAGAGCAAGACAATGCACCTACATCCTTTTTCCTGTATAGATCAATTTTATAGTACACAAGGAAAAGGGCATACTGCAAGGTCCTCTTCCATCCCTGAAAGGCTTTTTATTACCCTACGATTTTTCAAGCATGACTGAGCATGATACAATCATCAGCGAAACCTTTACAGGCAATGCAGAATTTGCACAAGCATGTACAATCATTAAGAGAAGAAAAAAAGAATTTTAGGATCAGATGGCGAAATGTAGTGAAATGCTGAGACACATGCACATCCATAAAACTAAACTGAAATCCAGAATTGATTAAAGGAGAAGTCATCAAAACAAAACAAGAGGTTTATTTATGTCTTTTCAGGTGGAACAAATTCATCATACTGGTCGCACTTAAAAAGTATCAAGTGACTCTGAAAAACAAATATTGTGACTCCAGCAGTTGCTGTATTCTCCAGGTATTTTATGTGGGAAAATCATATCTGTTTATCTACAGCAAAATTGGCACGTTTTAAATGAAGTTTTGCCAAAAGCTTTTGTTAACCATAAAACATGAGAGTGTAAGAACATATGCCATGCCTTCTGGGCATAATCTTACTTATGGCAACATAAATCAGGAGTTATTTCAGAAAAGCTGAAAAAAAGTTATATACAAAAGAAAATCAAAGCCAAAGTGCTCTGAGCTGATTGGGATACAGGTGTGAGGATGTAACAGCTCTCCAATTTTCCCTAACATATCATTTATTAGGGGGACATAAAGTTGCCGAGAGCCTAGCTATTCAATAAGGAAAAATCCTATGTCATAAAAGTGAAGAGGCAACACCCCATGAACTTGGCATCTTCATGTTAGATTTTCTTCCTGCCTCAGGTGTCTTGTCTCTTTTAAGCAGCTGGCTGCGTACCATACTAATTGAGCAGGGCTCATGTGTTTAGCAGGCTGTTTTTCTACCATTACTTCTAAGAACGGGGCTCCAGAACTAACACAATATAGATACTGGTAATAAATGTTTGGTTTACGATGATATACAGCCAGATCTATAGTTCAAACTATAACTAAAAGAGTTTAAAAGTACTTCATGCTGAATCACCTTCATCTGAAACCCACCCAAATTTCTGTATGAATGACTGAAATTCTCCGAAAGCATGCAATGCTGGGAAGAAAAATAATCACACTCATGATTTTCCATGTGGTCTTGAGAGAAGAGTTTAGGTAAAGTCTTGTCCAAGATGAACTAACTCAAATGCACTTGTGTGTGCTAAACATAAAATAAAATTTGAATTATTATTCCTTCCCCTTCACTGCCTCCCTTTAGCCTACCTTCCAGCACATCCCGTTTTGCAGGTCACGGCTTCAGTCCAATGGTTGTGTAGTATGAATTACAGTGCCTTTCCTCAGTGACCAGTGAGGGATAAAAGCAAAGGGAACAGTCTATAAGTCTAGCTGACAGTTTTAGGAGAGCTTAGGAGACTCCAAAGGTAGGCACGCTGGGAACTGCGCAGGGGTATATGGAAAGCCGTACACAGCCCCACTCTCTTCTGATCACTCGGGTAGCAAACTAGATGTTGTTCTTCTTATGGGAAACAGGGTTAACCTCTTTCTTTCTGGTCTTTCAAATCTCAGGCAACAAACCTAAATGATGCAGGGGAAAAAAAGAGTCTATTAAACCACAGCATATAAACAGTTTAAAATGTCTGTTCTGTACAAAACCTGTTCAAGTGCTGTTTTTCCAAGAGACACTTCAACATTAGCCATGGATGCGTATCTTCTTCCCATCATAATGAATGTCAGCTTGCACTGTCTGTTGGTCACCACTCCACACAATCCCTTTTTGTGGCTATTAATACCAGATCAGAAAGACAATCACTTCAAGATGCAAAATGCTGAGAGGACCCACTAAAATGCAAACTCACAGGGTTGAACTGTGTCAAATAACATCCTGTGGCTATAATCTTACCCCGACAGGCTTTAAACAAGATTAGGTATTCTCTGCCCTCCAACAGCCTAACACTAGCATGAAAACGGTGTCATGTGCACTAGCTAATTTGACAAAAATGTGACTCTTGGCTCAGACTCACTCTAGATCAAACCTGCCCTGGTAGGTGAGATGGTGAGGCACACCGCTGCTCAATGTGGAAGCTCAGGCTGAGACAGAAGCTTGGCTACAAATATGGTATTGCTCAGACAGAGTGCAAACATTTTGACAGATGAGTTTTAGACCAGAAAATTCAATTCCTGTCAAAATAAAAACATCTCAAGGGAATGTGTTAATTTTTACAACATTTTTCTGCAAGTGTCAAACTTTTTTCAGCTTTTTTTTTGCATTTTGACAGTATCAAAATATTTTGTTTAGATACAGCTAGAAGTTTTTTTCAGTTTCATCAGTTGAAGACATTCATTTTGACATCACATAGTAAAATGAGTATTTACTATAGCTGATAATTTCATATTATGATATGTCAACATAATCATAAAATGCTGTCAAAACATTTTAATGTTTCCCAACTTTTCATTCCTCAAAAACTTTAAAAACATTTGATTTTCTTTAGCTCAGGATTAAATAAATGACGAAATAACATAATTTCTCACTGAATAAGAATTCTTTTTTGTGACCTGCTGCTCAAGATACTGTACCTTAATTTTATAATGCCACATTTCAAAAAGCGTGTCACACGAAAATCCTCCTCTACATGAAAATTACTGGAGAGGGTCTTTTATATTGTCAAAAATAAAGGGAAATTGAACAAAAATATAACTCCTTATCAATGTCATTTGCCTCACATGCCTGAAAAGATCTTGAGTTTGAGGAAAACAAGGTAGTGAACTAGAAGATTTCAGCATTTTATAGATATTGATGAGGACTGACTGAAGATGAATTTTGACTCATTCTAATTCTAGCTTAGTAATTTGTGTAACATCCCTAGTTCTGGATTCTGAATCCCTAGCATCACTACTCCCTTCTGCTTCTGAGGTGGACTTGGTTGTGAAAGCTAATGAAGTGAAAAGTGAAAGTTTGTAAAGGAAGAAAAAAATTTTGCAAACAGATCAGAAGAGAAGACATTTCTGATCACTGGTATGCAGATTTCCAAGTTTTAGTCAATATAAACCTTAAATCTTTTTCTATCTATTATTTTAAAATTATGTGCATTTGTATATGTGTAAAAGCATATATTTCTAAAATTGTAAAACAATTTCTAACCCAATGACCTCTTTTCTACCCTAAAAAAGTAGAAAATTTGCTTTTTTCCCCTAGCCACAATTTGATAAGCAAAGAAGCAGATTTTAGTCAGACTTTCGGTTACCAAAACTCTACTGCTTAGAGTTACTCTAGCATCCTTGAAATTTTTGAGTGAAAAAAAGTAAACAATGCAAAGTTGGTTTGAAGAGATAAGGTTTAATTGCTCTTTAATTTAATTCTTCTTTCATTCTACAGCAGTGAGGACAAGCATTTCAAGAGAAATTCATTCCTAAATGAGAATTGATGATGTCGGTCACCATGAAGGAAAAAAAAGTTGCACATTCCTGCAAGTTGATAGTAACTGTTATGTTTATATGTCACAGTCCTGGAGTCAATAGCTTAAAAAACGGAAGGTAAACTCCAGTTAATGCAAATGCAACAGATGCTTTTTCAGGAAAGGAGAAATATGCTGCAGAGGGTTACACCCTGAAAGAAAGGTGTTATGTAGAATGTTACTTACCCATGATACATCATACAGTTTCCTGCATCCCTCACTTGAAACCAGGCTGATAACCTCAGCCAGTTTGTAACTGAAGGGGTAAATGTCTCCTATAAGTAATCTGTTTTATTAATCTTCTTGTCAGTTTTCAGTATAAAAGATAAAGAAAAAAGAAAGTTTTAGTTACTTTTCAGGCCCTGGGCCAGCATACTAACTACTCGAGGAATGTTTCACCATCCAGCAGAACCAGGACTAAAATGGACAAACTTTCCCACAGATTCTGCCAATGTGTTTGGATTCTGCCTATAATAACAGTCCTGCTATTCCTAGTACCAGGCCTCTTGTGAGCAGACAATCCGAGCTCAGTTCAAATTACATAGATTAAAAACATGTACGGAGATGTAAATTTTAAGCTCATTTCCGTTTGTGTTTTTCTCAGATATCTACGCAAACATTGCTAACCTCTCCATCAGCACAACAAAAACAGATGTCTTTGAAACAAATGAGAGCTGCTTGCTACCAGGGAAAAGCAGTCTAATTAGCTAATAATATTTCAGTGTCATGCCACCATGGGGAGACTAGGCAGTGCTCACACCCTGTGTGAGCTGAGCTGAGTGTTAGTCTAAACATGACTAAATCAGAGATACGGGGCAAAGATGGCTTAAATTGTTCCACCTGGAAGTGAATAAAGCACCTAATTTTTCTTTTGCTGTTTAGAAAATGCAGAAATAACAATAATGTTTATTGACTCTCTGTTTTGTTGTTACCAGCAATTTACAGTGTTTCCTAGATGAAGCGAATTGCTATAAACTTAAGAAAAACATCGAAAAATTTATAACATGTCTAAACTTTCATGGTTACATTCAAAAGCTGGATTTTTTTTTTTGTAACGGGGATCTGAGTTTGCCAGGAATTTCCAGACAATGTGCCTTTTCCATTTTATTTCAATCTGTCTATCACAATGACCTTCTTTCTGCATAATTCATTATAAGAAAATATTTTTGCATGGAGAGATTACTAAGGAGAAAAAAATAACATTGAAAGCAAGAGTGTAATGGGTGGTTCTACACAGATGTGATATTGGAATACAGATCTGAGTTACTATAGTTTTAAATAGAAAATCTACATTTCATCCTCCTACCTCCACCCTTAGGAAAAAGGAGGATAGACCTGAAATAGCAACTCACTTGATGATCTAAGCTTGTTTTACTACTGGGAAAAAATTATCCATTGTTAGCTAGAAGGTACTATTTCTTTTGTGCTATATGGACATCCATTAATACACCAAGTCAGATTTGCACCTATGCAATAGTCCTGTTGCCGAGTTGTCACTCCCACCAGGATCCAGTTGGCAGCTTCCTGGCCTTCTGATACTTGCTCCTGGCTTGCAGCCCTTCCCCAAGAGCCAATAGGCGCCTGCTCAGTAAATGTAAAATGTTGCCTGCGAAGAGCCAGGAGCTTCAAGTCTGAGCTGCGAGGGACACCTTCACGTGGGAGAAAGGCATGGGGATTCCTTCCCCTTCATGTGTACATGACCAAGAGCTGCGAGCTGTCTCTGGAGCTGGGGAAAAAGCATTTGAAACCTGAACTGTGGTGGAAAACCAGGACACCCCACTGCACACTGTGGCCACTTTGCCAGACTGTCCTCTAGGCAGCTGCCCTTTTGTGACTGTGACACAACTTTGTTGACAGTTTCTCCGCTGAGCAGGTCACTGGTTGCATGCTCTTACCTTTTGCTACAGCAGGTGGTATGGCCAGGAGAAAGGTATGGCTTGAGGACCTTCCTGCTCCCATTACCTGTGGGCTGGGACTCCTTGCTGTGGCTGCAGGCACCCAAACATGGACTGGGGGCATATGAAGGTTTCTCGAGCTGAAGCTAGTGACCAGCGCCAGGCTGAGATGCTGTTAAGCTCTCCTTAATTTCCATTTGGGCCCTGTTCCCAATCCATCTGGCGTGTGCCCAGCATTCAGTGCCACTTAACACACAGCATCACATAAAAAACTTAATTACTTTAACTGCAGGCTATGAGAAAAACAAACAGGATCAAGGATATACCCAACTGTGGCCAAAACATGTTCTGTGTTCGTCAATACCTACGTACTTTGGGACAGGTGAAGAAAGCAGCCTGGTCACTGACTCATTCTGCCCGAAGTCTTTCCAGCATATTGGCGTCTATTTTCTGTATTTCTTCTGTCTTGGTGGAGAGGTTTTCTCCTGGGGTACATACATCCTGGGGGGATGCTTTGAGACCCAGCCTTGGCCTTGCCAGGAGGTTTAAACAGATTCACAGCAGAGATTGGCATAGGTCTAAGAGAAGTCTGCTCGGCTCTGTTCTCTTAATGTCACTCTTTGTCTCCACAAAACACAGTGCAGCACAGCTACAAGTGGCAGGTAAAGATCTGCCCATATAGATAAACAGCTTTTTGGAGTGTGAAGGGGGTGGAGGGAAATGCTTGCTATTGGAGATGTCTCCCACAAAGGATTTTCTATTAACATTTGATTACATTTCACAGGATTTATTCCTGCAGTGCCCTACAGATCAGATATGCCAAAACACTGTCTGAGGCTTTTCCTAACCATAAATCCTACAGAGTGCAATCAAAGTGCCAGTAGCAAGCTCGATCTATTCTGCATGTGTGTGCTGCAATGCAACTGTAAGTAGATTTCATGAAACTTAACGATAACTGCTGCTTTTGGGGCACTGAGGGCCTGGGCTTGCTTCTCAGGACTTCTAATTGCTTTGAAACTCTTCATTGTCTAATTAATAAATATTGGAGGGGGGATAGGGGAAGTGAAGATGTCACTTAACAAATTCCCCAGCTGTTTTCAAGTCATAGTGTCTGTGCTATACTCCTCTGAAAACACAAAATGTGGGAGTGGAATAAAATGTTCCAAGTAACTGAAGTGTCATTGTGACTGATGCCCCACTGTGGTTTCTCAAACTGCTGAAGATGAGTTATGGAGCGAAGCTGATGGACCACAACATTCCCCACCACAACATTCAGCACTACTGCAGATGTGAAAAATATTTTCCATTCTGTAGAAGAACTTGGGGCAAAAGCTTTACTTCTGCATCAGGAGTGCCTTTCACCACCACTTTCTGAAGAGACACGAAACATCAGCAGTATCTGGTTTCAGACATGTACATAAGTGTATATACGCACGTAAGTAGCAGAGAAAAACCAAATATTTTATGTCTAGAAAAAGCAAACTGATTAATTAAATATTACAATTCTTCAAAGACTCTCAGGAGATTAAAAGAGGGATTTCCCAAATAAAGGGCTCACCTTTTACAGGCTGCTTCTCCAATTAATAAAACACAATCAGGAGCTTTTAATGTAACCTGCTACAGTATTTTAAGGTAATCTTAAATCAGGAGATAGCATTTAAACTTTGAATTTTCTCCAAATATCGTCATCAAAATTCCTTGCGTTTTCTGCAAGGAACAGAAAGACAGAAAGAAATCCAGCCTGTTTTTACATCTCCAGGTCCATTCGTTCTGCCTTATATGAAAAGAGAAACAAATTATGGTCTAACAACACATCAAATGCTGGGATGGATTCTTTTCTGTCCTTCGCAAGGTATGCTTGGGGCAGAAAAACAGAGAGACATCTTCAAAAATCCACTTTGGCTCCCTGCTCCCATACAATTCCAGCTACTGCCCTGCAGCTATCCAAAGGGATCATGAAGGAAACTTTCGAGGTACAGTACAGTTCTGTGCAGTTCAGGTGATACAAAGGGAAGCCAAGTTGTGCCTAGAATTTACCCTGTGGGAGCTGAATGGGCTCAGCACTAACATGTGATCAGTATTTCAAGACACAAGACTCTGATAGTGATTATTATTAATGATACAGGAGATGGTCTCGATAAAACTTAATGGTATTTAAAAGTATTTATGAAGGATCTTTGGTATGATTTATTATACTTTTATGTTAATAGTGAAAAAAAAATTATTTTCTATATGTAAGTTGTAGCCAGGAGAAAATAATTTATCATTTAAACAATCACAGCCAAATTACAGCTCATAATTTATTAGGTGGGAGCCTCTAATCTTCCTGAAATGTAAGTATCTTGAGACATTTTTGTTCATTTTCCTTGCCTGAAATCAAAGAAAACAATCAGATACAAATCACTTGGCAAGATGTGGTTTTTCACAAAACCAGTTCTGACTCTGATAAGAAAGGAACAATGCAAGCTCCAAAATAATTCTGATTACTCAGACAAGAATGTTATCAAATTAGGTAAGAATGGATGAAATAAGATTAGTTTTGAATGAAATCCCCCTAGTGTCATGCCATTGTTGTTCAGCTCTCGTATTTTGCCTACAGTTAACAAGATTGCATATCAATGCCTGGATTTACTCACTGAATTTACTGTCCTTTAATTTTCCCTTCCCACTGAAGGCTGAGCGTTATACTTGCATGCAATAATTGCTAAGTTGTGTCTGTGACTAGAGCTATTTGTCCAAGTCGTGACATTCACTCCAGTCACTGACATAATCAACTCAGTATTTTTTGTGTGGTTTACTCCCCATCTTCTTCTGATAGGTGCAGATCCCCCCCCCGTAAAAGTCAGGACCAGCCAATTAGTGGGAAATACTGTTCACAGTCAGTGTGTTAAAATGAGAAAAGTAACGAACAGTACTGTTATACGAAGTCAAAAATTTTGGAGAAAGGTAGGATTACACCATTCAGGCCATGATACTGTACATCTTTACATTGCAGCTTTCTATTTCCACAAGTCATTTTGAAGGCAGATGTGCAGCATCCTCCCAAATGTTAGCATGAATAACTCCAGAGGATGCAAAGTCAAAGTTGCAATGCACAGTAACGTGAAGGCAGCAGGAGAAAAATGTGTTGCACTGTCTCTAGGAAGGTGATGTGGCATCACATGTATGAAGACTTCAATAGACCATACCAGCATCAACTCGAACAGACCTAAGGCCTCCTCCAGGTTTTGCTCTCTTCCATCACCCATTAAGGACTGCTATATTAAACCTGCAGCAAAAAATTACAGTCTGGTCATTTTCCCCTTTCTTCTAGCACTTTGTTTTCAAATAAGGATCATTTACTCTGTTTCCTCACATGCCAACACACTATCACTTTACTAATTCTTCACATCATGACCATTATCAAACAAATTCATTACATTCTTTGAAGCATACCAATTATCTACTGGATTTCTCTTCTCTCTAAGTGCAATGTGGGTGAAAAGATAACAAAGCCTTCGAAAATAGCAGAAAAAAGTGCAATTAAAAGCCACTTTCCACTCATTTCCAGCAGAGAAAGAGCTCTTCATTCTGTCATCCCTGTGCTTCAGACAGTATCACTAATAAACTTAAAATGCTGCTACTTTTGCAAATTGATTAAAAAAGGAAGGAGGAGTTTCCTTCCGTAAGATCAAGAAGTCACTCTGCCCTACTCACAAGCACTACACCTACTAAAAAGCTGGTTGTTTACTGAATTCTGATCTGTTTTCAATAGAAGTCTGCTGTTTCTTCAAGTCATGCCACTGATCAATCAGGTACTTATTTGCTAAATAGGCTTTAACTTTAACTTTTTTTTGTAAACTTTGTAATTTTTAAAATGGAATTAAATATAGTTCTTTGCTGAATAATTTTAGCATTCACTATCCTTTGGATTGTTAGGAATTTTTTGAGAACTTTTGCCACTGTCAATTTTATAGTTCTCTGGCAGAAAGCTCAAATTGCTAGACATTTATAAACACATATTACAGGATGGGGGGGTGGGAGGTGGGTCAAATGCCAAATAAAGATGACAGAGAAAAAGACATCTCAAGTAAATTGCATTGATCAGCCGTAAAGTTTCATAGCTTGCAATTGTTCTCATTCTGCTCCGCCCTTAATGCCAACAAAGTATTATTTTTATATCTCAGTTTTGATTAGTGGATTAGTAGATTTATCTTCCTTTTTTTTTTTTTTTTTGGTGGGTTTCTTTGAGCATTGAAAGACAGATTCTTCCAGTTCTGTGGATCTAAAAAGTGACCCACTTTCTATATTTGAGCAGCAAAGAAAGCAGAATTCCTTTATAAAAACCGTCTACAGCCATTAGAAGTAACGCTTTGCTTCAAAAGTAAGTCTGAAAATTGAACCAGCCTCCAAAAGACTTGTCGTGTACATCTTCTACCCTCATTGTGTCAGCAAGGGCTGGATTCACCTCTATGAATGTCCACTGTCCAGAAGAAAGGCATTTGGATAAGTTACTCATCTGGATTCCTTCTATAATTGTCACAAAGGGATAAATACATCACAATACAATTGATCCCCTTTGAAAACACATCTCAAGTAAAATTAACTGCTTTTGGGGAAGATGTCACAGTCAGTTGGCCACAGCGTGATCACAGACACCTACATTTGAGAATACTAAAGTCAGCAAAATTCCTCCCACCCCTATGCACCACCAGCACACTCATTTCACTTTTCCAATAAGACCTTTCTTTCCTCTTTGAATTTAGGGATTTTTTTTACTTCCTGACTTAGCTGTAAAATTCAGGTACTTTTCTTCTTTCTCACTAACACTGAATTCACTATCCCAGCTCTAGAAGAACAGTAGAATCACCAGCCTGTCCAGTGCATTACCAGCCTCTTCTTGGACATGGAAAGGCTAAGGTTCCCAATTACCTTCCTGGGCTCAGTTGAAAAAGGAGAGAATAAACTCTGGAAAGTTTTTCCAGCTGCTACCTTCCTGTTTACACACCTGGCACCTCCGCACTGCGCTGCATCCATGCCAGTCTAGCAGAGACCATGCAGTTCCTCCATGCTTCCTGAGGCTTGCGAGCAACGTTGAAGACTACAGTCTCATCCTATCGAAACTAGTTTGAACAGAAACATTATTTATTTGTCTATATCAAAAACGTTTATATGACACACACACACACACACACACACGGCAATGTAGGTTGAAGCACACAATACCTGTACCTAGTGAGACCTAGCTCCTTGCAACCCATGTGTCTTGAAGCACCTTTCCCTGTACACTGTGCCCTAGTAAGACATGGCAGGGGAAAATGTTTTGCTATGACCAAAGTCTCCCTCTTTACAAAGCCTTCTAGGTCTCCGCTCCCAGGAGGCCTTATTTAGGTATTTAATGTATTCTTTTACCCATCCGACACAGATATTCTGAGTTACTGGATGGCTGCCTAAAACCATATACTACATTTAGGGCCCTTCTACATTGCATGGGTGAAGTTCAAATGCACTTTACCCATTTAAAAAGAATTTCTGTGGGTCTACAAGATTCTGTCAGAGACCTTTGGTACTGATTGCCCCATACAGCTAAACTAGAAGGGTTTTTAATACTTAAACATTATAACTTCCCCTGTATTTAGCACTTTTGACTAGCAGATCTGTAAATGCTTTAACAATCACCAGCTTGCACACACAGAGGAACTGCAGTTCTGAGGTGTACGGTGACATTTTCTATCATGACCTTGGCACTCTCACTTGCACCCCCTCTCTTCTCTGCTATGTAAGCAAATGGAAAGAGTGGAAACCCAGCCAGTGGAAATATATTAACTGAGTTTTGGTAATTCCATTCCAAATGTTTTGGAATGTCTAATGAACTCTCTTAAGCTAAGTTCATTGTCTTTCAGCTGCTTGACATATTTCTCAGCTAATTTAACATTTATAAACACACACAAAAATGAATTTTTAATGCTATATTTGCATGTGAAATCCTGGCTGCACTGTAAGCTTGGTTTGTTTAACAAAACCAAATTCTCATTAGTGGAGAATAAAAGTATGAGCAAAATCACTGCTTGTAAATAAAATTAAAAAATGAAAAGAATACATGTAAACACCCACATATTTGTCTGTACGTACAGACAAATAAACAATGGTGCTGAACTTTCTGGTGGGAAAAATGTATAACATTTTTGTGAAGTTCTAACATCACTTCTATGACAAAATAATTTTTGCAAGTTGATTAAACACTATTTAAATATTTTTAAGCACTTATATTATTTTACATTTGGAATTATCATACAGATGAGTAAGCAAAATCATAAAAGAAAGATCTTCTTTGTGCAGATAAAAAGGGAGTGAGCACACATTAATTCCAAGTAGAAAACACAGAGGTTATTTAGTAGTTGTTTGGAAAGGGAGGAGACATTAATTTATGAGTATTTTTTATTATTTTCAAAAATTAATAATTATTTTTTTATGTTACAAGTCCTGCTGTAACATTGGATTTCCAAGATAAGTACATTTTCATGGAGACACCATTTAAAAGAATCTCTTAATATGAAGAGAATTTTCTATTTTTTTCTAAATTTCCTCTGACTGGCATGTTAAACGTTGGTAGAAGGAGTATCATATAAGTGGATAAAACTTGCCCTAAATGAGGCTAACAAAATTCATAGTCTTCCTCGTCAGAGATTTCAGTGCTTCTTAAGACAGCTTCACGATGGTAACTTTGTCTTCCCAAATTGGTAAGTCTTACAAAAGTAGTGAGAAAAAGAATTCTAAAATGAGAAGAAATGTAAATATTTGTGCCTATGTGGAAAGTGCTAACCGGCCAGTTTAAAATTCTATAGCAAGGTCTGGACGGTGAAAAGTGACCAGAAGTATCATGTGATCATAAATATCTTTGAAAGAGAAGATTTACCATGCAATAAATTTATTCTACCACACAAAATAGGGACAGGATACAAAATCAGCAGCAGTACAAAATGCACATAAGCAAGGAAAAATAAGATACCTGCCGCATCCCCCATAGGCAGCAACATGCAAAGCAGTAGACTGTTTTGCTGGGGGTTAATCATGCCTTTTATATAATTTTCAGAAAATGTACCTTAAGGACAAATTTTTGAGGCTTCCTTTTGGGAACCTATGTCTCTTTTAGTAACATTTCAGTGCAAGTCTCTGAAACATGAAATAATATGTAGTGTATATATGTAGTATATTTAGTAGTAGTAATACAGTCTGTAAAGATCATATTCTTTTCTTTTTCTCCTTAGCACAGTATGGTACCACTGAGATACTGGGATTCTTATAGTTGTAATAATACAGGGTGACAGTCCTATTAGAAAAACATGCTAAGCACGTCATCGAGCAAAGCTTGTGAACGAGGAAGCACCAGTACAAAATCAATTCTGACTCTCCCACCAAAGGGAATCACCCTATTCTTACCAAATGGGGATGCTTACAAACTACCTGGACTAAAATAGAAAGACAACTCAATAAAACCCATCTGACTTCTGGACTTCTGCCTCTGGGCAGGAGTCACCCATCAGCATCTGTGCAAGCGCAGATGGGTTCAGCCTCAGACAGGGGGTGATCAGGCTGATCTGCCACCTTCCCAGAGGACCGTAATCCTTTAGACCTCCTGGGAGCATGCGTCATTCACCCAAAAAACCCCAAATCACACATAAAGCACTATTCTTCCAGCCAAGCAGCTGCTGTGAGCTCATGTATGGGCCTTGTGATTTTATATCCAAGAGCTATCTAATGTAAAATACTTCAACTGAATTGAGAACACCCTCTTCGTCCTGAGAGCCCTTACGTTTTGACTCCAGAGTCTGGCCTTTTCTTGCTCACCCTCCTTCCAGGCGTCTGATATGTGGGTGGTGCTTAGTTCACACCAGGAGGTGGGATATGAATGTTTCAGTCCCTCCAACCTGAGGAGGTCAGAGAACCCAAATTCCTCCCTTTCAGGATGACTGCCTAACTACGGATGGTGCTCTTTCCTCCATGTAACAGGAGAGCCTTGCTCAGTTAGGTATTTACCTCCAAACAAGTGACTGCAACATCTGGTTTCCAAGTTTACAGAAATGTCTAATGAGCTGCTGACCTCAAACACCTACGCCCTGTGAGGTGTGATGTTTCAGCCCATTTCTGATGGCCAACCCCAGCTGCATTCCTCCCCGGCAGGAAGAGCCCTCTGTGGATAACCTCTGAGGCACCGCTCTCCATCTCTCGCTGAAGTCAGAAGCCAAGAAGCACCTCTTTGCTAGCTTCACACCTCCCTGATAGGAAACATGCAGTAAAATTTTTTAGTTTCTGCATCAAGCAGGAGGTGTTTTCAGCCTTAAATACCTTATCAGGGCACTAAAGTTAAGCTATAGATATTTCTGACTTCAATGTTCATGTTTTTCACCCACAAATAGTTTAAGTACCAACAAGAGTAAGCAGAATTATAACTCAAGAGTTAGGAAGTGTCTTTCTGCAGTTTAGTGGTTGCAACAGTAATAAAATAGATGTGGGAGAGAGCAAACTGACAAGGTAGAAGCATAGTCATTAGCAAAAAACTTGATGAAAAGAGGGATCCTGACAGTCCAGGGTACAAGGATTTGTGCAGTCTGCTACAATATCAGAAGGACATCGATGCATTCGCTCCTGGAGTGTACACTGGCACAACAATGCGGGGATGCCTGATCCATCCATCCCCGTGTTTCTCTGCTGGCAAGGGAAGGCATCTCTCCTGCTCCCAGACCTCCTGACGATAGAAGCATGTTCACCACATGTAGTGTGGTCAGAAACAAGTTTGGTTTATTGTCCTGCTCCAGGCTGTGGTAAGCAAGCACAGGGACACCTGAGAGGTACCCCCAGGCTGCCTCAACTACACTACTTGCATACCTTTGCATACCTCTGTTTCTTGGCATCCCCTTTCTCTGCTCTTGTCCCTCCTTTTGTCTTCTTCACCCTCTCACAACTAAACATAGTTACTTCTTCCACCTTGGTGCCAGTTTTGCTGCATCTGTACCCAAATGTGGTGGTTTTGTTACCATTCCTGGCTTTATATGCTGTTTCTGGTACAGTTACCTAGATAGTGCTGGCTTTGCATGACTGTATTCCCAAAAGGTCCCTCGCATTCCCCTCCAATTATCTGTGAAATCCAACCATTTCTTACGTAACTCTCCCTTAAACGTCTGTGAAATCCAGCCCCCATTCCCAGAGCTATCTGTAACCTTTGTCAGGTTCATGCATTGTTATCAGTCACATCCAGCAATTCCAGCTATGCCAGGTCTGATGGTTTCTCACATCCCTTGCAGTTATCTTCACCTGGGGCCAGGACCCCACCACCTGCCTGCAGCCCTGATGCAATCAAGCTGTCCCTTGGCCTGGATGCAGGTGCCAGGTGTACAGCCAAAGAAGAAAGAAGATAAACTAGTTGTACATGAGGGAAGAATGGAGAAGTTTAAGTGTGGAGCACCTATCTGGTGTTTTGCCATGCGCAAGTCCACAGCCTAAGGGAGGAAGACCTTGTCTTTTCTTGCAGATTTTGAGGGCAGGATTCATGTCATTTAATATGAGCTATCTAAAATTTGTCTAATAGAAGTATCTGCATATTCTTCTGAACTCAACACCAAAAAAAAAAAAACAAACCCAGAGAAAGCTAGAAGAGTTCTTCCCTTCACTGATCAGGTGTCCTCTGTAAAGCAATGTTGCCTCTTGTGCCAATTTCATCACCTGATTTTCTCATTCTCTTCTTTCTTCTTTTTCTCTCCCTACCCTCAGGTGAAAATGCCAGATGAACTTAAAGACAGACAGAACTGGGACCAGAGTCTGGGGCATTAAACTGCCTTCCTTGCTTCCAGGACTGGGGACAAAGAGAACTGAGAAGGAAGTAGTGGTTGTTTACCAGCTTGGATTGACAGGGCTATTGCCTTCTTGCCGTTTTGTAGGTGAGGTCATCATGCTGAGTGTAATTTTTGGGACAGATGGTGGAATTGGGACAGACAACAAAGAACAGATGGCCAATGAGAAGTATTAGACTAAAAACATGTGGTTTGGAGCTGGACAGCCTACTCCTTCCTCATCAAATAGTTTAAGTGTTAATCTATTTAATTCTAAATTTAGGTTTTCTATTAATTTTTTATAACAGCCACAGTTAGTACCATTCAGACAGTTAAGTTCAGCATTTTTTCTTCTGAGGTAAATATTCTGACTCACTAGGGGAAAATTAAATTAATTTTGTCTTTTTTTTTAATTTAAACACTAGTTGAAAGTGGGGGAAAATATCACTATAAAGATATTCTAATTTTTCCAAAGATACCAAGGAAACTTTAAAATATTTTTAAAAATACTCTTCACTGTTTTCCACTCTTACCACTTGCTCTGCTATAGAAGACTGATATCATAGCTATAAGGTGAAGAGGAGAGATACTTGTATACAAAGGTCATCTTCTGAGATTGAGACAACCAGCATTGAGGGAAATATCTCAAATCCAGCCTTATTAATTTCAGATTAGTAATGGCACCACATATAGAATACAGTCTTAATACAATAAAGTGGAATGACTGCGTCATTCAGGTACAAATTTTGAAGGTACTTTCTGATTGATGCATCTCAAAGAGCTTGGCATTAAAGCACTATGGAATAGGAAAAGATGTGCATGGACCAGAATGGAAGTTCTTTTAAAAAGAAGGATGTTAAACAATTATTTTATTTTTAGAAATACAAAATTCAGTAAAGTCACACTGATTTTCATCTGTTGAATTCATACATGTTTTTATACTCTAGTGATTCCACAGCTATTCTGGTTACAGAAATTTTATGGAAATAAACATTGACTTTTTTATGTTATTTTTTTCACCTAAGAGAGTAATCTTCAAGGATCTGTAGTGGAGTAACAAACTTCATAAAGCCTAGCTTTTATATTAATTACACTGCTGCCAACATAACTTTATCTTTTGCAGTGGACTCATTGGTGCTTAGTAGTAAAGTACTTGATCAGAGTCAGCAATGGTGTGTTTATATGGCACAACCAACTTCTGGTTACTCCTTTCAATGACATGACCAAGGATTTTGATTCAAAACAGAATGAGCTGAAGAGAACGTGAGAGAAAATTAACAAAAATTAACATAGCTAATTTCAGTGAATCTCAGCCCAAAGTCAAGAAACCTACTTGATAGTACCAAGCTTAATGTTGTTTCAAACAAGGCCAGGAAAAGACACAACTACTTTCTCACTATAAACTTCTACACACAGAAGAAAAAAATTGCAGTGGGGGTGCTGGAACCAACCTACATTCTGGCAGCCAGGGTACCTGAGGACTGTTGGTTTTGGGTTTGTTTTCAATTTGGGTTCTGCAAGTACTGGTCCTCTTCTACAAACTGTCTTTTACCTCAAATCCTTTCAATAAAAAGTCACATAAAAAGTCTTAAAAAAAGACATAATTCATTGCCTCTGATTCAATAGCAGCATATATTATGTAATGTAATTCCTACCTGTTTATAAGGACACCAGTGAAAGACGATAAGGTTTGGAGCTCAAAACTTCCATGCTGCATAAGCCCAAAACTACGTAAGGAATTCAGTCTTCAGAAACTGAGAATCCTTGTTCAAGATCTAGAACCAGCACAGCAGATTTTCTTCTCCAATGTTACAGCAAGCAGATGAGTTCAAGACAGACTAAAGGTTATGGTCCATAAATACATTCTTCTTGGCTGAGAATTGGCAGAGAAGATCTGGCCTCTGCCCAAACCCTCTCCTCTCCTAAGTATGCAACCCTCTCTTTTCCCTCCTCTTCCTCCTCCAGTTGGCACCATCCTGAAGAGCGTTTAGACAAGCAGCTGCCGCCAGATTGCAATTTCTTTGCCTCTTAAGCTTTTCAAAAATCTTCAGAGATGTGGTGTCACGGACAAATTTTCTACATAGGAATTGTACATTTTGCTGAAGATTCTCCCAATACTGCAGTTAATGTTAAATGTCTGAAATCTCCCAGATGTCCACCCAGCATAACTAAAATTGGTAAGGAAGGACAATGGACCAACTTCAGCTCTGGAAGAAGGCACAACAGAGATGATTCCTATCTCTGCCACTGTCTCACGTGATTCCATGGTAGAGAGAGCAACATAAGGCAGTTAATATTGTTTATACAACCTGCCTATGAAAGCACCCTCTTTTTTATAATTTAAGGAAGTTATATGAATATTTTGAAACTACCTTGTGCATTTTCTGAGTTAAATAAAATCTGAGTTTGGTAATAAATGAGATCTCTCTTTGTATTCTAAAAATCTTAACACCTCTTGTTAACACAAAATCAGATGCCATTTTCTTCTGAGCTTGACAGAAATAGACTTTTCCACTGCTCTGCCAAAATAAATTATTTTTATAATGCATAAAACCTTTCAATCTGTGTGCATAGATTGACACAAGAATATTGTATATTCTGTGCTTTTAACTTTGCCATCCGTGTATTTTCCCTATTGCCACATAGTTTAGTATTAAACTGGAAAGCCCTTACCTATTTATCTAAAGTTAAGAACACATATATGTGCATGTGCATATGGGTGTCTATGACCATTTCATTTTTAAAAGATGCAGATGGCAGAATAACAGAGGGTGTTGTTATCAAGTTGTACAAATTTTTCACCGATAATCATATATACAAGCGGTCTATTTATTCTGGTGGCAAGACTAACTGTGATTATACAGGTAGATTTGTGCACAGCTTATGTTTTATCACTAATTACTCACAACCTTAATTATGAGGTGGATAAATATTATCATTTTACACATGGCAGAACTGAGAAGCTAAATAGCTTCTTTAAGGCTATTCTGAAAGGAAACAGGCTAGATTAAAACATTACTGAAATTCACTGTGGACTCAGCTGTTATACCATGCTGTCTAGATTGAGTTTGATGTGATTATTTCTCCTAGAAAACTCTCCTGCAGATCAACAGGAAGCTTTTAAACATAAGAAGAAAGGTTTGTTGTCTTCAGACTATCAGGCTACAAAGATGATTCAGCTGTTGAAAATTTAGCTAAATAAGTAACGGTTAGTTCTTGTCCTGCCCTTAGAGTACATACATGTCAGTTTATTTTTGGTGCTAAACAACCTTTTAGATAGTGTTAACCTCGATGACATTTCTGTCTTTTCTGCTACGTCACCATGCGTCAATCTGAATCTAAAGTTTTCTCACAGGAGTTAGCCACTTAGGCAGTATTTGTGAAATAAACTTCATCTGTGCTCAACATCAATTTAAAACATCATTCCGTGGCTGAGGACAGCTTAATAACATCATAGCAACAACCTCTTAATATCATTTAAGCAAGTCTTCACCTTCAGGATATATCCATTCATATCTGATTTTTATCTTCAGCTGGGACAACAGGCATGAGTGCCCTCAGATCCTGCCCTGATCACCCACAGATCTTCACTTGGAGCTGTTACAGTTCACTGGAATCACTAATGCAAAGTACAACCAAAGGAACTGTTGGCCCTTGGCAACCATTGTGCAACGTCTCATGCGGGGCTCTTGGATGACCACACTTTGTGTGGAATTCTGGGGCTGGCTGGCAGATGAATCATTCCTCTGAGGACAAGTAGCCAACCATTTCCAATACCCTTGGCTCCTCTCTGACATGTCACGAACCTCCCAGCTTTTGAAGAATGCAATCCAGCAGCCTCTACCATCAGACCCAGCTCTCCACTGCATGCAGTGAGGACAGTATGATTTGTTACTGTAATGGGCTGCCAGCTGGGAAGGACAACTGCCTGCCTCCACACTGGCACTGTAGCTTCTACTTCTGTCAGCTGGTACTGTTTTCATTCGTCATTTCTGGAGGTCTACATATCAGTGAAACTCATTTGTTTCCAGGAGCTTTTCCCTGCAGGCATTTTTTCCTGCAGATTTTCCACATGCTTCTTGAGTTCAGGAAAGAGCATCCCTCATGTTGCCTTCTCACTGGTTTTCACTAACTGGGACATATTTCCTTAAACTAGAGGCCAGGACTTGACCAAAACCATCCAGACTCAATGTTCCCTCCTGGGAACAGGTGTCACACATGCTAGAAATGGCAAAACTAATAGTGAAGTTGCGAGATCATCTTTGGGGTTTTGTGGTTCTACCTTCCCTAGTTCATACAAACTTTTAAAAATTCTCTTGCCTTAACTCCCCCACAGCAGTGGCTTGTTTGCTGGACTTCACTAATGCACACTTCTCAGTAACATGCTTCATTTTAAGCCTCTTTTCACTTAGGTCATCCTGCCCCAGTAGTGATCAAAGGCCACCAGCTAGGGTAGCAAATCCTGAGCAGCAAACCGCTAGGCTCACTCATGAGACAATCCCCAGGCAAGCCACAAACCACCACCAAAGAAGGCAAACTCAACTCTAAGAAATTAAGTTTCTTTTCTTTGGGTCCCTACAAACTTCCTTACTCAGTTTCTTAATCCTGTGGAGAAACATGTCATCTTCCCGTTGATGCATTTTCCTGAATAGAGAGTTAAGTGGTATATGCTCATACTGACAAAACAGCTTAGTTAAATGCTAGTTAAAAGAGAGATGTGTGTAATTACTCAGCTTCACTCATTCACTCTTTATTACATTACTCTCAAGGGTAAGAACATAAAAAATAAAGCCAGAGTGAGAAAGAGGCTTTGGTCTCTTGAGACAAGCTGTTGATAAAAGCTACAAAATGAGAACTGAGGAAAAAAATGCTACCTTATGTGCTGATAGAGCACATGAAAGATTTATTGGGGGCTAGCTACACAAACTGAATAAGAGGGCTTTTGTCTGGACTGACGACTAATTGACATGAATTAGATTACGAGATAGCTGCCTCAAAACCTCTACAACTAGAACTGCTAACAGAGATACCATTAGAGGAAAGTAGTGCAGACAATCACCAAAAAAACAACAACAAAAAAAATATTGTGCATTACTTCGTGTCTGACGGCTTTTAAAAAGCCAACATGGCTCTGTCTGGGTGGAATCCAGTCCAAAAATGCAGTGAACAAGTTTGTCACGGGAAAACATGAGAGTTATTTGCATCTGTTGTACAATCCTGGCTGGCCAAATTCCTCCCTCTGCACACTGAGCTGCATTTAGAGAAAGTAGCACAGTTTTTTACCCTCCTAGAAACGGGGTCAGGCGAGGTCATGGTGATAATGTGTGTGAGTGGCACTGCTTTTCCCCACTGCAACACACAGACTGAAGAGCACACAGTGGCCCCCTGGAAGGGCAAAAGCAGCCTTTTCTCCCCTGTAATTCTGAAGGGGAGAAATCCTCACATCTGAAAACAAATGCATAATTTTACATCTGTACCTTTATATCTTAATAGCAGAAATTAACTTAGAAGGAAGCCTTACCTGTGAGGACGCTCAATATTATAGTCTGTGTCAAAAATAAATGCTTTGCTTAAAACAAACAGAACAGGTTTGGTAGCAGGGGGTTTGTTTGCTTTGGTATGTTTTACATACTTCATAAAATCTTACATGAATTTCAAAGGTCTTCAAATCCTTTAATAGTATTTTTTCATCTCGGTGTTCAACTGTGCTCTGCTTTCTAGTATTTCATGAGAACTGATTTAACAAGCTCAAAAAGGAGTGTAAAGTTCAGCTTCATTGGGATGCTTACAATACAGGGATTACTATGGTTCCGAAGCAGCAAGGTGCTCCAGCCCTAGAGGGATGCTAAAAGTATGAATTGGCACAGATTTGCGTATGTGCTAAAAGATGTACCCAAATTGTGTCTATAAGATAAGCTGTGCTGTCAATCACTCACTCACTCTTTTCTTCAACATTTTCAGATGGCTTTCAGAAATGTTGTAGACTTCTTCCATTTAAGGAACAAATAAATAATCAAAGCACTTTGAAGCCACAAAATATTATTTTTTTTCTTAAAATGCCCTTTGAAAAACTCTGAAGCCAATAAACTACATAGAACAAAAGCTGTCTTTCTCTTCATCTACCCTTCTGCCCTACTTCACGCATATTCCCTCCAGTGAGATTGGAAGAAAGTTGCAGCTGGAATCTCAGTTCTATAGAATTAGTGGGATTTACCATTTTCTTCAATAGGGGCAGAATATTTTTCAGACTGAATACTTTGAATCTTCTCCTCTCATCCTCTCAGAAAGCTTAATTACCCAAGCTGAGGAAAATGCAAAAAAAAAAAAAAAAAAGAAGAGAGAGAAGGAAAAGATGCACCAGAAAATGGTTTCATGTAAATGAAACAAGATAAATCTATTTTCATTGTAATCTACATTACTACTAAACTCACAAGTAAGAAAGGTTTTTACAGCATTCTGTCTTTGACACTGCTTTTTAATTGATTTCTTGCTTTGAATGTGTTGCCTTGGGACAACTGTGTTGATACTGATTCTTATGAGTTTTTTTGTTTAGTTTTGTTTTTGTAAACCATAAATCAATTACACAGAGAGGATAACAGTACTTGCAGCAAATGAAATACAGTTTTTGCTATGCTTTTTCAACAAAGCTGGTTTTGGCATGCTAATTTCAGCTAAAGTATGAATAAATATACCATCTATTTTTGGGCTTGTGTTTTGCTAAGGTCTAATTTTAAATTAGGGCTCAGCCTAAACTATCCAGATGGGATCTTTTAACACTCCTCTCATGTGATATAGGTTCCCCCCAAATAGTGCATTCAGGGACAGGGAGCTCAGAGCAGAATAGCTATTTCATGTAACCTCTCTCTCATCATCAAAAGCTCAGTTGAAGCACATCTGCAGTGCAACCAGAAGAGCCGAAACTGATTGGGAAGAAAACAAATGTGAAAAACAAGAATCTTCATCTATTTCCCATCATGACTTGTCAACAGAAACCCATGTGCAATTGTTCAGATTCACTTTGGGCAGACTGGTGTGTGCGCAAGCCAAGATATTGTGCTATTGGGCCAGTCTGCAGCCTTGCTTATCCCCATTACTGCAGGCAGGGCTGTTCTCTCCAGATGTCTTTGCTGCTCCCTCCCAGGTGGGCAGTAGTAATGGAAAATGTGGCTGCTGGATGAAAAGAGCACTGATAGGTGCAGACTGTAGGACTTCATAGCTAAACATTTCTTTCATGTTCACTAGCATGATACAGTAGTTAAATGGTCATGACATCAATAAAAAGCTACCAGTAGAAAAGCTATATTAAGGAGGGAGAGGGAAAGAGCCTTCCCATAAGGTGAAATGAAGGTACAACAGAGCAATAACCAAGGAGCCAAGTGCCTTGCATGGTGAAAGCAAATTATTAGGAAATGCTCAGGGTATGGACCTACAAAGAAATAAGAAGCTGAGGTGGACATACAACAGTTCTCCGGAATGTTTAAAGAACCATCTCTAGAGAATATATGCAATGATACAGAAGTTGGTTTTTCTTTGGTAACACTGGAGATTTAATCCAGTTTAGTGCAGGCATGTACATACTTCTAGTCCTATGACCCACATGTCAACACCACAAATGGCTGAGAGTCTCTGGATCAGGCAAACAAGGACTGGGATGTGCCATAGGCAGGGAATAAGAGTGGCTCTACAAAGAGTCTCACCTCTCCAGTGCAGGACGGCACTGGGCTGAGGGAATAGTTGCCCTGGAGGAGCATAAGCAATGCCAGCCTAGCAGCCTGGTTATTCCTATAAGCACACTTCACCCCACAGCTAGGGTTTCAGAGTACTCATGAGATCTGCAACAGCACAGTTCCACTACCATTGGTGTGGTATAGCCCCAGTAGGGGAGTTGTACCTAGACAGCTGCAAAGGTTCAAGATTCACTGGCTGGACATGTCTGTGCAGTGCCTATATTCAGAGAAAAGACAGATCTGTGGTTAAGCTGCTAGTCTGGGACTTGAAAAATCCAAATTCTCCCACAGTCTTCTCATTTGAACTTGAGCAATTCACTTCATCGGTCTGTCCTCTAGTTCCCCAGTAGACACTGAAAGAAGATTTTTTTTTCCTACCTGGCTACTTTGCCTTTTCAGAGTGCAAATTCTTTAGGACGTTCTTCAGAAGTTCTCACACTGCAGGTATGAAATGCACTCACAAACAAGAGAATGACTGAGGCTTTCAGGCACTACTGTATCATAAATATGTAATAGTTTCTGAAACCTAAAAGATCACATTGAAAGCAGAACTAAGATGACACAAGCTGAAGGTTGAGAGCCTTTTCCAGAAAAGTAAATATTCCAGAAGGTATATCACTTGCTTTTTGTTAAACTAAATGTTATCTCTTTCTAGTTTTTTAGAGGATTAAATGTGGGTTCCAAAAATTAAAAATATTTACAGACTGCCTGAGAGAGAAGCGAATTGCATGTATACAGAAGTTCTTCAAACATTATCTTTCACTAGTATCTCTACTGAGAAACTAGAAACACACAGTCAAAATCAGGGCTTGGCGATACTGTGTACAAAGACCTTATAACAAGGACAATGCTTGTATGTCAAAAGGGAAGTACATCTGTCTGTCCTGTTTATCAAGGCCATTCAGAACTTGTGATAGCTCTGACAGAATGTAGCTCTCATGCCCTGATTCAAAGAGTTTTTTGTTGCAGACTCAGCAGTATGGGGCCAGGACTTACAGCTGAGCACTCTCCTGTTCACCAGAGGACAATGGGGAGAGACATAAAATCACGTTCAAGTGTTCTAGGCAGTTACTCTTAAAAATAGGAAAGACATTCCCCGCACACCCCATGACTTTCATGGGGTGTAAATATTTCCACTGGTCTGTAAATGTAACTGTGAGGTACAAAAAGGATGTTACACATAATTTTAATGACTTTCCAAACAAAAAAGGCATGTATTTTATCTCCTGCTTTTTAATTTTTTTATTGTATTTTTACCTTTACCACTATAAATCTTTTAGATCACTTACTCTGAAAACGACTCTTCTCTGACTGATAGTGTTAGCCTAAATGTGACTAGTCAAGGTCTTTATTAAAGACCTCATCAGTCTCACAGTGGCTCACAAGAGCATCTAGATATTGCAGCACAGCTGGATGTAGCGTCTCAAACACCTGGAATCATGTTTGGCTCAAATTGCATTTGTCATTTTATTTAATTTTTGGGGGTCAACTATGGAAACACAACTGTTTAAATCAGACAACTCACTTTCAAATGCCTATGTCTGCTTTAGTGCTGACAGAGAATTTTACATGTTCTGCACACAAAGCTTCCAGTGCTTCCCCACCTACTTTATGGAAATTATATCGCTCTTCAAAGCTCTGGACTAAATCCCCTGGGTTTGCAAATTTAGCCACAACTCACTCAGTTGAGAATACTCTTGCTCAGAGGAATAGAAAAGGGGAACTCCTTACTGAAAAGTCAACAGTCCTGGCTTTGATTTTGGATTGCTGCTCCTCTCCCATTGGAAAGAAGTGAAGGGGAAAGAGAGAGCACTGCCAGCGCTGAGGAAAGGTGCAATTCCATCAGTTCAAATCCAGACCACTTTTGTGCTGACAATATTGAACTAAGGCAGTATTAGTGAATTACTTCAGTAATGAGTCCAACATTTTCCAAGAAATCTGGAGAATTATGTACCCAGAGTTGGATATTTGACTTTTTTTTTTTTCTATACAGAAGTGGTTAGGCTACGTAAATCTGCGTACTATCCTCTAGGTAAGTCTGCACACATAATGCAGAGGAAAGAATCTGTCTTACAGTATCTGTGTGACCAGCTTTTTTGTCATCTTAATCATAGAATCATAGAATGGTTAGAGTTGGAAGGGACCTTAAAGATCATCAGGTTCCAACCCCCCTGCCATGGACAGGGACACCTCTCACTAGAGCAGGTTGCTCAAAGCCCCGTCCAGCCTGGCCTTAAACACTTCCAGGGATGGGGCCTCCATAATAAATCTTAATAAAAAGCAGGCACACCAAGGGACAAATAGTTCCTATTGGTCTCTCCAGGGACTGGAAATGCTTATTTTAAGGATTTATCTTTTCAAGAAAAGAGTACTCACTGCTCCTTCAGAGCTGGCTTTGTCAGGAACAGGAGGTGGCAGGAAATCATTAGGCAAAGGATATGCATGGGTCATAGGTGGTGCTTTTGAATTATTCTGTTAAAATACTTTTAACTATTTTGAAATCACTTTGGAGAGCTGAAGTACAATTGTGTCCAAGTCTCTATAGGTTGAAAGATAGCTGCCTGATCTCCCGCCTCCACATTTAGGCACTAACAACAGTGTCCTTAGATTATTACTCAGTCTGTGTTGTTTTATATGTGAGCAACAGTAATAGCTTCCTCTTTGCTACCATTTTTCCTCTGTAGAACTTCCTATTACCATATCATTAATACAGGATCACTGACTGCCAAACCTCCCTAACACTGCTGTGAATACCACTCTTTTATCTGTTTTGTCCTGCTACAGAAAGTAATAAATTGTGGCCATTTTAATAAACATGTTTGTTGTCAAACTGTATTTTTCACAGCAATCATCAAATTGTTCATTTTCAATACATTTTATAAGACTATTCCTCTGTTCAGGAATAGTGTATAGGCCTACAGAATTTTGTCAAGATACTGACTGAATAATTATAACAAGCAAATAATAATAATTATACCAAGAAAATACCATCTATAGGATATAATGTGTATTTCACCTGTCTGTTTACTGTTGTTGTTTTTAACTAGCTGCCTCTATTGTGTGACACTTTTTTCACCCCTTTTGGAGGATGGGAACCCTCTCTCTCCAGGCTGAGAGGGTTGGGGCTGTTCATCCTGGAGAACAGAAGGTTCCGGGGAGACCTTATAGTAGCTTTCCAGTATCTGAAAGGGGCCTACAAGAAATCTGGAGAGGGACTCTTTGTCAGGGAGTGTATTGGTAGGACAAGGGGTAATGGTTTTAAATGAAAAAGGGTAGATTTAGATGAGATATTTGAAAGAAATTCTTTACTGAGTGTGGTGAGACACTGGAACAGACTGCCCAGAGATGTTGTGGATGCCCCATTCCTGGAAGTGTTCAAGGCCAGGTTGGATGGGGTTTTGAGCAACCTGGTCTAGTGGGAGGTATCCCTTCCCATGGCAGGGGGGTTGGAACTTGATGATCTTTAAGGTCCCTTCCAACTCTAACCATCCTATGATGCCATGATTCTACGGAGACTTTGTAAACACGAGAAAATATTGCAAAGAATAGTGATATCTAGATGTAGAGTTCTTCTTTTTAAGTAATTATGTCTTTTTGTAGATGTCTGTATGACATCTATACTTTCCGGAATGTCTTAGACAGGAGCAAGAGGAGGCATAGATGTTGTAGAACTGGTGCTGATTGCAGTGGGCCTGAATATTTGCGTAAACCTTTCAGATACATTTGCCAAACTTTCTTTTGAAGTTGTATCTGTTTCACAAGTACAGAAGGACACCATTTCTTAGTCAAGCTTCTAAAATACGCTTTCAGATACATACACCATAGATAAACTGTTAAATCTCTTCTACTTGGTAGAGATCAGTAAGCCTGAACAAGTGTAGATTGGGAACCGTGCCATAATCTTTAGTGATAGTCATAATAAAAGAGTTGGAAAGGAACCAGCCTGGCTTTCATAACGTCTTTTGTGGAATTAAGAGCTGCCATAGTTTTGTGATGGTGAAGAACAGCCACAGCTTTAAAATTCTGAACTTCATAAATTCTGAACTTCATAAATTCTGACTTGCAAGTAATAAGGATGAACAAACAAGGAATCCCAAAAGAGTACTTCCACAAGTACTTTGCAGAGTTGAACAAAACACATTGCTTTAATGTGAACAATACTCACGGTAAGACCCTGAAATTACCTTTCCTCAGGAATTTGTCCTGCACTGCAGCACAAACACAATCTGTGGTTGGGATCCTCTGCTCTTTGTCGTTCTACAAATATGGCTGTTTGCAGAAAATGAGGCACTCTCTGAATACCTAAATTAACATAGAAATATGCATGAACTGTTACAAAATAGGACAATGTTTAACATGGATGACATAGTCCCAGTGGCCAGACTGTGCAATTACTTGAGCAGTCTCTCCATTTATACTTTTAGAATATGTATCACATTTGTTGCTGCATCCAAATGTGAAGCATATCATTACTCCATAGCCTGCCTTCCAAATGTGTGAGAAATCAGTTCAAAGTTGTCCCACATCTTCGTTTCTGCCAGTCAGTCAGCTGCAAGGAGGTTCTAGGATAGGCATCAGTCTTCTGCAATACCGCTCCAACAGCATATTTTTGTTACCTGGTAGAAACATCAGAGAAAAGAGTAATGTACCAATTACCCTTGGGCAACATCTCACGGTTGGGAGGTTGATAGATGAAACACCACCAAATTCCTTGGCTCATTTTCCATGAAGTGGGGGAAAAAAAGGTTGAGGTACCCCGTAAAGAAATCTTAGCCTGTATTTGGGGACTACCATGACTCTCTCAGAAATCAATTTAAGTATCTGCCTTACAAGCCTGCAGAGGTGCCTGCCTTCACAGATGAGAAAATCCCTCTCCTCTTTTACCTGTATGGCTTGAGAAAGATGCACAGTCTGTGCAGGACTTGGCCATTCCCACATCACAAGGTGAATAGACTCTCATACACACATGTTTATACACTTCCAATCATTTGAAACTATTTTCGGTTAATTTCAAAGCCTCTTTAAACGTAATAGTTTTACACTGGCTTTTCATGAATGAAAATAACAAACAAGTGATTTCTGTCACTATGTTTTTTTAACATAATCTACAGCATGTGAGCAATGTGCCTGGTTGCCCTTTCAGGGATTTCTACCAACGTACCTTTTACATTCTTCAAGTGAGACACAAAAATCATGTGGAAGTTTTAAAAGCTCACATTGAATTACTCAATTTATGTTCTTCCACATACATTACTTTTTAGTACCATGCAAATATTTGTATTGGCACAGTGCCCCCTGCTCTGGAGAATTTAACTAGATTCACAAATTGTTACAATATCCCTCTGTTAATTTAATCCTTTCACATTATATATTAACGTATGACTATCTAGTAAGAAAAGATAAAGACAAATTTAGCCTGGAAATTACATAAAGGTCCGTAATCATTACAGAACTGAAATTCTGAAAAAAACCTTCAAATAAGTTTTTAGTCTGACTACTCGTAACTACTCGTAGACTTTGATCAGTCTTTATGGAGAAGATTATCCATACATATTGACATTGGCTGCAATAGCAGGGGTCTGTACCCAGTGACCAAAAAAGATCCCTTCTACATCCATGTTCCAATAAAATTATGTCAAATTAACAATAACAGCAAAAAATGCAAGGTTGCAAGCATCGCTGACTTTTTTTACTGTATGTACATACTCTTCTTCACAAATAAGTAAACAGGGTGAGACAAAGATTGTTGAGTTTTACATGTCTAGATTTCAGTGAACATACAATTTAAGGCATCTTATGAAAAACCAGCCTTTTTCTCCAACCAAGATATAAATAGAAAGTGTTTGTTAAACCTTTTTATTAAATGTAGCAAACTGCACATTTTTGCCCTTCTGGTTTGCTTCTGGTTTACTTTAATTTTGGTTCTTTCTATGGAACAGGATGAGCTCAAAGCAGTCAAGCATGAGTAAAAGTTAAAATACCTTTGAAAAGTTATCCTGTTCTTGCTTACAATCTCTTTCTACAACTTGCAAGCCCTGACTATTAACCTTTTTAATATCGCTTCTAAGTGTCCAGGATATCTATGTATTCCTTTTAAGTTTCTGAAGAGTGTGCAGGCCAGAAAATGAAAGTGTCAGGAACCAGGCTAAGAAGAACCCTAAAAACAGACAGGTTTTTTTCCAAATATTTATTTTTCTCATCTTGAGGCCTCCAAGTATGTTTGACTTAAGGCACTGAAAAAGCAATCAGTCTAGCTGGTAGAAACTTTTTCACTAAGGAAACAAGTTGAAGGATTAGAACCCTAAAAGTGATCATTTTGCATTATACTTGGTGGTAGCTAAAATATCCCCACTAACTAGCTCAAATGAGTTGCCAAGTCAGCTGAGCAACCTCACAGACATTTTTGTAATATTTTGCTAACAGCTCTGACAAATAAATGGATCTTATTAGAAAGTGGGTGCTGATTTCTAGTGATAACTTTTGCTTGTATGAGAGACATTTGCAAATATTATCTATTAACTTATTTTTAAGCAAAACTTGCTCTGCATACACACATGCTTCATGCAAATAAAAACTATTGAGACATATATATTCAGATCTTGGTTGCAGAGTTATGCAAGTGCCTTTTTAAAGAATAAATAAAGGTCTTTGCATACAGTGGGCACACAAATATGAGTCTTTGTTCTGCCCTAGCAGTGAGTCCTGAGGGTCTGCATGGCATGTTTTAGCAACACCATTCCAAGAAGAGGCAAGAGTAGCCTGCAGCCAAAGACCTTTAAAGGATTTATCTCCACAGCTCATTGAGAAAAATGAGTGGAAAACATGTGGAAAAATCTCATAAAAGCTCCCTGTTAAGTGAATGAAAGTATATTTGTTCCAGGAACAAAAATGACACTGGTGCCCTCCAGTAGCAAGGATGACAGTGAAACACATGGCCCACAATGTCAAAAAAATTTAGCATATTCTGGTTTTATTTTGTAAAGGAGAGACATGTGTCAGAGGTGTGATACACCAAGAGCCTACATAGACACAGGGGCAGCAGTCCTTCACTTCCTAGTGATGCTAAAAGCTAGCAATATGAGCTTGTTAAAACTCAGGCTTCCCAAAACAGTTGATCTTTCATCTCTTTGGATGACATCTTCATCCCACAGTCTTCACCAATTAACTTCAGCTCTTCCATGTTTCAACTTCTACTTCAGGGGAGGTAGCATATCTCTGCAGAATCCAACCCACTATAGCTGAGTCTTTCAAAATACTCTGTTAAGATCAGCCAAAACCACACAAAACCTGTTGTAAAAATTAAAAGCTTTAGGCACTGACCTGGTACACTCCTACCAACCCAACAATCTGCACCACTCTTAGGGAAAACATACTAACTTCTGGAGAAACTTAGCCCATTCAGGAGAATGTCAGACTGAATTGGAGCCAGGACAGCTAGTAAAGGGGATGTCCTACAGAGATCATTTCAGGCTTGATAACCATGCCCCATTCTGCAGCTGTAGTAAAGGCAGAGTGCAGGACAGCCCAAATTGCTCAGATTCATGCCCAAAGCTGGAACAATTCTCAGAACCTGAGAGAGTGGCAAAGAGTGTGCCAAGCCACCTTTTATTCTCATAACCCCACTCACATGTGCTGATGTGCATTGAGAATGTGGCCAACATCTCCACTCTGGAGTCATCTCTCATCCCAATGAGATGCTGGCCACCTGATGAATGTTTCACAAAGAGACATTACTTCTGCACTGTAATACTATGCACACTGTTCTTGAAATGTCATCATTAGTACACCACTAGTGGATAATGCCACATTATGTGATAAAAACCTTGTTTGCGTCCCCATCCTAGTCTAGTGGAGAAACCTGGTCTAGTGGGAGGTGTCCCTGCCCATGACAGAGCGGTTGGAACTAGATGATCTTTAAGGTCCCTTCCAACTCTAACCATTCTACTATTCTACGAAAGTAGTACAGAGCGATGGAGGTGTGGGGGGACAGGAAACCTAACTAATATCCTGCCAGGCCCATTGCTGGAGCCATCAGGCCACCTTGCCAGAGAAGGACCTAAAGGTGAGGAAAGGGAGGGATCTAGATGATTCAGGGAGGAACAAGTCTAGGAAAACAAAGGGGTAAGAGGATAAAAAAGGGCCAGTCACATTTAAAGAGCCAATTGTCAATACCTCTGGCCATGCCCTGTGCCTGGTCAGCACAATCTCTCCTGTCTTCTTATTAAATTCCTTTCTAACTCTTTTCCTGGGCAACAGGTCTCTATTTGGTGTGCATGTGTGTGTATGAGGAGTGAGTGCAGCAACCAGGGTAAAAACACTGGTCAGAGGGACTGTATACACACACACATATGTAGAAATAGATGTAGATGTAGATGTAGATGTAGATGTATTCTCAGTAGTAGACCTCCATCCTGGTCTGCAGGAGAGTGGAGATGGATGAGGTCATTAGTGCTGTCTGTTTGTGTGAGTGCTCTGAGTGTCTTTCAAAATAGGTATTTGCCATAGGAATCAATTACTTTATGCTTTTTCCATTAAAAAAAAAAAGGGCAAAATCCGATACTGTACTATAAACAAAATATTTAGCTTTGGGTCAATGTTAATCAATGATACAATGTAACACTATTTCCAGCTCATTTGTACACTCGCTGTTTACTGCAGGCCCAGCTCATTAGTCAAAACGCCTTTTCCCATAATGCATCCCAGTGTCTTTCTGGATCTGTAAGGTTATGATGACCTTTCAGCCAGTTTTCTCATTCAAAAGGGACATCATATGTTCAAATAAGAAGAGGTGTTCAGTTGCTTTTTTACTTGGGTAATAATGTGGCTCTTACCCTTCCAAAGGTGACTAGGCAGTCACATTTTATATTTCCAGTATCTTTCCAATGTATGAAGAGGTAACCTGAAGAAATGTGATGGATCACCGCTTTTCTAAACTGACACTTACTGAGAGTAGTTTTAAGCAGCACAGTGCTAGACAAAATATTGCTGTTCCCACCCCACTTGAAAAACTTGGCTACATGCTTAGCACTCCTAAGAAATTCACTTGAATTCTTTGGACTGCCATCTTGTCCTCTTTTCCACACTAAGAAAACAAACCAAAAAGAGTTTGAAATGTTACAAGCTGTAAAAGCAAGATATGTCTTAAGATCCCTAAAAGCAGGAAAAAGCCTGGTCCAGCAGCACTAGGCTCCAACAACGGAAAACTTTTGCAATTCAATTAGCTGTTCTTTAAATTCTTATCCTTTTGTTTAGGGTGAGCTGAAATGATGCTTTATCTCAAGGTTTGGGTGGGTTTTTTTAAGTAACTGGAAATGACAGCTAGAATTTTCATAGCAAGAGTTGAAGGGCTGTAAGATGTGTAAAGCAACAAAATATGGTTTCAATATGGCAAAACTTTCACCGGGGAAACTAAATAGGGGTGTACTGAAAATTAAGCACAGATTGTTGGGTGATGAACAACAACAGTCCTGTACTTGCTAAATAATACTCTCGCTCATCACAGTAAAATTTGACTCATAAAAAGCAGCAGTAATTTGGTTACAGCAGATATGCAGCAGAAACAACATAGTTGGTGGTCCTAGCTTTTACAGACTGTTGCTTTAACACAGTCAAATAGAACAAATTCTGGTGATTTATTGTTGGACTAGATTTCACTCTCTGGGCAACATGCCATGAAGCTGGGGTCAGGACTCTGTAGGCTGCACTAAACATATCTTTTTCAAATCAACAGGCACATCTGACTGCTAATCTTTGTGCACTATCCATTAGACTCTTACTGGTCCTACCCTACCCATTATTTACTGTAAGCCTCTATGTATTAAGGAAGTAAAAACAATAATTGTCTATCAAAAAATCACACAGAGTTTGTTGATCTGTGGTCAAATGCATAGCTGGCGCTGAAAGTCAGAATCATATGAGAGGGAGCAGAAAATATGCCATTACACTCATGGTTTAAAATAACATGTCTAGTTAATATTTCACATCACAAACACCAGTATCTTAAAATGTTGGGACATACTCCTGTGATTCAAGTATTCTCCCTGTGTAAAGGCAGCCTGACACAATGAAAAAGTTGCATGTGGAGTGCTGTCCACTGCCTGCAGCCCTGCCTGCCCTCCTGAGGCAAGGCAAGAGGCAGCAGCTTCCTTTGGAAGAGCAAGTGCATCCCAGAGTGTCTCCACAAGGGTCAGAAAGACAGATTAGAGAAAGCTGTCACTTAGAAAGATGGCCATCAGCTTGTACTGATTGGCTTCATGGTTGTCATAAAAAAAAAAAAAAAAAAAAAGAAGAAAAAAGACAGAAATCTCTGTCAGTAAGGAATAAATTAATAACCTTGAAGTCACCAAACTAGGCCTCCTGGGATGGTGGATTAACTCAGCACTGCCCTCTGAATAACTTTGGTGCCAAGATGAGATAAAGCATCTATCTGCATTGCAGGCATCTACGCATAAACTGTCCTCACTGACCACATGGAAACTATCCGGACCACAAATCCAGAGGTTTGGCTGGAATTTTCTACTGCTGTAATTACACTCACTAATTCTTTATATTAATAGAGAGTTTATAATAATAGCAGAGAGTAAGATGCCAGCCAGATTTCCAGTTACAATCCTTATTTGACAGGAAGTTAATATGATTAAATTTAAATTATTGCAGAGCTATGAAAGGAGTACTGGCAGCCTCCTGTAAAGCAGAGCTGCAGTAAATGATGTGAATAAGAAGAGGCTCAGGCTCCACACAGTAACACTTTTTCCAAATTCTTGTGATCAATTACCTGGATTCTGCAGTTATCCAGCTACTCTGCCACAGATACTCAAATCTACTGACTATTAATAATCTGGTTTGCCTCCCAAAACAGTTAGCACCATCACTCGCATCTTCTGAAAACATAAAAAGAGCAAAGGAACAGGCAGTTTTGTAAAAGAACTAGTTATTACATGCAAATCCAACCATATCCTGGGCTGCATCAAAAACAGCAGGTTGAGGGAGGTGATTCTGCCCCTCTACTCTGCTCTCGTGAGACACCACCTGGAGTACTGCAGCCAGCTCTGGGGCCCCTGATATAAGACCTGTTGAAGCGAGTCCAGACGAGGGCCATGAAGATGATCAGAGGGCTGGAGCACCTCTGCTATGAGGAGAGGCTGAGAGAGTAGTGGTTGTTCATCCTGGAGAAGAGAAGGCTCCATGGAGACCTTATAGCAGCCTTCCAGTACTTAAAGGGGGATTATGACAAAGATGGGGACAAACTATAGCAGGGTCTGTTGCAATAGGACTGGGGGTAATGTGGTTTAAACTAAAAGAGGGAAGATTTAGACCACCTAGAAGGAAGACATTTTTTACAATGAGGGTAGCGGTAAGGTTGCCCTGAGAGGTGGTAGATGCTCCATTCCTGGAAACATTCCAGGTCAGGTTGGACAGGGCTCTGAGCAACCTGATACAGTTGGAGATGCCACTGCTCATTTCAGGGGGGCTTGAACTAGATGACCTTTAAAGGTCCCTTCCAACCCAAACTACTCTATGATTCTATTCTATTCTAAATAAAAGCAATACATTATAGTGTATAATTCCAGTATGTTATACTCCATAGTATCATTATTCCTTAATGTATTTGAAAGAGCTATGGGAACCCACAAGCATCCTTTCTCCTCTGGCCTTTCCTAGGAGGTGTCACATTGAAATCCTCTCCCGCACCACCATGCTCATTAGGATGAGGAAGGCTGCAGTCAGAGGGAGTGTTGGGACTGGTTCTCTAAGAAAAAGGCATCCCATACTGGTATGGCTGCAGCTCAGCAAGTAAACAACATTAGCACACAGGCACTGAAAAGTAGCTTAATTCCAGTCTCTTCCTGGTACTTTGTTGGTGTGTGGTGGCAGCTAAGGCTAAATATTTCTTATACCAGTGCTTTTATCAGAGAAGATATGTTATAGTTTAGGAATTCTCTAGGAATATATTAGTACCAAAATACCAGAGACAGAAACATGACTTGTAAGTAGAAAGACCAATGAATTAACATTGCACATAGTCAAAACATGATAAGATAAGGTGAATGTGGTCAGGTTGAATTAAGACGCAGTAAAAGGCGCTCTGTTTTAATCTTGCACTTTTTTCTTCAAAACTCAGCATATTCACAACTGATAATTTACCCAAGAATTTGTTTTCTTCTCATAGCTGTAAAAACTATCAGCAAACTCCATTTCCTGAAAATTATGTGGCAAACATTTTCAGATACTTTTTTTTGTCTTTAAATATTTGTAGGCCTATGGGGCCATTAAAAATATGCAATTTTCATTCTTTAAACATTATTTACTAATACAGTGAAACTGGTTGGAAGCACACTGTGACATTCTCTGTCCTTTCTCCAGGGGAGGTGTCCAGCCTATTCTGACACAAACGGCATAATCTGCTGCATGTTGAAAATAGTTTTCCATTAATAATCCCCAAAACCTTCACTTTTTCAAAACATCTCATGCTGCAACAGTTTAACAAAGAACAGCCTTGACATATTATCATGATACCAGAAATGATAAAATAAAGCACAATTAACTGAAAAGTCAGAGAAAAGACTAGTGTATTGTTTTAATTTTCATCTTTATTTATGCAATTTTCTGCTTAGCAGTATTTATTTCTGGTTTTCCAAAAATATGTGTTAGGAAACATATACCACTACAACAAAGGAAGCATCTTCCTGGGTAAAGAAAAATTGGTATTGCAAGACAAGTTTGAGATGTGTAAGAAAACATTACCAAAACCTTAAATTAATTTAAGTCAAAAAGTTATTTTAATTATCAATATGTAATGCTGTGAGTAAAAAAATCATAGTGCTAAATTTGAGAATTAAGNTCTGCAGTTATCCAGCTACTCTGCCACAGATACTCAAATCTACTGACTATTAATAATCTGGTTTGCCTCCCAAAACAGTTAGCACCATCACTCGCATCTTCTGAAAACATAAAAAGAGCAAAGGAACAGGCAGTTTTGTAAAAGAACTAGTTATTACATGCAAATCCAACCATATCCTGGGCTGCATCAAAAACAGCAGGTTGAGGGAGGTGATTCTGCCCCTCTACTCTGCTCTCGTGAGACACCACCTGGAGTACTGCAGCCAGCTCTGGGGCCCCTGATATAAGACCTGTTGAAGCGAGTCCAGACGAGGGCCATGAAGATGATCAGAGGGCTGGAGCACCTCTGCTATGAGGAGAGGCTGAGAGAGTAGTGGTTGTTCATCCTGGAGAAGAGAAGGCTCCATGGAGACCTTATAGCAGCCTTCCAGTACTTAAAGGGGGATTATGACAAAGATGGGGACAAACTATAGCAGGGTCTGTTGCAATAGGACTGGGGGTAATGTGGTTTAAACTAAAAGAGGGAAGATTTAGACCACCTAGAAGGAAGACATTTTTTACAATGAGGGTAGCGGTAAGGTTGCCCTGAGAGGTGGTAGATGCTCCATTCCTGGAAACATTCCAGGTCAGGTTGGACAGGGCTCTGAGCAACCTGATACAGTTGGAGATGCCACTGCTCATTTCAGGGGGGCTTGAACTAGATGACCTTTAAAGGTCCCTTCCAACCCAAACTACTCTATGATTCTATTCTATTCTAAATAAAAGCAATACATTATAGTGTATAATTCCAGTATGTTATACTCCATAGTATCATTATTCCTTAATGTATTTGAAAGAGCTATGGGAACCCACAAGCATCCTTTCTCCTCTGGCCTTTCCTAGGAGGTGTCACATTGAAATCCTCTCCCGCACCACCATGCTCATTAGGATGAGGAAGGCTGCAGTCAGAGGGAGTGTTGGGACTGGTTCTCTAAGAAAAAGGCATCCCATACTGGTATGGCTGCAGCTCAGCAAGTAAACAACATTAGCACACAGGCACTGAAAAGTAGCTTAATTCCAGTCTCTTCCTGGTACTTTGTTGGTGTGTGGTGGCAGCTAAGGCTAAATATTTCTTATACCAGTGCTTTTATCAGAGAAGATATGTTATAGTTTAGGAATTCTCTAGGAATATATTAGTACCAAAATACCAGAGACAGAAACATGACTTGTAAGTAGAAAGACCAATGAATTAACATTGCACATAGTCAAAACATGATAAGATAAGGTGAATGTGGTCAGGTTGAATTAAGACGCAGTAAAAGGCGCTCTGTTTTAATCTTGCACTTTTTTCTTCAAAACTCAGCATATTCACAACTGATAATTTACCCAAGAATTTGTTTTCTTCTCATAGCTGTAAAAACTATCAGCAAACTCCATTTCCTGAAAATTATGTGGCAAACATTTTCAGATACTTTTTTTTGTCTTTAAATATTTGTAGGCCTATGGGGCCATTAAAAATATGCAATTTTCATTCTTTAAACATTATTTACTAATACAGTGAAACTGGTTGGAAGCACACTGTGACATTCTCTGTCCTTTCTCCAGGGGAGGTGTCCAGCCTATTCTGACACAAACGGCATAATCTGCTGCATGTTGAAAATAGTTTTCCATTAATAATCCCCAAAACCTTCACTTTTTCAAAACATCTCATGCTGCAACAGTTTAACAAAGAACAGCCTTGACATATTATCATGATACCAGAAATGATAAAATAAAGCACAATTAACTGAAAAGTCAGAGAAAAGACTAGTGTATTGTTTTAATTTTCATCTTTATTTATGCAATTTTCTGCTTAGCAGTATTTATTTCTGGTTTTCCAAAAATATGTGTTAGGAAACATATACCACTACAACAAAGGAAGCATCTTCCTGGGTAAAGAAAAATTGGTATTGCAAGACAAGTTTGAGATGTGTAAGAAAACATTACCAAAACCTTAAATTAATTTAAGTCAAAAAGTTATTTTAATTATCAATATGTAATGCTGTGAGTAAAAAAATCATAGTGCTAAATTTGAGAATTAAGAAACATAGAAAGTAATAAGATAAGTAGGTGGCAAAAAAATAACTAAGAAGTAAAATAAGGAACATTTATGATTTTACATTATTCACTGCACAAAAAGATTTGAGCCTTCTTAGAAATAAAATTACTGTTATGATCAAAATATATAATACTAGCCTGAGTAAGAGAAGCTAAACAAGTATCTGGAGAATGAAATAGTTTACAGGTTTGACCTCTAGATTTGTACAGCTGTTAGCGTTTAAGAATAAGGTTACTCACGTGCAATAAAATTATTCTAATGAACTCAAATCTGCACTGAAGAAACTCCAAGTAACAACCCCTAGTTATTTTAAAATAGGTCCTTTCCGTGGATAGGATTTTAAGACACTGATCAAATCACTGTAGACCTTTTAGAACTTTGGGCTTCATTTGGTAAAATCAATTTTGTAAAAATATTCTTGCAATACTTGAGGCAGCACAGACAACATTAGTAGCAACCTGGAGATTTGTCATCTCACTGGCCACTTTCTCCTCTTGGATATTTTACACTGCGATAGGAGGGATATAAGCACGAGAGGAGAAGACTCCAGGGTGTGAAGCAAACCATGAAAGTTGTGAGTCTGCACAAACTTGTAGCATTATAGACTCTGGTCTTGATAAAAAGAAAAGAAGGATATATATTCAGCCACAAAAAAATGTGATGATGATAAACAGGATCTAGAAGATTGTATGTATTGGCTTACGCATATAGAGAATTCAAAGATGAATATTTCAGACTCTTATTTTTCTTTCAATTAGGCACTAAATATCTACTTGGGCCTCTTGGAAAAGTCACTGTAGATAAAGAAAGTAACTCCTAAATGAAAATGTAGTCTCCTTTCATGAGGTACTTGCAGTGTTCTCAAACATATACCTTATCTGACATAATTTGCTATAAAGTGTATTGGTTCTGGTATTATTCAGACAGAATTTACAGAACATATTTTACATTTAACATTTAAACTGAATGCAGGAATGAAAAGGGAACATAAAGATTGCATTATAACATTTCAGCTCTCTGATAGCTTAAGACACCTGTTCTGAATTGCAAATCCTCTTGAATCTGAAACTTGCTTTCCTCAAACTTTCATTAATTAAATCTGCTTGTGTTTTAAATACACTGTTTCCACAAACATACATCCCAAACTCTCTACCTGCATACTCCTGCAAACAAACATGAAAAAGATGAAAGTGGAGGTAGGGCTTTATTCGAGGAAACTACTGTAGGAAATCATGAGTTTCTACCTCTCAAAGGCTGAGTGTCTGAAAAGGAAAGATTAATTAGCCTTCAAAGATGTCTATTTCTATAAAGGGAGCCAATAGTAACAAGTTTATACTTAACTTGTAAATATCTAAAGGCAAGTAAGAAACACCTCTCACATGACAAAATTTAACCATTTGTTGTAACTGCTTTTCCAGTGTGGTATGCAGGATTTGATTAAGGAAAAGTCGAGCATAAGATACCTCAGTAAGAATGCCTTTTCTCAGTCCTTTTGAAATAGATACACTACAAATTTAAAACATCCCCCAATCTTTTAAACAGAAACATAATAAAACACTGTAGTAAACTGCTCAGGAAAAATATGAGACACCAAGTCAAGCAAATATATCACGGGAGCACTTTAATTAGTGCTAATCCTGCATTAAATTTGACTAGATGATCCATTAGGCGCCCTTCCAGCTTACTCTGCACACTTCCACAGAAGAATAAAATACATAAATCATTGATTTTGACAAACTTTCCAACACCTTCACATTCAACTGTTCTCCTGGATGTTCCATATTCCAGCTAAAGCACTGAAGATCTCTAACTATATACAAATCTGTATCTACATAGAACTCTTCCTGCATTTCTGGTCCCATGTTTGCCCAGAGGATTTACCTTTTGGTATTCAAAAGATATTTTCTGGGGCAAATCACACTCCCAGTTCCACATTAACCTAAAGCAGTAGGAACCAAACTCTCCACCTCCATTGACAATCTGTGTTGGTATTGCAGAAGAACGTGCTTCCTGTATATGTTTTTCCATTATGTGCTTTGTCAGAAAAAGTGGCAGCAAGACTGGAAATAAAATATTTGCGTACAACAACAGCATGTAACATTTGCTGTTCTACCATCTAGAGGGGAGTGACACTTTCTAGAACCCTGTTGGACATGTCTTTGACTAAAACAAAAGCAAAAACTGTGCTTCTCAGGTTTCTTAAAAAGATATACCCTGTACAGTGAATGAGTTTGGTCATCTTTCTCTAAACAGCTTTCAGAAGAGCCTTGTTGTTCACTTTGCCCCCAAAAAAGAACTGGAAAATCCTTGTTAATATACCGATGTGCTTATAGATACTAAGTAGAGTCATGATACATCTTATTTTCTGCTTCTAAATTGGAACAAGTTTACAACTGAGGAGCCTTAAGGGTTTGTAAGTCAGAGTATTCCAGCAGAAAATACAACATTATTAAGCCAGATTTTCTAGAAGACTCCTGGGCTTCATGAGGCAGTAAAATTAAAGGGATGACAAGAAAGACTATTCCCATTTTATGCAAAAGATACGCTATAGGTGTGAATCACTAAACTCTGTGAACACTATCCATAATCAAGCGTCACTTAAAACTGAGTAACTGCTCTGCATGTTTGAGATGATCTTTGCTGACAACACATGCATTTGTGATCAATTTGCAGCAGATAATAGCAGCAGAACTGTCAGAGTACAAGTATTTGGCTGGATGGCCACACTCAAATAGTTGCAGTCAACAGCTCAATGTGGTGGCCAGTGACAAATGCCATTCCTCAGAGGCTGGTATTGGGACTGGTGCTGTTTAACATCTTTGTTGGCAACACGAACAGTGGGACTAAGTGCACCCTCAGCAAGTTTGCAGATGACACCAAGCAGTTTTGGGGGGTTAACAAGCTGGAGGGAAGGGATGCCATCCAGGGGGCCAACCTCATGAAGTTCAACCAGGCCAGGTGCAAGGTCCTGCACCAGGCTCAGGGCAATCCCACGCACAAATACAGGCTGGGCAGAGAATGGGTTGAGAGCAGCCCTGACAAGAAGGATCTGGGGGTGTCGGCTGATGAGAAGCTCAACATGAGCCGGCAATGTCCACTTGCAGCCCAGAAAGCTGACTGCATCCTGGGCTGTATCAAAAGCAGCATGGCCAGCAGGTTGAAGGAGGTAATTCTGTCCCTCTACTCTGCTCTTGTGAGACCCCACCTGGAATGCTGTGTCCAGCTCTGGGACTTCCAACATGAGAAGGACATGGACCTGTTGAAATGAATCTGAAGGAGTGCCACGTAGATGATCAGAGGGCTGGAGCACCTCTCCTCCAAAGACAGACTGAGAGAGCCAGGGTTGTTCAGTCTGGAGAAAAGAGGGCTCTGGGGAGAATTTATAGCAACCTTCCAATACTTATATGGGGTCTACAGGAAAGATGGGGAGGGACTCTTGATCAGGGAGTGTAGCGATAGGATTAGGGGTAACAGTTTTACACTGAAAAAGGGTCGGTTTAGATTAGGTATTAGGAAGAAATTCTTTACTGAGGGTGGTGAGACACTGGAACAGGCTGCCCAGAGATGTGGTAGATTCCCCACCCCTGGAAGTGCTCAGGGCCAGGCTGGATGGGTCTTTGAGTAACCTGGTCTAGTGGGAGGTGCCCGTGCCCATGGCAGGGGGGTTGGAACTAAATGATCTTTAAGGTCCCTTCCAACTCTAACAATTCCATGATTCTATGATTTAAAAAGGAACTTAAAATCCATCTTTTCAACAGTATAGACAAGTTTGTGACCTAGAAAGACATGCTCAAAATTTTTATCTGAACACCTCAGTATTTTTTTCTTTATTCTCTTATAAGATTTTACAACACGAGTCTAAAATACATCAGATCTAACTTTACTTTGAGAGAATAAAGAGGCTTCTTCTGATGTGGTTGCTGGAGTACCTAAAATGTCCCATTCAGATGCCCATTTTGCTAGTGCAGAGATTTCTGGATAGCTGGTTTCTACATAGCACATGCTTTCCTGGAACTTCAATGCCTCATTTCTAGAGCATAATTATCATGCAGTTTTGTAATCTAGATTCTGAGGGTCCAAGGGATTGTAGGATGGGTCAAAGAACAGAGGACAGATAGCATATCCTTAGGTAGTTTGATCTCTATGACTGGCTACTTCCCACTCTCCTTCCAGCAGCTGTCTTTGCAGAGACTCTGCTAGCTGTGATCACAAATCAGAGAACCAGTTATGAAAGAATCTCAGGAGAATGACTAAAGTACCAGAGTGACGCCTCTACTAGAAGAATACTTCATATATTTGTGAGTGGTGCTGCAGAGGAGTATCTGAAATGTTACAGTGTGTATGGAAGTCAGATGGCCCTGTTGTCTCCATGGGGTCAATCCTGGGTAACGAGCCGATGTGACAGGTAGCTCAGAGGCATCCTGATGCCAAGGATACTATATGAAAGCATAGTACTGTGGAGCAAGGGACTGAGACGGTCACATCTTATGATGAAGATGATCTCTATGACACCTGCGTTCATCACACTTGCCTTCTCTTGGTGCTATAATATAGCACTGAGTGTTCAGCTTTGATGGAGGGCGACGTAGGTGCGTCATTCCCCTTTGAGAGACACTTTCCTTGGATTTCTACCTTGTTCAACGAGACTTTCTTTCTCTGCTTGGACAGATATAGAAGTCCTGAAGATTGAAAAACCACTTTATAGTTCTGTCTCCAACAGCTGTGTTTGAGCACAGTCTAAGTTCTCAGGTCAGATACTATTCCCATACACTCAGGCAGAAAAAAAGAACCCTCGTCCTTTTTTTGGTTTGAGGACTGACGAGATAAAGTCTACAGGGTTTTTCTAGCCTAGGAAGACACACTAAGTATCCATCTGTTTGTGGTGTGGCCTCCCTTCAAGTGGGGAATCATTCAAATGCAAACCTTTCTGAAGACAGAACACTTACAAGCAGTTAACAGATTCCTAATGGACAACAAAATACAAGCTACTAAAAAACAAGCTAACACTAGGATTAAGGAAAAATAAACAAAGAACTCGGAGGGTAGATCAAAGGTTTTTCTGGCAGAGTGAACTCAAGCAGCAAGGAGTTCTAATCTGAGTCACAGCAGCTGTCAGTTGTGCAGGTCTGCAGTGTGAAACAGGAGTCGTAGGCTGGGTGAGTCAATACAGGGACTGCAAGCCAAAAACTTTGCCCATGCAGATGGACACATGTACACATGTGGAACCAACATCAGGAGACTTAAGGCAAGGAGAATCTTAGTTTGTAAAAATGAAAGGGGAAAGACGGGAGGAAGGGAAGAAGTGGAAAGGGAGTGGCATAGCCAGGTCTATACAGACATCTTCTGACACTGAACACAGTCTCCATTCTTCTATGCAAATGTTCTGCTCCAGCAAACCGAAATTAAGAAAAAATAAATAAATGTGGATACTGAAGAAGAAAGCATATGTTGTTCTCTATTCTGTGCTGTCTTCCGTCTACTGTGTTTACGTGTCCGTCCTTAAAACACAACTTCTGCTCGACCGCCGCTTCTTTTTTCATCAGTCCTCAATACACAGGTCCATGCCAAACAGGCCCATGCCCCATTGGATCAGGAATCCCTCCAGTGCAGGAAGTAGATGTTGATGTTTTTTTTCCCTTTGCTTCTTTTTGTTTGATTGTTTTTCTCTAAACAAAGTCGAAACAGGCTGAAAAAAACCCACAACCCAACAAGCACAAAAGAAGTTCACATTCTTCTAAAAGCCATTCTGGATCTGCCTACATCAGATCAATTTATCTTTTAATTACTAATTAGCTTGAAAACTACTTTGAATTATAAGCAAATGAATAATAGGAACACATGAAATTTTCAGCTTACTCCTACTTAGGAGGGGCAGGTGAACCACATCACATTTCCACTGGCCGAAATAAGGATTGCACAAATGCAAATGAAGACAATGTTGATGCAAGATCATAATTACTGCCCCAGAAACTCTGTTCCTTTTGCAGCTGTTTCAACCCACATTTAATCCTGATTTTTTTTTTTTTCCTCATTATTCTTAATGGTTGGTTCATAAAAGAGAATTGTCAGGGTTTGGGGTTTTTTGTACTCTTCATAAATAAACAACTCTGAAATACCATTTCAAGTGTTTTGGAGAAAGCTTGGAGTCAGCCAGCAGCTTCTCTCTCAAATCTGTTGTGAAGCTAACATGCAAGTGCTTCTGCATATCAAAGAGGAAGAATTTGATGAACAGTCCAGCTGTCCTGTTCCTCATTGAAAGTGTCATTTACTTTTCAGCTGCCACAAAACAGTCTCAGGATTCCAATCTCCAACTTCAATTACTGCACAAAGTACTTTTTACCTATATATTTTTCTTTGCTCACAATCAACTTTAATGACTTGTTTTTCTTCAGTGAAGAGGAGGAAGCAGTGAAATGACAAACTTCAAAACAAAGTCATCATTTATGTATGACACATTGTATGTTAGAAGAACTTGAAGAACTCTTTGGTTCAAATCCAAGTACTCAGAGGTACAGGAAGGCCAGAATGAAAATTGCCTGGGCAAACTTAATCAGGCAATACAGGTTTTCATTACATGAATGCACACAATCATTTTCTGTTGGACCCCTATCATCACTTGGCTATTGTATTGTGCTCATTACTGTGTACTATGCACAACCTATTTTTAACTCCTTACAAGGAATTTCCTTTTGGGGCTGTTTTGCTAGTGCTTATCAGTTCTTTTGCCTTCCCCGTCTTTTTGGTCACACCAGACAGATTCTGCCTCCACAAGGTGTAGGCACCAGCAAGCTGGTTGTGAGCAGACATTAGTTTTATTTTCTGTCCCAGTAACCAAACTGGAACCACGCACTCATGCCCAGACAATGTGTGAAGTATAATTTTCAAGAGGAGTGTGACTTCAGTGTACCAGATGAAGGGAATATACCCAGCCATCTTATGGAAAGTGCATGTGCAAAGTGTGGCTCTTCCTAGGAGCTAGGAAGACACTAAGCATGACAAACAAAGACAGACTGCTGAGCTCTGGAAAGGCTCCCAGCTGTGTGGAAATTACAATATCTCAGAGCTGAATTGGGACAGATAATCATGAGGTGTATGGCAAAGAGTGTTTCAAGCCTCAATATCAAAGTATAGACATGTAAAGTTTCCCAAAAGGAAAGAAACACCAAAATTACTACCTTACCCTCAGACAAGTCTGAGTTTTTCCAAATATGAAATATAAAACACAACCTGTGTCAAAGTTATGACATATAAAATTTTAGTCCTAGCTTGGCAAGATTAAAAACAGCTTTAAAAGCAAGGTTAAAAAGAATTTGATGATGGGAAACATCAAGCAGGCTTAACCATAGATAATACTACTGAGTACACTTGCCAAATGCAGAAGTCTTCTTACAATACCTCTTGTGGCAGGTAGATACATCTTTTTTAATAGGCTTCAAAGTGTTTTTAAATAAAATTGAATTTGAATCAAACAGACATTTTAGTAAGACCAGCCCACTTCTACACAATTTTCTAATTCCTAATCAGCTGTGCATGCCCGATGAAAGTGCAAAATCTGATAGATGCGTTGGTTTAGCAGTGAGTAAATATATCACAGGTTTTCACTTTTTGAACTCACAAACCACATAATATATTTCTGCAGTGTTAGAAGGGTGCTCAGATGTCTACAAAAGTAAAGCAGAGCTAATCTCTGCCCCAAAGACTGGGCAGTCTAGGTTGGACCCAGATATTTTTCCAGCACATGAAATACCTACCTAACAAACCCGTCTCAGGACATCTTTCTTACAGAAAGGACAAAGTTCATTGGATCACCAATGCACTTTGATATATGCATTTATATCAATCATGTAGGTAACAGACCATTTGAAAACCTGGCACTTCAGCTGGAAAACCAAAGCCAGCTGATATCATTAAGAGAATTTAAAATCACAAGAGTTTCACAACCAACCTCTACTTCCATTTTTCTTTGGCTTAGTGGGTTTTCTTGCTTTTTTTACCATTTAGCCTATGAAGTTTACTGGAATGTCAGGATGGAGGGTTGTTAGTCATAATCAAGTTGCACGTCAGCCAGAACAGAATATTGTATCTCTTGCTGGGTAATAGCTTGCTCTCTTCAGTATTCCTATAACCCAGGCAGGCTTTCCCTTCTGACTACAGTTCACTTTAACATGAGCCAAGTAATCCTGTGGCCCTTTTTAGTAGTGAAGAGCAAATGTCACAGGCATCTGTTGCCATTCCTTCCTGTTTGCATAATTTTCAAAGGGAAAAGCAGATTGTCCTGGAGTCTTAGTGCACTAGGGACTACTGTTTCATGGACATTACTCAGACGATGCACACATGGCTCCATAAAAACCCCTGAGCGGCAGGACCAGCCATTTAACTACTTGTGATATAATGCTGTGAAGGGTTCAACTTTCAGAGAAAGCACTCACAAGATCTGAATTGAAAAACCTTAACAGCATAAAACCTGTGCACCTAAAGAGCTCTCTGTGGAAGCAGGGAGGCAATGAACAAGGGACATCTCAAAGCCCAGTGATACTGATCCAAACCTTAGTGATTGTGCTTTAAAGATGTGCAAAGTAATGCTTGAATTTATTTGACATTATGTCCGCATATCTGTCTTTAAAAATAATCTTCTGCAGGTACAGGTCTAAAATATTTCCGTTTTCAACTAGACCTGCACCCTGGAACTCAGTCAGATATGAGGAAAATCTATTTTATTGGTGATGACCTACTTTTTCTGAAGAAAAATTTTTAAAGAAAAGGGTGGACTAACACAAAGACTCTCTTTTTGTCTCACCTATCCAAAAATTATCATTGTCTTCTTTTGTTTAGTTAGCTTGGCTTCTAAGAAAATAAGAAAAAAATGGGAAAATTTGTAAATGACTGCTTTATCAGTGAGGCTAGCAGCAGCAGTGAAGTCCTCGTCAGAAACTCTCCAAAAGCAGAGTGTAATGCTTAGTCTTTTGCAGCAATAATGGAAACACATCTCTAAGAGAATCTGCTTCAATCAGTTTATTGCCAATGTTTGTGAACCATAGCTACAGAGCTCAGCATGTAGCCTCTATTGTAAACTCAACCCATCAGGGACAGTACAGACCTACCTAAATGGCAAGCAAAATTATTGCAATTTTTTAAAGCTCTAAGCTCTCTTGAGGAAGCAATCTCCTCAGCTTCAAACATTGTGCATTTTATATTCCGTAGCAATAAATTCTGAAAGATGTCAATATTGACAGAAGTTTTTCAGCTGTGTCACCCTAAATGTCCTCAGTATGTTGCAGCAGCAAATAGTAGTGCAGGTTGTGTCCTAGGCGGGAAATTTTCTTTGGCCACTTTCTTGCCAAGAATAGATATAAAACAAATATTGCTTATTACAAATATTTCTTCTGAGACTGTTTCCCAGACTGCCAAAAGATTTATAGCATTTTCCCCATTGAGACTGGCTTATGTACAAAAACATCTTTATGCAAATAACTCAGATGAAAAGGTTTTTTCTACACCAAATATACATTGCAAAAATGCCTCATATTCATGAAAATATATGTATTAATTTTTGAAGCAGAAAAGATGGCTGGCACATGCCATTCATCTGAAAGGGCAGTGCTAAAGGCATCAGGGTGCTTTGCAGAATGCAAATTAAGCAACCTGGCGCAGTATTGGAGCAGTTAGTAAGTTCACCTTAAAGGACCTATTACTTTTACCTAGCTCATGATTAGTGCATTTTCTTTAGTATTCTCCCCAATTTTTTTACATTTTTCCTTTTTTTTTAATAGGTGGGCAAGCCAAAATATAGAGGGTGGAAAGACACTCTGTAAGGTTAATCTAGTTGAGCCTGGACTGCATGACGGAAGCAGTCTTGGCAGGTGCGGCAAGCCCTGTGGTCCTGGTCTCTTGTGCAAACCTTGGTTGCATTCTGCCTCCATGGTTGGCCATGATCTGCCCATGCACCATCCCTTTGTCCAAAAGGTTTGCCTTTGAAAGGGAACACCGGTACAGGATCAGGAGCTGCAGTGCACTCCAGTAGGTCCTTGGGCTCCATGATCAAGGGAAAATACTGAGAGTACCTCCAGAGATCATCCACCCCACAGTTCAGGCATAGCCACTATCCATGTTAACAGTCCCATGGCCTCTTCAATTTTACTGAAATAAAATATATTTCCACCAGGATGGAAAATCCTTCAAAATTTTCCTTTAAATTAAATTACTACAGTAATTTCAGTAATATAAATCAGCCCTGCTAATCAGACTATTTTCCACAAGATTAATTTCATACCACTAACTTTACTTCTGTTTCTATTTTCTGGCTTTGTCCCTTAAGAAATCTATACCTCCATCCCCATATCTTGCCTGGTTTTAAATTTCCTAACATTTCCTAGTAATCTGTGTTTCCACAATTCACTAAAACATAACATTTTCCTGTTTATAACAACTCTTCATGAAATATGAATGCTACAAATCAGCAAACACTTCAGGCATGTTGGGAGACACGCTGTTTGTACATGACATTTGGAATGAACCCAGTGAAATCAGAGCATCTTGCAAAACTGAGAAGTTCTAATGTTTTTGTGCTTTGGCTACTATAAATAATTTCATTGATTTGCTTATGCATGAAGAAACATGTAGAAACAATCTAGTATATATACACACATATATTCCTTGCTAAACCTACCTAGGAGGAAAGAACCTCTTTAGGAAGATGTAGTAGTTTTATAAACAGAAGACTATACCCAGCTTCAAAGGTGCAATACTCTGTCATCGGTATGTTTTGGGTTTTTCCTACTGTGAAATCTTTCTGCTATGAAAAACAGAATGGAATGATATCATAACACATCCCCAGGGCATGAATCGCACCACCAACTGCTTCTCCACCAACTGTTATGTGAGAGAGCAGAAAAAAAGATCCTTGGATCACATGGCAGTACCCACTTAACATGGAGGTCTAGTATGATATGAGTAAATAATGCCTTTGTACCCTGCATTTCTTCATTGTAACCCTAAATCTTTGCCTTTCCCAGGAGCTCTTTCACCCTATGCTCCCTGCAACCTCTGGTCACCACTGACCGCCACAGCCCTCCCACTTCCAGACCTAAGTGCACCTGTCTGCCGAGACACATAGTGCATGTGCAATTTTTATCCTAGCCTTATCAACACACAATTTACATGGGAAATTATACATTCAAAAACATAATCAGGAACCTGTCAATAAACACCATCTCTGCACTAGAAACGAGCATATTGGTACAATTGAATCTGGTATGAAATTTCAACATCTTATGTCAAGATCCTGAAATTGTAGAAATGTTCCTTAAAGAATTGCACTTGTCATAATTCTTAGAGATGTGTGTAAGCAAAAATAAGAGACGTTATTTCATTCAGCACAGAAATTTTATTTCAAATACATGCATTTTTAAATGCACAGCTCTGACTTTTTCTGTTTCCCTCATGAGTTTGCCAGAGCTTCCAAATAAGGTGACAGTGGCTCAACAATTCACAAATCTTTCTCTACCTCTGTGTCTACATTTGACTTGTGTGATGTCTCCAGGACCAGGAGTAAAGGCTGAAATCTGAATGCTGCTTTGCACTTCTGCTGTTCATTTCCCAAGCTCAGGCTTTTGGCGTTGATCTGTGCTGCAGAATCCACCACAATGGCATGTCTTAAACCAGCAGTCCAACTGCCTAACATATATGCTTTTTGATTGTGGAACAAATGTGCCCAAACAGCATATACTGGACTTCACACACATTTCTTGGTAACTTCTACTCCCCTNGTCGTCCTTTTGGACTGCTGTGAATGCAAAATAATCACAGATGGAAGCACAACCCGAGTATGCATTTTCTGTGACAGCTCTTTTTGATATGAAGTGCCTGACAGACCTACTACCTGCCATAAACACATTTGCTTACCCCCTACCAACAACAGGATGGGTTTACACTTTGACTGGAGTTTGAGTCAGCTCCTGATGCAGGTAAACCAGTTTAACAATCTCACCTGAAAAAGCAGACGTCACAAGCACACAAAGCATTGTGAAAAGATATGCCTGTTTTGACAGGAGGGAAAGAAAAACTTAACTGAAGTATTCCTGTGCTTGTGGATGTCTGGAATATTTAATGTCAGGTCAAATCTATAAAGGCTGAATTTCTGCAAACTGGAGGGAAAAGCATTAGGGTTGTCCAGTTCTCTGTGCTCTGAAGCATTTGACATCTGTGAGATAAAATGATTGTGACACCTTGAGCACTTTTTTGGCAGATGCTCACAGTTCCATAGTAACTGGAAACTTAGTAAGAAATCCAAAACTTATATAAACATAATCACACAAGTCAGGCTGCTTCTTCCCTCAGTAGCTCTATGACTGGTACCATTCATTGAATTTGTATCATTTTTGCTTTGAAAATAGCCAGATTAGTTCAAGCTCCCTGTCATTGTCACAGAACAGAAAGATGGGATTGTATGATGTGTAGTAAGGGGGGGATTTCACTTCCACAGCTTAAAATTACTTCTGGCCGTTCTTGTGTTTAATTGACTCATGAGGACAAAATCTTAAGGTGGTTTGCTTTCCCTGTTCTTAAGGCACAGGGAAATACTCTTATTTTACAATTACTACTGCATACTGGAAGCAGTCATTAAAAAAGTTCATGCCGTTCTCTTTATGATATCAGCTGTAAAAAAGCAGCAGTAAAGTATTTAGCCAAGCAAAGAAGGATGACTACAAATTATTAGATAGCCTCTATAGTCTAAAAAAACTTCTATCCAGGGTGAGTTTTATGTCCTTTACAGCGCTCTCCTACCCGCTTTGGAGAGATAAACAAAACTGGTAGACCAGATCGTTCTGATTTTCTTTCAGATTCCCAGGTAAGCAAGATCCACACACAGTCCCAGCTGCCTTGAACACAATGACAAACTTGCAGCTCTACATGTTGTGTGAATGAAGACTCCAACCAACACCTCTCTTTTTGAATTAGGACCAATACTTTTTGGCTCTCAGGACACCAGCTTTCTACTCCTGAAAAAGGGTTTTCCTTTTGGCTCTCTCTTACCTTCTACTTTGCTCCTTCCTGTTGCTACTGTGACCTACTAAGTCTGCAGTGTCCTGCCTTGGGCAGTAATAACCCAACAGTGCTTTTGTCCTCCTTGGTCCTCATTTAAACACTCAAGCCAAGAAATGTACTTCGTCTCCCTATGGTGCTTGCTACAAAATGTTGGCCCTATCACCCAATTTCAAAGTCACTTCAATAAGGCAACTAAGAAGTTCTCTAAAGAGGCTGTTAATTCTCCCTTATTATTCCCCCACAGATTTCTCCAAGGCCATGATCCCAATGCTGGTATCCACAGACCCAGTTGTATATTTATTTATATACTGTCATACACCTCTTCACAGAAAAGGAGGTATGACCCCTAGCAAATGCTTCATAGAAACTGTCATCTGCCTAATTTCTCATATCTTTAAGGAAATCATCCCAGTATGCTTCCAAAAGTTTTGACATTGCCTATCTGGTGAATGGTGAAAACAGTAGCAATCCAATGGAGTTGTCTCTTTCTGTATGACTGGATGTTGCCTTACAAAGTGTGATTTGTAAAGACATTAGGTAGTGTTGGTATGTTTCTAGTTCCTTCTGGAGTGAAACTGTTATCATTGTGGTGCGACATGCATCTTTAAGAAAAGGTGTCAACTCGCTTTTTCAATAACATATGTGAGGCTGTTCACTTATTAGTTGCTGCAATGGAGCAGATATTTCAAAAACATTTTGTATCTGTTTACTGAAAGACATAAGAAAGGACATTAATCCATACTGCTTCTGGTTAAAAACAAGAATCTTAAGATTGGGAAAACAATGAGTAAAGACGCAAAAAATTGTTCTCACACCAAGCATGTTAGTATAACATCCAAATGACTTTTATGAGTACTTTAAAATGTTTGCTCTCTTGTCCTTCGCCCAGAATAAAGATCACACAGAATCAGGTGTCAGTTTTGTTTGGGTTATGGGTTGGTTTGGTAACAGGCAGACCTGTTGCTAGGCATTTCTGTATGAGAGGGAAAGTTTAAAGCAGCATGTCATGAACATGGAGAGGAAGTGGCAAGACTAATAATGTTGCTTAGATCCTGCAAAAGCCACTAGGGAAATTCTGCTAATGGGGAGAAAAACCCCCTCACTGACACTGGTGTGAGAAGACACAGCAGCTACCAAAATGAACATAAGAAATGCCCTGTGGATCAAACCAGTGGTACATTAGGTGCAGCATTACCTCCAAAAGTAGCTGTAGGAGATGCCTTACAGAAAAGGTACTCAAGCTTCACCGCTATCTGTGATCCATTCCCTTCCTGCTTTTACAGCACTCACGGTCATTGGATTAGGGATGTTTCTGTACAGCACGTTCCCTGTAGTGTCTGTTTATGGACTGGTTGTCTGAATAACTAACCTTCACACACACAAACAGAGTTTTTGCTGATAGCCTCTTAACTGCCGCCTCCACCAATTACTCTCAATGCCCTGAAAGCAAAACTGTCTGCATCACAGCAGTTGCACTTCCTCAGCCACCAGCCTGCAGGATGGTGTCAGTGGCTCTCAGATGCCTGTCTCCAGCCCTCTGGGAAGCACTGCCTTGCCCTCCCCTGTGACTTTACTATCTGTGCCCACTAATGTGAGCTCAGCCTAATGTAGTGGCTGAAGAGGAGGGTCTTCAAAAAGACTGATCGGGTCTTCTGGCTTCCTTCAATTCTCTATGTTATAAAAGACCCTCTACAAATGGGAACAACCTTGTGGGGTCAGGTTCCCATGTCTTTTCTCACTCAAGAGAAAAAGGCCCATATCAGTGCTTGGTGGAGGTGAATCAAAATATGGCTGTTAATCAGCAGCCTTCTGCCCATCTCTCAGTTCGTTATCATTGCCCCATCCCGTAGTCTGTATACTTCAAATTCATTTTACAGTCCCACCAGCAGGGTCTGGGATTAAGTTCTATGCCAGTCAAGTGTATAACCAGTGTAAACACACTTTCCCTTTTCATAGAAGGATACAAGAAAATAGTTTCTTCCTAGCTTATGATGTGGTCTATTTGGAGTTCTGGATAAAGAGTTTATTCACGTGAATAAGCACTGCAGCTTTTCCTTCTCCCGATCCCCAGCAGCGGGGACCCAGGGACCTAAGATCCATCCTGTAGCATTCCAGATAGGAAAGGCATTTTAAAAGACTGTTTTCAAGCTCTTCCTACAAGCAAAGGCGTGAAGTGTAAACTACCCTGAATACATTTCATGAACTGCATGTTTCAAAATCTCGTCTAAGCACAGGGAAGGCATTAAACAAAGAATCTTACCAAAGCAGGCAGACAGAACCTTTAGAAATCAAACACTTAAAGAAAAGGAGAAACTGGCAAATAAAATAGTTAAATTACCTGTACATGTATATAATGATACAATCTGCTCATTAATCATTTGATACAATTCAATGCCTCAATTCAATTTTAGATTTTCTACTGTGATAAGCAAAGTATTGGAATAAAAAAATAAATTGGACAAGTTTATTTGTCCAATGAGATGTTATACTAACATGGATCTAGATCCAGGCTACTGAAGAACAGAGCACCCAAAGAGGCCTTGGGAAGTCTGAATCCTCCCATTTGTTTCTGCTATATCCTTTGGCATCATGAGGGACAATCACAATTCTGTCACTCACAGTGCTTCCTTTTTCTCTGGCTTTGAGGAACACAATAATGCATATCCTTCCAGGATGGTATTTGAAATAACTTTTTATTCTCTTCACTTCCCCTCCTCTTTTTTGCTGCATCAATGTCAGCTAGTTGTCTTTACTTTACAAACTTTTCACATTATTGTATCTACAACTTCTTATTCAGTAACCCCTGCTATCAACTGGATTACAAACCTAGTCCCCATTACCCTTTTACCAAATTTTTAATCAGGAAGGCTCTATTCATTTTTGGAGGGTGCCTCAATAAACATCTGAATAGACATGCCAACTTTATTCGAAGCTTTGTCTCCCGTATCTCCTTTGATGTGAGGCCTTTAGAAACATTCATAAGGGCATTTTGAAGGCTGCCTGTCATGACTGTCTTGCCAATTCTATTCTTGGCTAAAATCCAGTCTTTTAGTAATGAACACAATTATATAAAATCAAGTCTGTAATAGGAATTCCAAGTTAATTGGCAATACAAACAGTCAGAAGTTCAAGTCTGAAAAAGAAATCAATTACCTGCTTCAGTGAAATGTAGTGTCAGGTAAAGAATACGACTTCAAAGTATATTTCCTATATTGAAAATAATAATATAATGGAAAATCATTCACTAAGTGATTTTTTGCCTTACTGATTTCTCCAGGTAGAATCATAGATGTGATTACGAACACCACTTTTTTGTAAGCATAGCTCAAAGAACTCAGTTTATTAATTAATATTCTAGACCATAGCAGAAGGCAGATATGAATATCCATCTCCATTTTTACAGACAAAGATACTAGAGCAGATGAGAAAATTTTCCTCTCCAGTCACATGGCAGAGCAATGTGAGGGTCAGGAATAGAAGCTCTGTCCCCTGAATAGCCTTCTTGTCCTCTGCCTGCTGTGTCATGCATCTTCTCTCAGATAGATCAGTATCACTGTTGTAGAGCATGTGTGCTAGATAGGATGGACGTCTTCTAGATTCAGATATTGAATATTGGAATTTGCCATAAATATCATACAGAAAGGTCTTCCCAAACCACAGGTATTTCTAAAGAACTAGATTTTTTTTTTTTTTTCTCTGAATAATAAAAAGTTGATTTGAGCCTGCTGTTTTTTTCTAAGAAGAAGAGAGTGAATATTTCTTTGGACATAGCCCTCATTTATTAGGTGTGTCAGGCTGAGATAAAAAGCTCCCAGCAATGTAACCTGAAATAACTGAGTGAAACTATTGAGAACTTTCAAGTAACCCTTTTTAAACAGTAGTGGCTTACTTTCATGCCCAAGCTTATTGAAGTATTTACCTGGTAAGTTCATAGTACCTCTTGGACTATGTATCTTTCTTTTTTTTTTTTTTCTTCCAAAACCACCGAACAATGAATGCCTTCACGATTTCACAGACCATACAGGACAAACCTGTGATAAAGATAGAGTTACAGTCACTGAGGAACTTTTTTGTATTACTTGTTTTATCGTCTCATATCTGCAAGATGCATGTCATTCCCTGGTTTTAGAATTAGGTAAGCAAAACCTAAAGCTGGTTTTCTTGGCTATAAAGTAAGCGGTCAGAAAAAAAATGTGGGGTTTGTGTAGATGAAGTGCTTGAACTGGCAACATGTGCTGTTAATTCTGGAACAAACCTGAGCAGCAGGGAAGACTGGCTGTAATTAAAGGCATTATGTAGTTTAAAAAATAGGGCTGCATATATCATTACTGGTGATTGCCATTGAAAGGGTGTCTACAGTAGAGAAGGAAGGGTAGATCACTGTGGAGCCAAAAGAGTTTAGCTTTTGTCAGACATTAAGGACCTTGTCTTCTAAAGGGAGCAAGCTAAAGGATTTTTAACAGATTTCTGAGTTTAAAATACATAACATAATTAGATTTTATTTTTTTTTTTTTTAACACCATAGGTTCAGGCTGAGTGATCATCAAGACAGAGGTCTCCCAGAACTGGCCATACAAGCTTGGTTAGTCAGACTCACAAGATGATTAACAAACAGCAAGGTTTTTCAGTTAAATATCGCAGTGTGTGGTACTTGTATGCTGTACTAAGCACTACACTTCTCACCATGAAACCAGAAATGGAACAACTTATTGAATGGAAACAGAATGACACATTGCTAAAAGGCCCCAGGACTGGACGTGCCCTTCCATTACCACTTACAAAAGGGGAGAGAAACTATTCCAAATCATAGCCTTCTCCTTATGCCTGCAGCCCTTCTAAGTTCTCTAGTTGGCCAAAAGTCTCAGGTAGAGGCAATGGCCCAGGCTCTGACCTCTTTCTAGCCTTAAGACCCCATTCCTATCAAGTTCGTCCTGAGAAGTGTAAATACCCAATAATCGCAGCACTGGTAGGAGCTCTCTGAGCTTCTGCCACCACAAGCCCCTAAAATCTCTCTCACAGGACCTTTGTTGGATGTGTATGAACCTGTCCAACACTCTGTGAACCCTCAGAAGGATTTTGCTAGTATAACAATCATAATATTATAATAATAAATCACTAGTTGCAGAAAGGTTCAGCTTATACCATGTGATAGATTCTTCCCTCTTTTAATAAGTTAACTAGATGAGTGTTGGTTTCTTTAGGACTAAATAGCCATGGGGATGTTTAGAGGTGTTCACACACATGAAGACAGAGAGTGAAGCTGTCTTGTGTTTAAATCTCCAAGCTAAGCAATTCACATACCCTGCCATATGAGAAATTTTCAATAATCTTCACAGATGAACTTGCTCAGTGTTTCATGTAGACATGAAATCATCAACAGCAACAGTCTGGAGCTGAATTTTTGCTGGCATCATTCTCTTACCCATGAAGTTCAAACAACTAGCTAAAGACACAGTAGTGGTTCAGTGCCACAGTAACAAATCACTTCAACAGAGAATGAAGAGACATTGGTATATTAGGTAGAGTCTACATCTTTCAGTGTTGCTCTCCTCATGAGAGAAGCAATCACATGTGGTTTCCTGAGGCTAACTGAACTATAATCTTATGTTATTTTCCAGGATAATACTTTAACATTTCCTTTCACCTTCATTATGAGATGCTTGAACTCTTTAATAATCACTCAGTGGGAATGCAGATTAAGAAGCAAAACAAAGTGAACTCAAAGTCAGAGCTTATTTATCCAGTCAAGTTTAAGGCTATGAATAAAGTATATAATATAGCATAGCAAGTTTGCTATCTTAAGCATTAACTTGTTTTGGAACATTGTATTGAGTCACCATTTGAACTTAATCTGAACTTCTAAAAATCATTTTAATATAGATATAGTAAGTGATAGCTTTTCGTCGCTTACAAAAGAAAAGCAAAGTCCAATGCCAAAGACCCTGAGATGAGTCTATTGCCATTTCTTGAGCTATGGAACACATACAGCTAGTCCCCCTCCCTTTCAGTTCAGTAACAGTAACCAGTTAATTAGCTTTTACAGCACTGTTTTTGTTGCATTTTGCCCTATATGTTTTTGATACAAAAATCACTCTAGCAATGACAGAAACTTCCTATGCATCTACACCAGTCCATTTGCTGTTTATATGTGTTTGCAAATGCAAACAGCACTGGGGAGGTGAAATAATGCCACAGTCAAGCCACAAGCACAATCCCCTCACTTTTTCACCATGGGAGTTGGTTAAATCTAGAAAGTTCCTGCCAAATATTCCAAGGAACACTATAGGACAGCTGGGGAAGAAAAATTCTGATTGCAAATCAAGAGAGGCAGACATGAAGCAGAGTAGTCTGCCATGTGCTAGAGAGGGCTGGGATGTTTATAGAGAAGTGAACAAGATTTCCCAGCTTCTAACACCTTGAGCTTCCTACAGGACATCTCCTAGTGAGCCATGAGTCGTTTAATTCAGCTTGCAGAAAAGCATTTCTGGAAAGTCATGGAACTATGTGCCTTTCCAAATAAGATCTCTTTTTTCTTTCCTCTTCTCTGAGTTTTACCTGAAAACTTGAAGTGGTGCATGAATTTGTCAAAGAATTAAGCTATAATTTATTAGAAGACAGAGGAGTTTGAAATCACAATAGCTTGTTCTTACACACAATAATAACTCTAGACGAGTTGATGAGCACAGTAGCGTATGAACTCAGGTTCAGCTCTTCACTTGCTATTGTGTAACTGGAAGTAATGTTTGGATTCAGAGTGCTAAACAGGTATAAATATTTTGAATTGTAATTAAACAATTTTAAAAACATTATTTTAATTCATATTTATCCATGAGACAAGGCTGTCCCAACAATTATGCCCTTACTGCCTGTCAAGATGAAATTTTCCTCCCTAAAATGACATCAGACTAGGTTTGCATACTCAGAAAACAGCTTTTAGACACACTTCTACTGGACAGGCATAATGTTTACACTACTTTTTCAGCTAAAATACCAAGTGTTTGTTGATAGATGTGTAACCATGTGTCAGCTTCAGACAGCCTTCTCCAAAGGACTGGGCATCATTACACTAGTTCCCATTGCAAGACTGGGACATAAACATAATCACCAGATGTTGCTGACACAACAGTTGCAATAAAAACTGGGGTCATATATGTATTCAATCAATTTACAAATCACTTCTAAGCATGACTATGTTCACTGTTAACCAGTCTTCCACTTGAATTTCATGCAATATAAAAGAGTGGTTTTTTCTTTTTCTCGTTTGTTTTGTTAATCTTCAGCCTCCTTTCTTTTATGAAATGATACCAAAAGTCTGTTTGTTTAGCTGTTTGCATGATACTTTAAACTCCACTCAGCAAGCATTGCACATGGAAAAAGTGTAACATTGAAGATGATTGTAGTAACATCACTGCTGTGCATTCAACCCATCTCATCTTCTTCGTGTAGCTGCATTGCCATGTGTTTCACTTTCTGCTTAACTTGAAAATAAAGCATCTTTGCTTACATTGCTTCGTTACTGCCTGTCTCCCAGTGGTTTATTCTTCAGCTTCCACTTTCAATGTCCAAGATAAAAGAGAAATAACAGAATCCCTCTTCCCCAATACAAAAGGCTGCTTCTCTTAGATGTGCATTCCCATCCTCAGGTTTGCTGGCAGTATTCCAGATGGATAAGAAATGGAAGTTACTCAACTTAGTCCATTGAAATATCAGGATGCTTAACAGAACAAAGCACATACAGGGTCCTTGCATGATGATCGAAACCTTCCTTCACCCCTTGTTCACTTTTAAAACAGAAAATTAAATAGCAGCTATAATTTTATAAGTTATTAAATCAATTTGCTTTCAATAGGGTCTGTTAGACGCATTCTGAATTTGCCGTTTCTTCTGGGATCTTTCAACAATACCAAAATTCATTTCTAATAGATGGAGGGGAGAGAGGAAGGGGCAGGGAAGAGAATATGCAGAAATATTATTCCACAGTATTTCAAGGACCAGCTGTGACACGAAAGGAAAGGGTGGGGACAGGATCAGTAAACAGCCTTTCATTTCTCCTGCAAAGCAAAACAGAATTAAACCCAGAAACTAGAGCTGGTGAGAAAGCGGGAAGGGAGGCAAAGCAGAAACAGGAGAGGGTACTACTAGTAATTTTTTTAGGTGTTACTTATTAAAAACTAAAACAAAGATCTGAAAACATGGTTTAGGTGGAACCAGGAAACGGAAATATTAACAGTAAACAAGAAACAGACTCCACAAGATGAATAAAGGCTAATAAACAGGTGCTTTATATGCCTTGCAGAAATGGTCTCCACAGGGATCATTTGTGTGAGAAGCAGCTGTTCGGCAGTTCCTGCCCAGGACGGACCTAGCTGCTCCTTCCCCATGGCACCTCCTTGAATATGGGGCTCAGTAGTTCCCCAGAAGGAAGGACTCAGGTGCAGCAGGTCTCTGTGTCCAGGACAAGGGTGGCCTGAACCAAACCTCCGTTGTGCAACACACAGCTATAGCATAGAAATGAGAGTACTGAGCAATGAAAGCCCATCATTGGTCTATGTGGCCTCAACACACACCATGAGCACCTTCCTAGCCCTGATAGGGAACAGCCCATTGGAGGATTGGCACCTTGTTCACCTGAGGGACCCTCTTGCCTTTGCCTGGCTGGAGGTCTTTAACAGAAGAGAGCAGTCAGTGAAGGTAAGACAAGACTTCAGCATGTGCTGACTTCTTTTCTCAAACAAATCTTCTAGACAGCCCTAACACACAGGGACAATGTCTGGAATTGGCATGGGCGAGGTAGAGCCAAGCTCTGCTACACCTTATCCTGACAAGTCACTTCAGCAAGAGAAGTGGGCACCTTGTTATGCTTCATTTTGCTGGGCAGGGGTACCCATGAGCAAAGGTGTGAACTGGACTCCTTTGGCTGCTGTTAGCCATCAAAGAAAGTCTGAGGTGAAAACAGTGGAGTTCAGCACACAGAATCATCTATGTTGGCAATGCCCAAAATCAAGGTATCCTGCTAAGAAAAAAAACAAGGCAAGGAAGGAAATGTTACAAGTAGGAATAACGCAGAGCATGCAAGGCAAAGGCAGTTTTGTACTTCCTGTTCTTGCTCTTTTTGTGTCACAAACATTTATATCCTTGATGGCTCCCAAGCTAGATTTCTGAAGCATCTGCCCGGAGTGGGGACAAAGTTGGGATCTCAGCTCTTTGCTTTCTGCCACTTGGCTGCGGTTCTCGTTTCTGGAAGAGGAGCTGTACAAAGTTTGGCCCAGAGGGTTTGACACATCAGTGGGAAAGAGACCTCCTTATACAAAACAGTGGCCCTTTGAAGTGGTTCTTCATTCCTCCCACTGGAATCCTGGCCGGAGAGGAATTTGGGGGGTGACACCAGCTGACCCACCATGCTCCAAGAGCACAGAAATATACAGCAAATTACTCTGAGCCTGAAGGCTGCACTTGGAGAAACAACTCATCTCTCACTGAATGCTCTTCAGTCAAAAACTTTGTTGCGAGCACGTTTCCAGTACTCAGCAAGGCAGTTCAAAAAAATAATGGAGGAATTCAAAACTGTGGCTGTGTGAGCAAGGTGACAGGCAAGCTGCCGACACTGAGTAACTGGCATAAGGATAAAGAAGATCTACTTGCCGCTTTTGTAGAAGGGAGTAACAAGATGATGGATCTGGATAGAAAACCTACTAACAATGTCCTTCATAATTCAGAGTTTTTAGCTCACTGCCAAGAGCTCTGACTCTCAGAAAGAGAAACCACAGCGATCTGTGATCTGCTCTCACTGCCTATATGCTGCAAATCCACCTGTGTCTATCCCCTGCCCCCGAGCATAGTTATTTGTGCTTTGCCGAAGCGCATCTCACAGGAAGGCAGCTTGTCTTCATCTGAGGACACAAAGACATGGAAAGCCTGTAACTTCTCTTGTTAGGTAATCATAGTTGTTCTTGCCTCACTCCTAAAGGCACGTGCCTCATTTTCTGTTTGAATTTGTCTGCTTTTGGTTTGAAAGCATCCTTGTTACGGCTTTTTCTTCTAAAAAGCCTTTTAATGCCTGTTGTTTTCCAAACAGATTTATGCACCTGTCAAGTCACCTCTGAATCTTTCTGTAGTTAAAAAAGACTGTACACTGTAGTATTTTCCAGTCCTGCTCCCATTTTTTGACTCTTCTTTCAAATCCAGTGCAAAAATCTGCCACATCTGCAGCCAGAATTCCGGCCTCTTTCTCAGTGATGGAAAGCACAAAAGTAAGATCATTTCCTTACTCTTGCTACTCTGCCTTTTTCTTTTTTTTGCTGTAATGTCAAAGTGGACAAGTCACATCACTTTATGATTTATCTGTTCTCATCCCCGAGTCTATTACTGGCTGCCAAACCAGTTCCCCATTTGTCTGTATAGTTTACCTAACATGGCCTTGAATAAATAATTTTCAAATAATTTTTGTGTGAGTCCAACTAAATCAATTTTCCAGATTATTCTACCTGAAGTCTTATTGATTTTTCACTCTGCCAGTCATTTTTATGCTAACAAGAGCAAAAACAGCAGATCATGACAAAAATGTTTTGTCGTTTAACAGACAACTGCATAAACCTTTAGATGTACACCTTGAAAAAAAAAACCCAAAAACTCAGCTGAAAGCACAGCATTTGAACAGTAGTGAGAAAGTGAGTAGATAATATTTTCTTTAATACAAAAAACAGATAACTTTAAATGCTATCAATCATGAGGAATGTAACAGGCTTGGTAATATTTTTTGCCATTAACACAGATGCAAGTCTTTATACTACATAGGATTAGAGCAATTTTTTAGATCTTCATTAAGTATGACAGCTTAGGAATAGACATAGGCTTACTCACTTATTCTTTTCAAATTAAATGTCTTTGTCAGTTTTGTTACGAATTCCCTAATTCCTTCCAGGGGGGGGAAAAAAAATAAAAGGTGAGGGAAATCACATATTAATAGAAAGAATACTTCATTTTGTCAGAGAACAACTTCCTATGAAGTCCAACTACAGTATCTTCCCTTTCAGCCACAGTACAATGTTAAGCCATTGTTTTAAAAATACAACTGTTAATATAGCATTGTAAAATGTTAAGCCAGTTTTAACTGACTTTTTATAAACACTGACCTCAATTAAAATTCTTGAATAAAGTACTCCCTTCGCATTGGAATCTATACTTGGACCTTGACTGGAGTGGCAATTAGTAAAAGCCTTGTAAACAAGTGTGAGACGAGGCTCTAAATTTAAATTTAGGAAGTAGCTGGGACAGAAGCACATAAAATGTAGTGCTAAGCACTCTTCATGTGTGTCTTCTGAAACTTTTCTATAACTGTCCTAGCACTGTGTTCTTTGCAAATGCTTCTTCCACATTACATCTCAGCACACAGCTAAGTAATATTAAGCTGTAACTGAAAACAAATTGGGTTTGTTTAGTCTACAGAACAGAAGCCTGAAGGAAGACCTGATAACAGTCTTTAAGTACAGAAAGGGCTGCTGCAAAGAGCAAAGGAATAATCCATTCTTCATGTCCTTGGAGAGAGGACAAAAAGAAATACACTCAAATTACAGCTAGAAAAATTCAGGTTGGATATCAGGAAAACCTTTTTATCTGCAAGAATCACTAGGCGTGGGAAGAGATTGCCTTGGGTGATTGTGAAATCTATCACTTGGAGCTTCTAAGGAGGGGATAAACAAATGTTTGCCAGCGGTGCAAATGGCAGAGTTGAATTGTTGAGGCTGAATGTGGACTACATAACCTCCCCAAATGTCTGCCAACTCTGTTTTCTATGATGTTTTCCTTTACAGAGTACATTTATACAAAGGAGTTCTGCATATTTATAGAAGCTCACGAGTTCCATAAATCATTTGAAATGTATATTTATTCACAAAATTGCACAAAGATAGAGGAGGAAAGGAAAAAAAGAAAGCTTTTAAGGGCTCATAAAGAATAAGAGTTAATAGTATATTACAAAGGCATGACATTACTGTTCATTGCACCAAGCCCAGAAACTCATAATGCAACATTAAAACAAATATCCTTCACGAAAATATTTCATGATGCTGAAGCAGTAAAGGCATCAAAACCTGTGGATTCAGACCATATACATACAGGTCTCACTTGTAAAGCATAATATTTCCTGTAGTCCATGCTTGTTCTTGACAAAGCTCAAAAGTTCATAACGAGGAGAGCAACAAATGTGTTGTAGGCATCCAGACCAGATGACTAACTTGTAAAACAAGCTCCTCTCCTCTCGACCCAAGGAAAAATATCTATAGGGCTAAACCTAGTGGTTTTAACTATAAGGTAACTTTTTTTTTTAAAGCCACGTACCTGATTTTGTAATCCAGATGAGACATTATTGCCTGAATAACTAGTACACAGTCCTTTGGTGCAAAATTCCTGCAAGAGGATGGTAAAACCAGTCCTTTACTTGCTCATTTTGTAGTCTTTTTAAGTAAACAATGAAACCATTTTTCTTTCTCCTCAAATAGCTCCCAGACCATATTAGTGCCGCATTTGTATTGGCAGTATCATAATATTCAGGATTTTTTCTCAGAAACATCATTTCACACTGACCAGTGGCAACCAAACAATTTGATCTACTTTTGTATTTGCATCCAAACAAAATTTCTATAAAGTCTGTACTAGAACCAAAGGCAATGCACATGTAAACATGTTAATACCTTTTATCTGAGGATCTGAATCAACTTACTTTGATGACAAGCTTACTCTTGACATGAATGAAGGCAAGTATGGTCCCAAATTGGTCATTCACAGCACCAGTCAATGGCAGTTTAGTAAGAACAAGGACTGTATTATAAGGACAAACATTTGGTATGATTCAAATCTTATGCAATATAGAAACAAGCTTAAGGCAAGATTGCTTTTGATGCCTTAGCCAGTCATGCCCATAGTGTGACTTGTCATAAATCTTCCTTGCAGAAAACTACAATGAAGAAGTAGAAGCAAAGGGAATACACAAGTAATGGCTACATACGACAGTGATCACACTAGATGAAAATCAAACGTAGGAAAAATTATTAACTCATATAATAAAATATACACCTGCTACTTTAAGATTTTTCTTATCCTCAAGTTCTTGCCATTTGATGTTTTTTCTGCAGCAAAATATATCTGCTTAAGGGGAATTTGGTTTTGTTTATAAAACCAAAATAAAGTCTATCTTTAGGAAACATATTAGTTAAGCACTCTGTTCCAACATTCCCAGAAATCTACCCAGCTTCCTTCCTCAGTGCTCTGAAAGCAGCTGCGTATGCAAGTTTCCTCACTTCTGAGTTAGCTTACTGAAGCTGTAGACAAAAATCGCAGCACATAATTTTTAAGTTTAATATTCATTCGCATTAAGATGCTTATACATCTCGCTGTGTAGCTACTTGGTATTATCATAACCCTTGTCTTCCCTGCTCTTTCTTCTATCAATATTTTTTTTATTTTTACCCTTATCCACTGCTTTGACCCTTATCTTTATCTTATAAGTTCTAAATTTACCCTTATTTATACATGCAGGGATCTAGCTCAGTTTTTGCATCCTAGAGTAAGTGATTAGCACAAGGGCTGCAGTGAAAATCATTTCAGCTTGTGGGAACCTACATAAAGTTTCACTTGTCTCCTTTGTGAGTCAACATATTGCCTAAGTATCTTGTTGGTTGGGTAACAGCCCTTCATGCATTTGGCTTCATTTTCTAACCTTTAGGGCTTTGATACTATTGCCTGTACTTTTGCCAATATTTTAAAACAATAAAAAAACTACAACATCCAAAAACTAAATGCAAAGCATGTTACTGATGTTTGCAAACTGTGGCTGGCCTGTGCTTTGTGCCATGTGAGTCTAGTGAATATGCAAGTATGAATTTATAATTTAAAGCATATAACACTGACACTAAATAAGGAAAAAAAAGGTGCACAAAGTTTTCAATGAAGTGTGGATGGACTTGCATATAGAAGCATTCCCTGAGCCTAGTTATATAAATAGGCCAGTCTTAGTGTTGCTACAGAGGCACCAACTTGGATGAGGTCAGCTGGAAAACTATTGGAATAATCATTGCAAACTTTACAGGAGGTGATTTTATTTCCAGGAAGAATATTGCGAACAAACTGAACTATATGGCCAAAGAATATTTTTTATACTATTATCATATGTTTCATTGAGAAATGTATAGTTGTTTTCAGTTGAATTCCGTATACTTCTCTGTCCTGCAGCAATTGTGCAACCTATGGTAAACTATCGTGTCATCTGTCTTCAGGACAGTAACATGGAAAGTTATTTATTGTGTGTTCAAAACTAGAATAACAATGTCTACAGAAATTCAGAGAATAATGGGTGTGAAACTGACTTCCATGACCTATAAGCGAAAAGGACACATCTGCAGTCAGAACAGAGATAACTCAACAAAACATCATAGGAAATGATGGTGTTACCATCAATACTTACCCGCTTGCTAGAATTCTGTTTCCCGGGTGGGCTACAGTGGTCACTGACAACATGCAAGAAAGCTGCTATGCTTGATAAAAACAGAAATATAATCCCTCTTGAGGGTGTTATTGTTCTTCACCCCTGTTGTAAAATGTGGGAGTATCAGCTACTGAGCAGCTGTCATGTTACAGCCTCCCAACAACTGGTTCTGTTTCTCTGATGAGTGAAGCAATCCCTAAATATGTACATACATATGTACATAGATATGGTGTTTGTATCTCTTTGGGAATTAGATTTTGAAATTTAACTGTAAGATGTTCTTTAACTGCTATAAACACCCAGCAGTTTTCCCCAAACTACTCAGTCTTGGAAGTATGGCACATTGTTTTCAGGAAAAGAATGCTTATTGAGCTTATTTTACATTTCCTAAAACCTGTTACACGTGAACCTCAGCTGGATAGTGATGAGGAGGTAGTATGTGCCGGCTCATTTATGAAAGAAGCTGGATTATTGATGACAGAACATTATATGTTTCTGTCCCACCAAAAACATAAAAGAATCACACAATCACTCAGGTTGGAAGAGACCTTCGAGATCAAGTCCAACCATAAACCTATCATTGCTAAGCCACATCTAAACCGTGTCCCTCAACACCACGTCTACCTGTCTTTTAAATACCTCCAGGGATGGCAATTCTACCACTTCCGTGGGCAGCGTGTTCCAAAGGAGAATCCATCAGCAGACTTTGGTGGAAAACAACTTTTCTGTGATTAATTCTACAAAGCAGTGGAATTACGCTCTTCTGACTGATGCTTTCTTATTTTCTTGTTACTTTCTACCACTGTGCTTTGAAGAGAAAAGGCATCTCCTCTTTCCATGTACCAAACAATCAAAGGTCTTACCAACAGATTAAGATCTTTTTCACCTGACAAGGTGGTCTCACATGATCTCTCCCATGTTAATGTTCAAGAAATCTCAGCAGTTGCAGGCAGCACAGGATAGCCAACACTGACCTCACCACACGCCCCAGGATGCAGTGGCTGCTGCTGTAAATTAAAGGCATCCCCATTCTATGGGGATTCCTTTATGTCAAGGATAGACTGACTATTTCTCATCATTTTCCAGTTCATAATGCCTAGAATAATGTGAGGGTTGTGCTGTATGCAGTCTGGCACAGCTGTGTTTTGCATGACACCAAGGATATGCACTGCATTACTACATGGGATAATGTGGGAGGAATGTCCTAGATGGAAGGAGTCGATCTTGGCGTGGGCTGCATCCAGGAACAGACCCTGGAACAAATTATCATGTCAACTGTTTCTAGGTCTCCTTTTGGAAGGAAATAGCTAGCTCGCCTCACAACGTAGCCGGGGAGTAAACCAGAAAACAGCTAATAGTTAGTGTGGAAATAAATGCACCCAACTTCACCTTCAATAGGACCAGACTTCAGGGCACATTTGAGCACCACCAAGAGAATAAAGACTCTTTTTCCTCACATTCCCCAGCTTTGAAATGGTTTTGTGATTTGTTTGTTTGTGATTTTGTCTTTTTGATATTGCCATCCCGGCAATAGCCCAGTTGAGTAGCCTGGAGCAGCATAAACTGCACTCTGCTGTAACAATAACGAGCCCTACAGTAATTCTGGCTGTTTACAGATTAACACCCAGAAACACAGACCAACTGAGGAGGAACCTCTGCCTTTCCTACCAACAGATATCACTGCTGAGGGTAACATTCCCCTCTTCAGCTAAAATATTAACCGATGTGGAAGAAAAGTTGATGGCATAAGTAAGTTGTGCTTTGATGCAGCGTACTGAAAACTTCAGTCTAGCTCTGTCTTTGACAGGGACCCATCTCCAGAGAGCGGGGTGTATGGGTGCAGCAGCCAGTCCTGTTCATCTGACGAATTACAAACCAGCTGAGCATTTTTCAGCTTAGTCATCTCATTCCTGCAGATAATAATCAAGCCCAGAGGTCACAAATGCATGGGAGGGTCTCTCCTCCTGGCACGCAAGACTGGCCAGCGACTGCTGACAGAGCTGTAAGTGCTGTATCGCATGCTGTGGTGAAGCAAAGCAAAGCAAATCCAAACAGGCCAGCAGCACAGGCAGGAAAGCCTGAACTTTACACTAGAGTAAGCATTCTGTCTTTCTTACCTGCCTTCACAGCACTCTAGAGCTCTGGAGGAATTAAGCACATCTTTGTCTTTTCTCAATGGCTACATTTACAGTCATTTCTACGTTATCCCATGCTTCTCAGTTGAAGGTCTTCAGCCTTCGACCTTGAGGTGGGGAGGCTGGTTGGAGGAGACTCACTGGCACCCTCTCTCTCTGCCACGTGGAGACCTCTCATGATTCAGGATCTCAAAAACAGGTTACGACACTCCTTCTCTCCAGCTGGAAAAAGTGCACCTAGAAGATCAAAGAACAATGTTCCCAGAGCATGGGACTCACACCATCCCACCAGCTCCCCTCTGGGACACTCTCATATTCAGCAGGTGACTGCTCTAAGCGTCTGAAATGCCACCCTCCAAGCACCTCTCTCCTGTATGCAAAACCTGACTCCTGTGCTCTTCCCCCTCATTAAACACACTTACCACCTCTTTGGGGCTTCGCTCTGTTTATATCCGCTTCTCCTAACACTCAGCTTCTGTGTCAGCCTTTGGCACATTGCCCACTGCTCCAGTTCCAAACCCCCTTGATTGCCAAGGCCTCAGCCAGCCTGATGCCCCAAGGTGTTTCATGCTCAGTAGGTGCCTGTTAGGATTCAATGACCACCTTGTCACGCAGTCTCATCAAGCCAGCCTAGGATGACAGACAGGTATTCATGACACAGCAATTTTCATAGCGGTAACTCCATAACAATTTCATCGTCTGAGTTTGCTGAGTTCACTAAACCAGCATGCTGGCCACATTGGAAGCAAGATGTTAAGGACTATTTCATTGTACAGACCGGATTATTACTCTCTATCATTTGATTATGGTGACATCTATTCTCTCGCATTTCTTGCTTCTTAAAACTATTGACTAATAATGTAAGATAACTGCCTTAAAACACATAAGAGCTCAGCAAATAGTTTTATTTTAAGAGTTAATATAGGTAGTATATAGTTTTAAGTCAGGTATTCACCTCAGTTTCAGTAAGAATGATGTCCCACCTTTGGAAACTCCTTGAACACCCTTTTCATAGCAGCATTGAACTAAATTTCTGCCCCAGGGATACTTGCTCTCCATTTGATTTTATCTTAATGCTACAGGTGATTATCCAATATTAAAATATACATGCTGTGCTATTTCTTTCAAATAGTTGTTTGTTCTAAAGATAAAAGGGATCCTGCTTTGCTTCAGATTATGCATTACCCCCATCAACGGCATGAAATTTTGTGGGTTGTTTATGAACTAGGACTTTAGGTCAAATACTACATATGTGTTGAGAAACAGGATGGGAACTGATTTAGTTGTTGTGGAGAGAAATGCACCTTTGTCAAGCGTTCTACCCTGAGCAAAGCGGTGACTTAGTCTTTGACCTATTCTCTTTCAAGTAATAGATGTACACTATGGATTTCACATAACTTAGTTATGATGATTCTGGATGGGATGAAACAGATTCTGACTTCTGGCTAATGTACTTTGTACTAGAGATACTAGTTGTAATGGTGGGGATGGAGAATACTGACATAAAAAGATGCAGCCTTAAAAGTTACTGTTTAGTATTTTTTCATTATTTTTTAATTACTATTTTATTCTTAGTAACAGTTGGACAGTAGACAAACCACTGGTTTGACTGTTTAGCTGCAAGGGCTATGCAGTTTAGCTTTTACTCTGTTTTATCCTGAAAGATGTCCTATCAGCCTTGGCTAGCAGCCCATCTTAGTTTGGGAGCTAAGTCTACAGCACCCCAAGTCAAACTCTGTATACATTTCATCTTGGCACGCTGTCTGTTTATTTAGTTTCCAGGCAGGCACACAGGGTTGAGGTAATAAGACCAATGAACCAATTTTCCTCAGGAGATCTGAGCTATCATTTACAGATGTGCTTTGGGCTTTTTTGATCTCAAACATCTAAAATCCATCCTTGTAAAAGCAAAAAGTGAGAACATTTAGTACGCTTCTGGTGCCATTGCTTCTTTCTTCCTTTCTTTTTGACACATAGACCCAAAGGAAAAAACTAATGGCATGTTTTTGGATTCAGGATTAAAGCAACTATGAGGCACTGTGGACATGGTTTGTGCTTGTAATTTGGGGAATTTGTGGCTATATGGAAATTAAAATTTTTGCTTGGAAAGGCTGACAACAACTACAATATATTTAGTTAAAATACCAGATGTACCTACTTCTCAATTAAATGCTTAGACTGACATTCTTTAAAATGGAAAACACATGCTCTTTGTAATTCAAATATATCCACATCAGGGCCCCTTCCAGTGTGTTCTAAAAAGTCATGTCCTGATGGAACAGCAAATAAAAGAAAATTTCACCACCAGAAAAAGAGGTCAGATTAACAGAATTTCAGGTGCAAGAGTGTTTTACATCACTGTCTTTCATACTTAAGAAACCACCTGCAATTGCTCAGGATCCCAGGCAGCATTGCAACATACTCCATAGGTTTGTCATCTTCGTGGTCCTTCTGAGGTCATCATGTGGCTGCTGTGCTGGAGAAAAGGAGAATTAATCCAAATCACAGTTTCCCAGAGCAGCACCCTGTAGAGATGCAGCTGACAACTCCTTTTCATCCACTCTTTTCATCTTGGGTCTCTATAAACCAAAGAGCAGAGCTGTTGGCAAATTCCTACATCTTCAGTAAAAAAATCTGAGAAAAAATAGTACTTTACAAATAGAGCAAAATGTCCCTGTATAAGAACTACTTTCAGATAAGGCGAGATCCCTGTCCTGTCTGACCTCACCTCAGCCTGAAGTCTTGATTCATCTGATATACATGGCTTCAGCTGCCTGTCCTCCAAATTTCACCTGATTCCTCTCAAACACTGAAACACTCTCCAATATCAGCGGTCCAGAACTGTGCCTTTCCTCACTCTGATTTAAGAATGGGAGGATGCAGGCAGCCATGGATTTGGCGAAACATGGAAATCCCTATAAAATCATGAGATATTAAATTAGGTATGGCAGGTATAGAGGAATAGGCATGTTGAGTTTGGAACAGTAGCTCACCTCACTTGTAGTGGACAAATTCACTCGTGGTACAAAAGTATGCATTAACACACCCCTTTCTTTCAAAACAAAAGTAAAAGGAACAATCTATAAATCAGAAAAAGCTCCAAATGATGATTTTCATCTTGAGCTTCTGCAACAGTCTAAGCTGGATGTCATCAGTTTTGTCTTTACATATGTGTAAAATCATACACTGCTCGAACACGTTTGTCCAACGGTGGATGAAATACAGATTTTAATACAATGTGGAGCACTGGAACTGAACTCATTCACAGCACAGGTTTGATCTAAGCCATTTTTCATCAGCTGTGCTGTTCCAAAAAACAGCTGATGTTCCTTTTGACTGTGCTCATCAAGATCTTTCTGAACCAACTGCAGCAATGCTTCTGTGAGCAAAGGATTGGCTGCAGTAGATGCACTGATCGCTATCGAAAGCCAAACACTGAACCTTCAATATGTCTTGGGGCTTCTCTTTGGGACTGCGGTAAGTTAAATTTCTCTCTAATGTTTGTGTATATTCGTGGGTGCGAGAAACTGAATCATTAGTTACACTAAGGAAAACAAACTTAGAATTTCCTCAAGTAGCTTGGTTCACGTGACCTTGCTTGTGTTTTCTTAGGAATTTTTCCTGGAAAGCTCAGGCGTCCTAACCCTCTGCAACTTCAGTTTTTCTGATGGATTTGATCCCAGAATAAGCTGTAGTTTTCAGATGGCTGGATGGAAAATTTTCTGTGAACCTGTCTCTTATTGCTGAAGCATCTGGCCTGTGAAGACTTTTCAACGGATTGTCTGGGACTTCTCTGTTGTCTCAGAGATGAAAAGAACACTTATTTCTGTTTTTCGTTTTAGCTGTCTTGCCTCCCAGTTCAAACCCTGTTTCAGACTCTCACTGCAGACTTTACAGTGCCCTATACGGTATGAAAACCAAGATAATTGTCAGAGAAGGAACTCAATGTCTCATGAGCCAATTTTATTGGAAAGGAAACATTTGCCTATCAATATAATTAGTGTTTCATATTTCACAATGCCCTAGTACAAATATTTTGTTTGGAAATTTTTAATTCATCTTCAAAACCATTCTAGTGATATCTCTTCAATTAGAAAGAAGTTACAGGACCCTATTTCCTGGTTCATCCTGTTGCAATGAGATTGCTACACACAATGCTAAATCTGATGAATTAGCAGCACTATGAAAGCACTGCCTGTGATTGCTATAGATCCACAGATTTAAATTCAGTCATGTACCTTCAAATGCTAATACAATATATACACACCAAATGAGACAGTGAAATTTTTATGGCATTTCCTCTAACCTTGTACACATAAAATAATTTTCTCTTAATTGGATAAGGTTTTTGACTCATCTGCTCGGTGTCCTCACACTGTGGTTTTTTTTCTTTTTCAATACACGTCACATTATTTAGAGTCATAATTTTTATTATTTCATTGTAAACAGTCAGGTCTGAGAACTTGTGAATGACTCTTGAAATATGAGGCTAAAATGCGCCTTAAAGCATGGTTGTTAAAAATCATAGTGTGAGTTGCCATTTGAGAAAGATGTTCTTCAGGCAGAGAACAGCCCACCAGCTTCCACTTGATCTGCAGAATCATTTTGCAGTGCAAGCCCTGACAATAATTCATGCTAGCAAGTGCTTTCCTTCTAACTTGCCTTTGTCCTTGCTTCCAAGAATAATGAAAATGTAACATACTCACAAAAGTTTGTCAGATAAATGGAAATTAGACCCTTCAGACTCCCATTGCAATCAGTGTAATCAACTGGCAAGCAAAATTCATTTCACTGCATGACACATAAATATCCTTTGACGGCAAAATGTAGATACCAAACAGTTACCATACCAAGCTACATGACACCTGAATGTGCTCAATCTGTCCCACCAACACTGAGAAAATAATTCACATCACCATTTTTCATAACACTGGGAAGTCATAAGAGAGAATGTCTAATCTTGAACACGAATGAAAATCATGATCAAATTATCATAAACCTTTTGCCTCCATATTTTATAGTTTTCTACAATTTGTTTTGTATACGAAACTTGCTTGGTAAGGGGATATTTCTTTTTTTTTTGGGGGGGGGCAGAGGGAGCAGGGCAAGGCTTTGGTACTGCATGATCATAAAGGAACAGCTGTAACTTGAAATAATATCTGCCATCTTATCCAACAGAGTTACACCAGTTTCTACAGCTGATAATCTGAATCATTGTTTGTCACCAAATATTTGCCTTCCATTACTGTCTAAAAAAAATACTTCTAAATATACTTCAGTCATCTAATCAGAGGGTTGATTATTTCCTTGCCCTATGAATCAGGTGAGTGATCATACATCAAGAATAAATAATTGAGAAAAGGGAGGACTCAAAATCAACAATCCACAAGCAACTGGTAGGAAGAAAATTGCTGAATGTACTCTGTGACATATTGTGATTAATGCATTTGTAGGTATCATAAGCTTCCAATTGTTTGTGAGTATAAACAAACATAAAGAACAGTATTTTGTAATATAAAATTGTTCCAGGGAGCACCCCGTCTGCTGAAGTGCTAAATGTATGCAAGACCACATCTTGAAAAAACAGACCTTTATTTGAAGCAAGGGTATGAACTATTTCTAGTAGTGAAAAAATTTCTTTTTATTATTTCTTTTTATTAGTAATAATTATATATTTTTTTTTCTGCAGAGTGTGACTTCTTAACTTAACAAAACACATCAGGTGTTTCCTGAACCATCATCAAGACAGCTTAAGAAAACCTCTGCAACTGGGTGTACATCAACAGTCTGCTTCCCCTCAGCCTGCCTTCGGTCACCACCTAAACCTTTTTTTCATGCAAGTCTGCGAGCCCATGCCCTGCTCAGGACAAAATCACTGAGTGACTCTGCCTTTTGCCTTGCCGAGTGTCAGAAAGCCACGTGAGGGCAAAACCACCTCTCTCTGAAGTGTCGATTCTAAGCTTTTGCACTTGAGGAGAAACGTGATAAATTCCCGCCGTTTACAACCACTGATTTGCAGGGTAAATATAGCCGCACAGCTGAGACAATCACATGTCAATTCATTGAATTTTTTCCAGGCACATCAGATTTCCCCATGCTTCCTGATTGTTCAGCATCCATTCTGTAGAATTAGTGTGACACTAAGGACACATTAGAAAATTTATAAATCCTCTCAGTTCTGCAGAAAAATAAAACTACATTTGCTGATCATATCCTATGACTAGCACTATAATTTCACAATTTTGATGAAATCATGGATGGAAGAGTCAACACAAGAGTCAATGCAAGAGCCACAAAAATAGGTAAGTCCCATCAACTAGTAACACTTAAGCAGTCAGAGACAAATAATGACTCTGTATTTCATTCCTTTATCTTTCTTCTTAATTTCTTTATTTTTTAAATTTTTACCTCTTTTCTTTTCTTGTTTCTAAAGGTCCTTCTGAGTTCCTTGTTTCCGTCTTGTAGTCAGACATGGCTTCTAACATACTAGGACTCAGAAAAATTTTTATAAGGGCAACAAACATTAGTGAAAACACCTAGGAGCAATTTGAATTACTTGAAGACTTAAAATGAGCACTTTCAAAACTTGCCTGTGAGAGGAAGAAGACCTGTCAACAGAAAAGTGACTTAAATCATAAGGTATTTTATTAGTCTGCATTTTCTACCATGACTCAGTTTTAAATCAATTGAGGAGAATATTGAAATTATGGTCTCAAAGAAGTCTTAAATTTTCCTTTATCATAGGGCAGGGCACTGTGAGAAAGCAAGGTAATATAGTATCTTAAACTATCTCCCATATTTGGGTATGTAGAAGAGGGATGAGCAGGAAGGAAGGGAAAGAAAAGTACATGGGGAATTTAAGAAAACCCATCCAAATTCTGCAGCTGACTTTAGCAGGCTGAACTTAACATTCCTGAGGTGGGAAACACACAGACACCTGAGCCACTACTTTAAATTCTAGGTGTTTCTACACTTGAAAGTATTGCTGCTTGCTTCTTTGCACAAGTATTTCTATCCAAGAACAGTGTGATCTTCTTAATCTGAACCCAAGAACAGTTAGTTGATCAGAACCAACTCCTACTATATTTAACTAATTAAAATTTCAACTGCTTAGCAGCATAAACATTTGGTCAAATACACATACATACAAAAAATGTGTATGGCTATCTACCAAGGAAACTCAGTGGATACTTTGAACTATTTGAAAAAATAGTTAATTGAATGTGATAGGGGGTTTAATGAGCACTGCACACTTGTAGACCTTCCCTTTCTCGTCAATGAGGTGTCCCAGAAACACCACTTGCACATATTCTCAAAGTGCCCAAATCATTTGAAACCTTGCTTTAGTACATCAAGGATCTGAGGCTGCAGAAAGCCTTCAAACCCAGCCAGCGTAGCTCTTGGGGGTGTTTTTCAGCACAAGATCTAACAACAACGTAGAATTACAACAGGCTCCAGGAATTTCTGAAAAACTGCTGGTTCTGCTTTTCTTCTGTAGCAGTTTAAAACTGGTGGGCACAGCAAGTGGCCACAACAGAAGCCACTAGCTGTGGGAAATCCTATACAAAGTCCTGGGCAAGCAAAATATGATGAGGGGTGGAAAGATTCTTTTTCCCAATATTTAGTTTGGTAGCAGTTTGGGGGATGAGCATATTTTGTGTGTATCAAAAGGTATACAGAAGTACAAGAGCGTTACTGAGATGTGATCTCATTTTAGTCTGCCCTGCTTTAAGCAAAGAGATCTAAGTGAAAAAATGGCTTCTTAATCACTTCCTAAGTAGAAAAAGAAGAGTCAGAAGAGTAAATGTCAATAATTGTCTGAAAATATCTAATCTGGGGAACTGCAAGAACCCAGATTGCAAAAAGGACACTACCTGCAACCCCAGTGTGAGTCTTGGACTGCTTTAGAGAGGAAACTGCGCAATGAAAATACTACTTTCATTCTATGATATGTGTTGCAAAATAAAGCCCTTCTTCTGCAGTTTAGTGAGCAGAAAGGCAGTATTCTAACTGCATTTTGGCATTTCAAGTGATTTTTAAAAGTGAACTCTAATTGAAGCACTAACTTACTTTCATAATGTCCAAGACAAAAGTAGATACATTTTCTACCCCAGACCATCTTCTTGTTTTCAACGTGTTAGGTCTTCCTGGACCACTTTTTCCACAGTCTTGCACCCACACCTTTTGTAATTTACTACAAATATAGTTATTTCTAAATAAATTAAAAAATAAACATACTCTGGAGGAAGGAAAACCCCTAATCTCAAGTAGCTTCCCTGTACAGATTCTAAATATTCATTTAGAAAATTCATTCTTTGTCTTTATTTTGTCACATGTCCAAAAGGCAACCAGGACAACATTTTCAAAAATGTTCATGTGACTGGGGATCTAAGGCTCATTGATTTAGGGTCCTTTGAAAGTGTCTCTCTCATTTAGCATGAAGTTTTTAAAGCAGTTTTTAAAGTTGATGAACTCTTTCAGTCCTCAGTGATTCCAGATTGTTTTACAAATCCTGTGTTCACTTAGAAGCTTGAGACACTTATATCAATACTTCAGACTATATTTAGAAATCAGTTTTAAGCACCTCAGTTGGAAATTTTTGGTTTATTTAGTCAAGTAATTATGCTACAGCTGAAAAATAAAGCACGGTAAGACCAGTCCAAAGAATAACTAATCTCATACACCAACTCGCTGATACCAAGCCAAGACTGCTAAAAAACTTCATAAAAAAGAACTGCAAAATTTATAGGGATTTAGTAGGTCACACAGACCACCTGCCTGCAAATCAAGGACTATTCATTGCTATCAGATCATCACTGCTGTGAACTGTCTAGCTTTGACTGCCTTGGAAGATTTTACTGTCACCCCTCCTAAAGACACCATAGCCCTTCTAAGCTAACATGATATTTTAAAATTGTAATGTGGCAGACAAATATATTGTACTACTTTAGGGGAAAAAAAAGAATGCTATTTTCCCGTTATAGAGAGAATGATCATACTACACATTGTACTTTCTACAATGATTTAATTAAAAATTTCAGTTTTGAAATGGAATTCTTTGGCCCTGGGGAATACCTTTGTTTGACATAAACCTGTTTGTTTTCTCCTGATCTGTAGCCTGATATTCATGTATAAATATGGCCCAGCATGGCAATTATTGCTGTTTCATAAGGTACTACAATCTCTAGTTACATGTGCCCACTTGGACTGTTTTGTAAAAAGCTAGAAAACATTGAAAGGAAAAGACGTTTTTTTAATTTAATTTTTTGGCAGCAGCCTGTTTAAACATTGCGACTCAGAGCACCAAGGGATCAATAAAAACACATTTATCTCTCCAGTTCCTTAAAATGAACTCTAATCCTACTTTCTGCATTTCCTGTTTGCAAGAGGGTGGGAAGAGATTTCTAGGCAGCAGTGGAAAAAAGAATCCCACAGGTTTTCAAAACTTATTCTTAATTATAGATTGAGAAAAATCAAGTTTTCATGACATTTTCAACAGCTGTAGGAAGACAATTCTGTTTGAGTTGCTAGAGATGTAGTTCTAGAGTTTGACTGAATTGCTCATAAATTATTATATATAAAGAAAATGCTTCTGCAGAAGAGAAAAAAATATGAAACCAACAAACACATTACTAACAAAAACCAGACTACCAGCTGACTATTGTAATCTTCCTGAGTTTTTTGAGTGATAAAGATGAAGGTAATTTCACTTGAACCTGGAGATTCCTTCAAAACCGTTTACGTTGGAAAGACAACAGTGAAGATTTGGATTACCAGGCATTCTGGTATTACAGTGAAATAGGGCAGTAAGAGGCATTCGTGTCCATAGAAATCTGCTGAGAAACGGTGCATTTTGACCTTTTCTCCAAAAATTTTGTCTCAAATACTTTGTGAAGATATGATATGTCTACTACAACGAAAAAATATTTTCCAAACTAAAGGGTAGAGAGACTGTCCTTGAGCCAGAATTACAGCACAGAGCTATTGGGATATGCCCTCAGGATCTGATCACGACTGGCAATAGATCATAACTTAATCTGACACGTGGGTTGAATCAATTTACAGACAAGTTTAAATCTCTTAAGCCAGTACCCCATGGGAGAGCAGAGAGAATATCCTTTTTGATATGACTAGTTTCCAAGTCTCTAGAAGCAAGTATGGTAATTAAAAGCAATGGATTTGCCTCTGACTGAATGCATGAACTCATCACCATTCTATTATTAATTTGTACCTTCAGCAATGCTGCCTCAGACTGTTCCCCCGGAGTCAGGAGGTTAGCTTGAACTTGCTGAACGAAAACACAGTGGTCTTTGCCTTGCAAATGTCAGCTCTTTCCTACCTCTTGTCCATCCTCCATAATTTACTCAGACAATGTACCTGGATACCCAATAATTTCAGCATCTTACCTTCTAACCTCCTTCAGTCAGTAATTCAGCTGTCTCCACAATGGGAGTTTTTGTGGATTAGCTGACACAGCCTTTAAAAAAAAGTTCAGGGCACTAAATTACAGAAATTCTTGCATCCAAACAAAGCAGAAAGAACTCCATCATTTTGGGGGAGAGCTGAACAAGTACACTTTCAGGAACTATGGATTTGCTTCAGTTTTTCTGCCCATGAAATAGCCTGAAGAAGACAAGTCCATAAACTAATCTACTTCATTCTAGATTTTTTAATATTATTATATTTTTTATGCATGCAAATGCTTAACTTTTAATTGGTAACAAGGTTAGTTCTTTGGGTGTTCAATATTCGGCAGTCTAGTTCTTAAGATTAACTGAGATACTAATAAGTCATGTAACATGTTTTCCTTCACCTGGCTGGATGAGACTACAGCCTCTTCCAAAACAAATATTCACATACACAAATGGAAAAACAAATCAGATGATTAAAGTCCATTTACTTAATGTGTCAATGCTCATGGAAGATAAAGACAAAGTGTCATTTGATGGAAATTACCATAAAAATATTTATTTGAATATTTTTTCTCCATTCTTCCAGCATTAATTACAATGGCAGAGAGGTAAAAAAAGTACTGTTGTTAAAACATATTTGTGAATGTAAGAAATATTCATTATACAAACACACCAAACTGGGATCTTTTTGGCTGGATGGCCGTTATATAAAATCAACATGAAAACATTAATCGCTGCAAAATTTCCAAAGAAACACATAAAACATGGCAAGGAAAAAGGCCATTTTATCAGGGCTATTAAAAAAAAAAAAAAAAAAAAAAAAGAGAGTTAGTTTTAAGTAATTTTATCCAAGGAATGAAGAGACATCAGATCTATAGGGAGGCAGAAACAGATCCACACAATAAGGTTGAAGGAGCTGAGGACAGATCAGATCCTGAGTTTATGTTGCTGTAACTAGAAACAGAATCTGGCCCAGCATTTTGTGGAAGGATGCCGAGAATTTTCTTGGCATCTTGAGTTAAAGCCGTAGGTGGTTAACAGGAAGATTAAGGTCAAACAAGGAGACCCTTAGTTGGCCTTGGTTCCATCAGATAAGACAGCCCACCAGGCAAATGGCAGTCAGATTTCAAGATTTAAAGGGCTACTCTTCACTGGAGTTCAAGACTCTGTCAAGCAGAATGCTACATTTCTAGAATAACATGAGTTTCTCCAAACACTGACATTTAATCATTCTTTATTAATGTGCCAAGCTATTGAATTAAAAGCAGCGTTCCCATCATAAATTGAGCTCTCTTTCATTCCCACTGTGCCAGGCACATATAATATATATCACGTGGGTGAAGCTCGAAAGAGGAATGTTTATTTAAGTTACATCTTCCCCATAGTTTGGGTTTGTTTGCTATCCGCAGTTGAGCAATGGGATTGAGGTGCTGAGAATATGTTAGTGGGCTGGTCGAGAGCCACCTCAGAGGGGATAAATCAGTAGCAGAGATAAATGAGCTTTTATGAATCTTTTTCCCAAGGCTTCTACAACATATATTCTGGGTCCTCATTTTTTCGTTACAAGAAGGGAAAAAAATGTATCTAGTTCAAACAACTAACTGAAAATCACAAAAAATCAAGAATCTGTATATATATAATACATGTTATAATCTGCAAGTCAAATTAAAGCCTAGGATTTCCTATGGTCCAGTTAACCTGTGTAGAAAATACAGACTTCACAGCTGAATTTGCTTCAAATGGAGAGTGTGACACTGTTAAGTTTCATAGCTATTTCATGAGTTAATTCTGCCCAAAAATGTATCCGGGAAAAAATGACACGGTATTAAATTACTGTCCTACATAGTGTATTCTGGCTGCCAGTCATCAAGACTTTGGAGAAGGAAATATACTATTATTATTTTCCTTTCACAGATGCCAGAGCCCAGATTATTGGCTCATATTCAGCTGCTTTTTTGTTACTCCCATTAAGCACCTTGCCCAAGAATTCTTTGGATTTCTACCAGCCTTGGGATGATAAGAGTTTAGCCCTCTGCTGAATGATTTCCTTTTCCTATGTCTAGAAACCACTGAAGACAGAGTCCTTACAAATATTCATCTCATATTTCTGTGGGCAAAGTAATATGAACAGTCACCTACGTGCCATGCATATAAATGCAACATGCTTTCCCTGCATAAGGGTGCAGCTACCCCACTTGACGTTTGATCCTCTTTCAGTTATGACCATAACCTCATCCAGAAGCAATCTGATGTTAGTACACACCAAGTCCTGTCCTGCAATACAAGTCTAAAGCATCCATCTTTTTGCCGTGTCAGACTAAGAGGCAGCTATTGATGCAACTCATCGGCCTCTAGAAGGTGTCACTGAAATTAGACTGCTCTCTGAGATGCTATAAAGCCAACAATCATTTCCAGGTCTTCGTCTGTTGCAATGAGTCATCTATCTACTCATTTCACCCCATTTCAACAACGCCTTTCCCAAGTGTTTAAGAATCCCAACAAATGAACACGTCAAAAAGTCACACTTTCATTCTACCCAGGCAATTAATGAGGAGCCTGCTCATCTGTGCAACCCCTTCAGGCTAATCATTTTTCTACTTGCTAACAAATCCTGCCTCCTAGATGAACCAATGAGTGGAAGCACTGAAGTGACCATGCAGTTCTGAATTAAAAGCTGGCTTGCATCTTCCCAGCTTGGAGCATGGGCACAGATAGCACATGACAGTCAGCACTTACTGAGCAGCATTCTCTGCAGATAAAACATTCTTTGTACTGCCACATATACTTTTTCTGTAACATAATGAAGAGATCACTTCAAGAAGTTACAACTGTCACATGTTAATGCTTCCTCTTTACAGAAGACAAAGCACAGAGCCCAACTGCTGCATACTGCAACAAACTCCAGATATTTATTTGCCAAGATAACAGCATTTTTATTATGAAATCACTTTATTCTGGGAACTGTATTTTTGATGCAGGCAATAGATGTTGCCGTTGTCTCTGACAGATGACTGTTTTGGGGAGGGGATTTGATGTATCTCAGCAGATCAGTTTTATTAATGCTCACTCTGGCTGTCATACCAGAAGGAGTCTTTATTTAATGCCACTGTAATTCAAAGGATAGCTTATCTACAGACAGAATATTTTTGTTACAATGTTAAACACTTTGAAAGGGGAATGAAATATTCACTGAGTAAATGTAAGACCACTAGCACAAAAAGATCACATGGAAAGGGGAAATATGGGGGGAAAAAAAAAAATCAATACTTACACATACATATTATGTATTTATATATATATATAAGATTATTTACAAAGAAATATCTTCTTTTGGGATAAATTTGTATAATATGTAATATTTGGATAAAAAGGAGGTTTTATTTTCACCTGAACTGCACACACGCAGGCCTTCCAGAAGTAAATATTTGATCACTTCTGTAAGCATTAATACTGTTTAAAATATTTCTAAATACAGAAGGAAAACATTAATTTATTCTAAGTAAGGAACATTTATAAGATTTATCTTCTACAAATCTGTCAAGAACTGCAATCAGTTAACAAGTATCGTATTTGAAAACTTGGTAGAAAAAACCCCAAAAACTTAGGCTAAAAGAATTTTTGTTATCAATCTGCTTATTCAAAAAAGACATAGCAAGCAATGCAGTTTCCACATGCTCTAGTCTTTGCTTTCCAATGGGAAGGAATCTCTTTTATGATATTTGAAAAATGTCTTTCTGTGATCACTAAGTTTTGCTCTAGTCTAGCTAGGCAGTCAAAGTCCTCCAGGAAAGACTGGATCCTGAGCCTGAATGAACTCTTAAACATTATCTTTCTAAAGACAAACATACACTCCATAAACTTGTCATTGTTCTAAACATCTGTTTAGACTCATGAACAGCTTTTCAGCCAAGTCCAGCAATAGGGAGGTTGACTTAGTACGTGCACTAGTTCTTTACTTCTTGCAAGCCACAAAATATTTCTATAGTCAGTATGATGTACCACAAAGAATAACAGTAACTAATCTTGCACAGAAAAACTCAAAACCCCCAAAATAATAACTTCTCTACTGTCTTGTTTTCCCATCCTTGTGTAGATATATATATATGCTAGTCCAACCACACAGTCTGAAAACAGGTGGATCACGCCCTACATTTCTTCTGAATGAGTTCATTAGCCAATGTATTATAGTCTTTGTTGGTTTTCCAGCTCAGTGGGAAAAAAAAAAAAAAAAATCAAGCAAAACAGAACTGCAACAAAAAGACCTAAGAAAAGTGTCATTCCAGGATATCTTTTAGGTGAGAATGTAGGTACTTACATTGAAGACCACTTGGTTATGTTCGAGGACATATGTCAAAAGGCTGTTCTTGCCACTGACCCAAAGGTTTTCACCTGCTAGACTCTGAGCCCCTGGTTATCTATAGGCTACTTTTAAAGGCTTTGCAAATGGTGATCAAGAAACACAAGGCTGCCGCGACACACTCTTTGTTTTCCTCTTCAGGAAGCATGTAGTTTGAAAACCGCCACACTGTGTTACAGAGCAAGGCAGTTCCTCCTTTTTCTTTCTACATTTTGTAAGAAAGGTACATGAATGAGCCCTTCAAGAATCTGACGCCATGTCTGGATTGTTGATGTATGTAATTCACAGCAGACCCCATGTTAGTGGATCAATCATCTATTTCAAAGCAATTGGAACCTGGGCATTGCCCCAAAATGCATGTGCCAAGATACATCTTGGTCAAACTTCCTCTTGGCATTTCTAGGAAACGAGTTTAAACAGCTCATCATGATGTTTTCTGTGGATCTTAATTTGAAAACTTAAGTCTTTCTACAAAGTTCAAGTTCAGATCTGTACTCAGAGTCACCAAGTCCTCTGCTCACTAGATTGTCCACGAGTTAGACCACGAGCCCCATGATGCTGAGACCTAAGGGCTTGAGAAATCTAGTGATCAGTGACTTTCACAGCACAGTTGTCCCCCTTTTAAAGAAGATGAGACAAGGCAAGAACAGGTAACAGAGACAAACATGACATGACAAACGAAAATGAAACATAAGGAAAACAAACTGCACATGTTTGACATTAAACAAGAATGAAAAGTGGGAACATTTTTTTGTGTGTGGTTGGTTAATGATGATTCATTGAATTATAGGGTTTACCAGGGCCTGAACAGATAACATGGCTTAACAATGGTTTTCATAACAGTGGGATGGAAAACAATGGGACAGAAGGAAACACATTTGAACTAACCTTCATAAAGTTGTTGAGCAGGTCTGTCGGTTACAATATTTCCCTTCCGAGCTTGGATGAACTCAGTATCTGATGGGGCTGGACATTATCTTTTCTTCAAAATTTCTATTTAAATGAGCCCAGGGAAATTCTGAGTGTGTTCGAGAGGCAAAGAATTGAGAGGCATTTGAGAACCGAATGTGAGGCTCGACACCTTGCAGTCACATGCTCCCAAGGAATGAATTAAAGTGTAAATTTAACCTAGTTAAAGATGTTATTGTTTCTATGCTGGATCTAGCATGGAGCAAAACAGAACCTCTCAGAGAACACGTACAATTTATTCAATGCTGTGCCCCACCCTTGGATTAACATTTTAGCTTTCTGTTGCTGGCAATCTTTCAGCCAGAAATGTTGGTCCTGAGAAACGTAAAATGAAAGTTTAATTGCTGGAATAAAATATATTTTCTAGCCCCAAGACCACAAAGCAGAGCAAGGCCAAGATACAGAACACTGGGTGCAAAACTAGTGTGTAGCTAGCTGAGTGCAGTTCCTTCATGTTTGGGGTTTTTTTAAGCTCTGCTTTTCATTTGGGAATGGCTACTTCTGTCCCTCACAAATGCCACCACTCAGGAGAAAATACTAGCAGCTCAATGGTTGATCTTCCTGGATTTTCCATAAAGACTCTGGGACTGATGTAAGGTGTAGGGTTTAATGGACTTTTCTGTGCACCTGATTATTATTTCCAATACTTTTGGCTGGTGTGTGGCATTTCCTCACTGTGTCATGCTGGAGGGCAAAGTTTATCAATTTTAAGCTTAATCATTCCCAGCCATCTGTAAGGAGTCCCTTTCCTTAGCATTCTTTCAAATTAAAAAAAAAAATAAAAATTAAAAAGCAAATAAGTGCATGGTGGTTCCTCAGGGGGTTTTGTTTGGGTGGGGTTTTTTTGGTGTTTTTTTCTTCCTGTTGTTTTTTTTAATACAGGACTATAGACTACAAGTAATAAATCTCAGGGGCTTTACTATTTAATCAGATGCCAGCTACTCTGAGGAGAGGAGGCAGAACTAAGTGGATTTTTTTAGGGAAGACAAATTTTATTTTCCTTGTGTATTTGAAGCATTACACTTAGAACAAACAGAAATTTCCTCACTGAATTTACCTGTCACGGTACTACTTCCATTCATATATAGGACTATCAAATATTCACCTCTTCAAGAAGTTTATACTCCTGGAATCTTTAAACTCCACATGGAAAGAAGTCAGATGTCTGTGTGCTGAGTACAATATGTTGGCAATTTTTTCTACTTTACAAACTTTTTTCCCAAGATCTCCAGGGGAATGATTTAAAGAGCTCAATTTCATGTGCTCTGATACCACAATAATAGAAAATATTTCACCTTTTAATCTTACTGATTGGCTCAAAGAGCAGAGTTCACCATAGCACAACTGAAATATCTATTTCATGCTCATTACAGAGTTCAGTGAACCATTTGTCGCAAAATAGTTATTATCCCTGAAAACAGTTATGCCCTATTAAAACTTATTCTCCCTAAAAAATACTTAATAATTTTGTACTCATATTCAAAAATTATTTTCAAAATAATTTTTCTCTTGCTTCTAAAAATATTTTTTATCTGAAATGTGACTTTTTTTCATCGGAAAAAGATATCATACGGTACCGTATGACTCACATACCTGCAGGAATAAGCTTGTGCCCTTTTCAATATGAGCTCTCAACCATCATAAATACAACTTTTGCTTTCTAAGCTTGCGATAGTTGTTTGACCTTTGTTAGATCTGTAAAAATTCTTGCCAGTAGATTTGTTTTTAGCAAATGCTCTGAAACATAAAGAGTGGCACAAACACTGCCAAAGAGAGTATGTTTCAAAACACAAAGAGATATTCATATAATGTGTCCAGCAAGCATTTCTCTAATCACTGGATACAGAATCTTTTCCCCTGCCTTGCACATCTGGCTGTAAATCACTCGTGCATTATGACACATGCTCTTGCTTGGTACCATGCCATTGCATACAGCAACCACTGCCAGAGCACTGTTACGCTTCAGAAAAAGTACTTTTTGTTCCTGTACGCATCCTACAGTTTGAGCAGCATTTGCTCTCCTATGGAGAGGTCGCCTCTTTCTACACCTGCAAGTTGCAGCTGCAGATCGCAGAAGTATTTCAGCAGATAGTTCCCAGGGCAGACCCTGCAAGGGCTGGAGAAAAGAATCTGCAGTGGGAAGCCGTCAACTATGGCTACCTTTCTGACTGTAAAGAGTTTTCAACTAAGAGTTGTAGTCTTCAGAGCACAGCACAGGACTTGTCATTTTCTGGGCTGTCTAGGCTCACCAAATACCATAGAATCATAGAATCATAGAATCATAGAATGGTTCGAGTTGGAAGGGACCTTAAAGATCATCAAGTTCCAACCCCCCTGCCATGGGCAGGGACACCTCTGACTACAGCAGGTTGCTCAAAGCCCCATCCAGCCTGGCCTTAGACACTTCCAGGGATGGGACCTCCACAACTTCCCTGGGTAACCTGTTCCAGTGCCTCACCACCCTCACAGTAAAGAACTTCTTCCTAATATCTAATCTAAATCTCCCCTCTTCCAATTTAAAACCATTACCCCTTGTCCTATCACTAGACTTCCTGACAAAGAGTCCCTCTCCAGCTCTCCTGTAGGCTCCCTTCAGATACTGAAAGGCTGCTATCAGGTCTCCCCGGAGCCTTCTCTTCTCCAGGCTGAACAGCCCCACCTCTCTCAGCCTGTCCTCATAGGAGAGGTGCTCCATCCCTCTAATCATCTTAGTGGCCCTTCGCTGGACCTGTTCCAACAG